>OZ038531.1:2400000-3000000 GCA_964036665.1 Gordius sp. MW1
TGCAATTACAAATCAATCCTACTTTTTATTTAACATTAAATGTATTAAAAAAATTTCCATTAAAACATCGCTCTATACGATAAAGATGTGGGTGAGTGATGGTGAGGGAATCATTTTTTTTATTCAATTTTAGCTATTATGCGTCTATTTGAAATTAGCAAAGTTAGATCTAAACATAGACTAATAGAGTGCTCATACCGTTTTTGCGCTAAGTTTGAAATGTGCACAGATAAGGAGAGACACATAGATTATCTGTTTTTAGAATGTAATAAAAAATAAGGAACTAGTTAAACATTAAAAACAGCATTTCGAAATATATATCATTTACAAAAATTATAAATAAAAAATAAAAATACTGTAATGATGTGATGTGATGTTGTAGCAATTTAGTGCCATCTACATTTTTTTAAATAAGCATTTATTAACATTCTATATTATTTATTAACTAGTGAAGAAGGTAAATTCACTTTTTCTGTTTAAACAATGGAGCACACTGCAGAAAGACATGGGAGGTAGTTAAATTTAAAATGATGAATTTAATGGTACACATCTAATCCTATAAAACATATAATATGAGCAGTCCTATAGTTCGATCATCTAGAACAAGAAAGGATTTAGCGGGAAGTGACTTGAATAAAAGTTTAAAGTGGCCAACCTAACTTTGACTTGATATGGCCTATAACTAGTGTTTTAAAAACGGCTGGGTGTTTTAGTCGATTAAGCATGAACAAACCAAAGATTTTTTGGTCTATTTTTCTTGGTAGACCACTAGGCTTAGTCGAAATTTGAAAAACACAAAGTCGACCGCCTATATTAGTTAAACCAATGGTATACCAAACAAAACCCAGACGTTTTTACAACACTACCTATAACTGACCCCCTAATTAAAATTGAAAATCCGTTTTAAATAAAAAAAATAATCATATCTCCTAACATTAAATATTCTAAAAAATCGCCACAAATTCTGGAAATAAACCATTAAGTAGTTGACAAAGTTTTAAAATATTATATAAATGAGGGATACAAATACAAATGGTGCCTACTTTAAATCTTGCCTGTCTTTTTGACAATTGCCTATGAAGGTGCCATACTGACAGGAGTAGACGTGGTCGATGAGAGTGTTTAAGAATGTTTGATTAAATTGGAATTGCGTTGAAAATTGTTGAGTCAATTGCCAGGTACAATCAAGAAATTGGAGAAAAACTGGTGAAACCTAATAATCATTAGATAAAGTATAAGCTCCAGGGGGGGGACAAATAGGGATAAATCCCCCCCCCCCTTACTACAAAAAATTTAAATTATTAAACAAAATTATGCTATAATATGAAAAACTAAGATAAACATGGCTGAGCCCGTGCACGTAGTAAAAATCTTACAAATAACTAAGTTAATAAAGACAATTAATAAAATAGTATTCCTTATAAGTTAATATACTTATTTGTTAAAATAATCAAGAATTGAATATATTGTATCACATCCTGACCATCCAATTACGTTTAAAAGTATTAATTTCACGAAGCAGGGTATTTATTTTATGTGCAAAATTAAGTAAAGCAAGCCTAGTCAACATTTTTTAAATAAAAAAGCAAAATATTAAGCAAATTTTAAAATTTTACAACTATTTTAAATTATTTTACTAACTAATATTAATCGTATAAAATATTAATAGTCATATCAAGAAATGCACTCCAAAATTCTAACCTCTTTTCGATCAATTTTAAGGTGACCACATCGGTCGGTGAATTTGTGGCCGAAAGCTAACCAATCTTTTTCAATCAAGGCCTAAAAATTATAAATGAGTTATGACAATTTATTTTACATACAATTTTTTGAAACGGTTAATTTATGGGAGGAGGTTTGGACTAACAAAAATAAAATTCAAATTGTTCATACATAAACACGATTTAATATATGAGCTGGTGTTGTAAAAGCGGCTGGGTTTTGTTTGGTCGGCCTTTAATTTTAGTCGCTACCAAAGATTTTTTGGTCTTTGTTTCTTAGTCGACCACTCGGCTGCTAAGTCAAGATTTTAAAAACAGACCAGCCGATCCAACACTAATACGATAGGGAGTTAAAGTAAGCCATTTCGCCGGCAACGTCATATGTTCTTTAAAAAGCGACTTATCCATTTTAATCAAACTTATTATGAAATTATGAATAGTCGAAGTCAAAATAATTGACGAAAAGACATGTTTACGTATCAGTGTTGTGAAAACGGCTGGGTTTTGTTTGGTCGACCTTCGGTTTAACGAGGACTAACGGCCGACTCGGGTTTGTTTGTCAAGTTTCGACTAAGCCTAATGGTCGACTAAGGAAAACAGACCAAACACCCCTTAGTCTGTCTATGTTTTTGGGCCGACCAAATAAAACCCAGCCGTTTTTACAACACATTGTATGTATTACCAAATAGCCGTGGATGGTCCTGTAGTAGGGGTCTATGAGAAGGGAAGCCAATGAGCAAGTTTGGGCCGTTCTGTCCCAACCATCGGAACAATGGACTAATACGTTGACACCTTGTTCAGACACGGCCTAAAAACATGCTCATTTTATACTACACGTTCAAAAAAAGTTAAAAATCATGAGAGTTTTTATTAAACAACGATATTATCCATAAATTCACCAAGTTTGGATATAGAGGAGAGTAATAATGAATTAGGGAGAGGCAAATGATGATTTTTTGAAATTTTAGCCATAATTATAAGAAATTTAGAAGAATTTTTAAATTTAGAGGGGGGCAGCCGCCCATTTCTGCCCTCCCCTAGCTACGCCTCGAGGGATACCCATTATAAAATTTATATTGTGGATATAATAAATTAACATTTAGAGACGCGGACTTCTAGGTAAAATAAGGGGAAAAAGTCATCTTAATACAGCCACTTTGGCTAAAAATCACCAAAGCAAGTGGTTAAATTAAAATTATCACGAAAAAAGACATTGAATTTAATTTATTATTATATATTTTGGCAAAGCTATTTACTAGATATAATTGCATGCGTGCAAAAGTAGATGTTAAATAAATAAAACAAAGTTATCTGTGAAAACGTACAAATTATACCGATCTTTTTCATTTAGCAATTCTCCACTAACAGTAATTGTGACTAGTGAAAGGTCAGAAATTAATGTTTTACCATTCTATATAAATTACTTGGGCAACTAGGGTAGCGGCAGTTAGGATGGCTCTAATGTGCTTTAACCAGCCACTAGATTGAAGGGCGGTTAAAAAGGTGGACATGGTATCATGCTTACTTTGACAAGCTATAAATTAATAAAAAATAATATTTTATAAATCGAATTTAAAAAAATTCAACAAAAAAATTAATAATTAAATTATATTACCGTCGATGAGTTTGTACAAGCTATTTCGGATGACATGAATATTTTCTATCGGGCTAAATAGGAATTTTACGTTGGAGTAAAAATTTTCATTTTCGTAACCGGCACCTTTGGCTCGATTTGCTAAGGCGTTTATCTAGAAAATAGGAGGGAGAGTATTGATAGAAAAATATAAAGATTTATCGTAATTTTTTAACTATTTTAAACACTAAATTTGGTTTCTTCGCGTGGTATTTAAAATTTTTACATTATTCGCGTTAGGATTAGCCAAAAAATGTATAAATTTTAAAGCTCGCTCTTTTGAAACAAATTGGAAAAGCAATCTCTAACGTCTCATATTTGAAAGAGGACTTTTTTATCAGGCAAAAGATTACAATGGAAATCGTTAAATCCAACACGATTTCCATACACGGATCAATGCCATCCCTTTAGTATTATCGCGTTTTTATAGTTTTTTAATCGTGAATGTAACTTTTTTAATACCGTTTTAATAAATTTTAGTGAATAAAAATAATATTTTTTTAATTAAAAATTCCTAAAAAATGTTAATACCTTAGGTCTAGTGTCGACTATGTACATGAATGGTTTAGATGAGGTGGACAATATGTTATTCAACATTTCTTCGTCTTCCATACATCGCGCGCTAAATCCAGACAATGGCTGACTAGATCTGGTTATGGAAACCTATATTACACATGATTCCAACAAAAATAATTTTATTTTACAATCTCAAAATTTAATTCATGCTCCTATATAAAATAACGAATTTTGTCTTATCATTTAAATTACCATAGCTTTTATAATTAATCTCAAACTTTAGCTTTCAAAATTGAATAAAAAATTGTTCTGGTATCATTGAACTTTGGTATTTAAAAGGTTCATCTGGGTGAAAATCAAATTTTGGTACTCTTAGTATTTACAATACGAGTGGAAGAGCACTTCAAAACTTAAATTTGCCAAAAATAAATAAAAGAAAGAATTTTATAAACTTTAATGAAATTGCGTAAATTCATAACTTCAATATTAAAGGAATCGCATGCTTATAAAACTTTCAAAGATGTTTAACTCGAGAGCAGCCCTTTTAGTTAAAGCGTTCCGAAAAGCAATATATCAATTCAAAATACCGCAAATAACATAGCATAGTGCCACTGGAGCGAAAAACTTAGCATTTTATACAAATAAACTGAACATTAACTTAAAAAAAAATCGAGAAATTAAAGCAAAAACCATTCTTTTCCAAAAGCAACCCTTAGGGTAAAAGCGTTCCAAAAATCTTAAAGCAATATACTCAATTTAAAAACCAACACAAATACCACAGCATCGCGAGGCTAAAAATGAACGAAAAACTGAGCATTTAATACATAAAAAAGTGAGCATTAAAAATATTGAGATTAAATCAAACTCCATTCTTATCCTGAAGCATTCCTTTTAATAAAAGAGTTCCTAGTTTCTCGGGGCAATATAATTAATTCAAAAAAACATAACAAATACCATAACGTAGAGCGAAAAACTGAGCATTTAATACAAATAAACTGAGCATTAACATAAAAATCCATGGGAAAATAAAACAAACCCCATTTTTATCCAGGAATGTGAGGACGGGTAACCGAGATTTGCTTCGAAATTTAGAAGTAGCCACTAGAGTTTGAGGTCGCGTATGAGCTGGAACGTATAGCGCATTTGGGTAGGTGTCACATAGCTTTCATAAATTAAAATTATTTATCATTGCATTAGAATATGATTACCTAACCCGACTTATAAAAATTATTAAGCAAAAGTAACCTTGAAAATTAATTGTTTGAAAAAAAATTTCCTTTATGAGTCTGTTAATTAAAGTAAGAGCTAAATTAACATTCAAAATAGTGTATATGAATTATTAAATCTTTAATGATAATAACCCCCCCCCCCCCCAAAAAAAAAAATATGTTTGAAATCAATAAATTATTGTTTAAACTCAGGAGATTTATTGTGGTATTCCTTTCCCAAACATAAAAAGACAGAAATATATTTAACGAGAAACTTTTTGTTATAATTTCTAGAATTATAACCAAAAATTTCAAATATTTTCGGGAAAAATTGGGAGGGGCGTGGGCAAGTCAGTTTAAGCGACTAAAAAACAGACAAAAAACCGTTGGTCATGTTCAGCGCCAAATAAAACCCAACCGTTTTTAGAACATTAGAAAATATTATAGCTCAATATCGCCAAATTTCCCCATCTTAAAATATTAAGTGTAATACAGTTTTGACAAGAGAATATACTAATTTCTTTACAGATTACAGGAGACGATAAAGTCAAATCCTATTTTCCTACCATCAAATCTCATAGATTTCACATGAAGCAAATTACAATTGTAACCTCGCGTTGTCTTTAAAATGTCATATTTATCTTAAAATTTCCCATTATAAAAATGGATACTTGATAATTTTGATTGAGATAGGTCAGAACCCATTTATCTGAGGGTAGGCCCATGCGTTGATATTCAGCTTCGAGATCAAACAGAGACCATCCATCAAGGCGTAGCGAGCAGTAAGAATCGGAAAAAGTACTTTTTACCTCGATCCCAAAATAATGTTGTTCCAGACTTGCATTATTTTGCCCTTTAAGATCTGAAGAGCTGGGAGGTGCCGCCGGGTTATAGTGGAATGCGTATAGATCTTCTATGTTAACTATGACGTGTAAAATAATGGAATTTGTCTATATATAAGTTTTATAAAAACATAAATGGGTTGTAAAACAGCAAATAGAGTGTTATCAACAGTGTAAATGAATATCTTATGGGGTGTTTTCGCAGTTATCGGATATATAGCAATAACCTAGACAAGTTGACAAAAGATATTCATTATTAAAAGGTAATCGGGCACAGAAAAAATAATAGAATTTAAGATAGGGCGAGGACGAGAAAAGTAACGCCAATCGGCCATTATCTAGTCTATTTGCGAAAGCAAAATAAAAGTCTTTTACAGAAGCATAAGTCCACAGCCATTAATCCCGTATAAGTTTCCACGGCAATTATTTAAAATCACAAGTTGGACAGACAGGAGGGACGGACAACCAAAAGCGAGCCTATAAATAGCATAGCAATTAATAATCATGGGCGTAGCCAGCATTGGATTTAGAGGGGGGGGCAATAATGAATTAGGGAGGGGCAAAATGATAATTTTTCGAAACTTTAGCCATAGTTTTAATAAATCTCAAACAAAATTTTAATTTAGGGGCAGCCGCCCCTCCCTGCCTCCCCCTGGCTATGCCCATGAATACAACGTAAACTATAAAATTGCCTCATAGATAACCTAAGGGTTAATGTAAGATACTAGAATCCGACTCATCCTTAGTTAGGGAGACGCAAGTTTCACTTAAGATTCTAAAAAAATCAACTTTTCCCATCTCCTAATTTTTGATAATATTTAAATCTTTCCGCGAAACATAAAGTTTAACGCGTTTTTCAAACACCTATCAAACTCTCAGAATAATTTGTTTGAAGTCTGGTAAGCACAAACTAAAATCCTAAGCATTTACCCTTTAAAACTATAGATATTTTCCATCTTGGGCCAAGCAAATTTCCATAAGATTACTCCAGACATGATATTAAGAGTTAGCT
Organism: Gordius sp. MW1; assembly: GCA_964036665.1. Lineage (NCBI taxonomy): Eukaryota > Metazoa > Nematomorpha > Gordioida > Gordea > Gordiidae > Gordius > Gordius sp. MW1. The sequence continues at coordinate 2,406,933 of OZ038531.1, forward strand.
GTTTATGCATTTTACAAGGGTGGAGTAAATAAAGCTAGACATAGGACTTATTATTCCATAGTATTGTGCAAAATCATTGAATTTTTAAATTATATTATCCATAATTATAAGTGCGAGTCAGGTAGTGTTTTTTACTAACAATGCTAAATGTCCTCAAATGCCAAGGTTTCAATTTTATCTAATCTCCAGTTTTTTTAAACCTATTTGCCAGTTTTTTTCAGTTATGCTTTTTTAATGGTAAACTTTACCATACAAAATTAACGCGTGCCTTATAACTTAAAGCGAAATTCATACATAATTTAAACCAAAACTTTTTAGGCACACCCACCTAAAAACAAGTAAATTAATATCCTACACTAGACGCTAGTGTTGTAAAAACTGGTTTTTGTTTGGTCGGCCTTTGGTTCAAACCAACGATTTTTTGGTCCATTTTTCTTAGTCGACCACTAGGCTTAGTCGAAATTTAAAAAAGAGACCAGTATCGGCCGTTAGTCAGGTCGGCCAAACAAAATCTAGCCGTTTAGACTACACTACTAGACGCTCAATTAATTGCGGAGTATGTTGGTAATGTTAATGATAATAATCAATAAAGCAATAATAAATAATTTGAGATTTTTGGTCCAGTCAAATAAAGATAGACTAAGCTGTTTTAGAGTTATAATCGTTATAATCTATCGCAAATCCACTGGTATGACGCAGAGAGAGGTGGTGTATCATTAATTAATGGTGACCTTGACAGGCTAGCTGACATGGGACAATTCCCTCTTTCACAATTGATTTACATTCGGACTCCCAAGTTATTTTTTGTGAGATAAACTTCCAAAAATAAATTACAATAAGATATTTTTCGAGATCTTTTTTATTAAGCATTTCCTGGAAAATCATGTAATATTTTTTCCCCTCATAGTTTTTCCCATTGAAAATGGGGCACCATTCTTTGCTAAATTGAAACTCGTCACAACCGAAGGATTGCAAATTGTCATCGAATCCATTAAGATTCTTGATTTCTTCTTTTTTAAGTGAAAGATAAGAAGCTATAAGCCTAAAGTATTTCGCTATTTTATATACCATCCAATTGCGCATGTTTTTATCCACTAAAATAGGCGTAGCCAGCATTGGGATTACAGGGGGGCTATAATAATTAAGGGAGGGGCAAAATGATCATTTTAAAATTTAGCCATAATTTTAATAAATTTCAAAAAAATGGATTTGGAGGGGGCAGCCGCCCCTCCCTGCCCCTATGGGCGTAGCCAGGCTTTGGATAAGGGGGGGGGGCAAAACATATATATATTTTTTTAATTTTTAAGGGTTTTGGCATTATAAATTTTTTTTGTCATATAGGGGGGAGGCCTGGCTACGCCATTGTCTACTAATATAATATAGCGTAGGAGATACAATTAGTTTCACATAAGTTTTAATTTTATTTTTACTACCAAACCAAGTTCAGGACATTTGTTGAATAAAACCGGATACATTATCTAGTATATAAAACAAAGTTTTAATCCATTTTAATTGGCTTTAAATCATATATTTATTTCTCCCATTAGAGTTGTGGTCTGCAACGTCCAATAATTTTAAGATAGACAAGAACGCGACTCGCGTCGATATAAATTGACTGATTTATGACCTCCAAAATGATTAAATCAATTTTCACTCTTACAAAATTGACACACGCTTCTTTATTAGAAAAATGCCTTCGACATTTAACGGGATGATTTATTAGGATTAATAAAAGGACGCTAAAAAAAGTAATTTAAGTTGTCAAGAAAGCCATTTTTCAAAATAATTCTAATTTAATTAAACCCTCACCAAAAATATGATTAAAGAAAATATAGAGCGTCACTTTTCATCCCCCCGCCCCTTTAAGGTATCGCCCATCGAGTCATATTGGCCATATAGTAGTCATTTCAATAGAGATCTATTTCGTAAAACACAATTTACTTTTCATCTACTGCTTATATTTAATTAAACAATTTGAGTCGAATAACGAATTTTTAAGGTTCGGGCTATAGGGTAAACAGACGGAAGGAAGTCTAGCCGTTTTTAAATATGACATTTGGGTAAGTCTCTTTTAAATTTGGAGTCCAACTCAAAAGTCAATATTATTTAACTGGACCGAAAACTTCGATTTCGGCCTGAACCCAAACAAAAACAAAAATTAACTTGAAACATTAACTCAACCCGGGATATAAAATTTAGACACAAACCCCTTTACTAAAGTAATAGGGCTATTCTACGTTGGATCTTACAGATGATATAAGAGAGCGGAGCCAGATTATTAACATAGTGGCTACATAGCACGATTTGGTCAATTTATGTTTTTACATTAAATGACGTCTAGGAGCAACACTGAGTGGAAGTAAATTAATATCCAACATAGGAACGGACACTTCGTGAATGAATGGCCTTGTCAATGATCCCCTGCAATCCTTACCTAATTTTATGTCACATTTAATCCGTCATCACAGCCAAAACAACTACTCACACATAGCCATAAATATCTATTAACATCATTTAAGCTCATGGGCCTAGCCAGGAAGTGGGCAGGTAGGGGCGGCTGCCCCCTCTAAATCCAAAAATTTGTTGAAATTTATTACAATTATGGCTAAATTTTCACAAAATTTTAATTTTGCCCCTCCTAAATCATTAATGCCCCCCTCGAATTCCAATGCTAGCTACGCCCGTGTTTAAGCTTTTATGAATAGGTTGAAATTTGGGTTGCTAATTTGTAATTAAAAATTAACCATAAAAATCAATAAAACTTTCCCTCGTATAGTTAGGTCCTGAGCTCGATTAAAAAATAATTAGACTTTTGCTTGTACTAAAAAACTTACTTCTTAATAAACTTAACAGTGAAATAGTTGCATTTACATATATCCCGTTGCATAAATGTTAACTTTGTTTCGTGCTCGACTAATAGCTGATTCAAGTTGGATCGATATTACTTAAGGCAGGGTTACTACGAATTCACTTTGCTCTAGTAATTAGTTTAGTCAAACGAGCTTTGCCAGGACAATCAAAGAATTAAACAATTTGTTTAAATAAAAATTAAAATGTTCCTTAAAAATTGACATGGTGTGACCAGATCGAACTCCAGCAATAAACAACCCTATTGGCCAAGTGAATATTAAATCTAAAAGATAAAACTATTAAATAACCTAAAAAACAATCTTGCAAAATTCTTATTTCTTAAATTTATTATGAACTCGAACTGTAATATTACTCGGGCCTTCGGCCCTCGTGGGAAGGGGGAGAAGGGAAGGGAAGAGGGGAAGGGAAGGGGGGACGACTCATCTGTACTTCGTATAAATGTATCATATTTGCTATGCAACGTGGGAAGGGGCGAGAATGCCTATAGGGGGGTATTAAATGCCTAATGATTAATTAATTATTTATACAAATTTTCCATTTATAGGCAAAATGTAATATAGGCAAGGGTTATGGTTAGATTTAGTGTTTGCATCTAGTTGCGTATTACATTAGTTTTTATGGCCTTTAGTGATTATGGGTCTAACAAACATTATATTATAAAACATCACAATGTTAAGAATTTGCAGAATTGTTGGAAGAAATTTTTTGTTGAATTTAGACAATTTTTAATTAAAAAAATCAAAAATTTGGCCAATGATCATTTTTTCTTTATTGGTCAGTACCAACAGATACTCTATAAGTCAATGATAGCCAAAAAAACGGAAAAAAAATTTTGATGCTCACTTTGGCCAATGATCATTTTTTTCCATTGGTCAGCAGCCAGCACACGGTAAAAGTGGATATAAATTCATAAGAGTAAAAAAAACGAAAAAAAAATTTTCGAATCACATTTTGGCCAATGGTCATTTTTTTCCATTGGTCAGCAGCCAGGACACGGTAAAAGTGGATATAAATTCATAATAGTCAAAAAAAACGAAAAAAAAGTTTTCGAATCACATTTTGGCCAATGGTCATTATATTCCATTGGTCAGCAGCCAGCGGACGGCCAAAAAGTCATAATAGCAATGGTAGGAACAGATACAATCATAATAATCAAAAAAAAAGAAAAAAATAATTTCGATTCACATTTTGGCCAATGGTCATTTTTTCCATCGGTCAGGAGCCAGCGGACGGCCAAAAAGTCATAATAGCAATGGTAGTAACAGGAATAATCATAATAGTCAAAAAAACGAAAAAATAAACTCGGTTTCATTGGTCAGCAGCCAGCGGACGGCCAAAAAGTCTTATTATCAATGATAGTAACAAGAACAATCATAAGAGTCTAAAAAACTCCGGGATTCTAACCCAAAAACTAGTTAAATTGCATAGCAATTAAAAGTAAACAACTTTTATTTATGTTTTAATTGCTATGCAATTTATGGGCTCGTTTTTTGGTTGTCCGTTGTCCGTCCGTTGTCCGTTACCCTCCCTATCTATTTGCATTGGGTATATTAGGTTATCGATTTTTTAAATTAATGCATGAGAAAGAGGTGCCCCACCCCTCATCTCTATCTCCCTCGCTGTGTTATTTTTTAAATTAATGCATAAGAGGTGCTCCACCCCTCATCTCTGTCTCCCTCGGTGTGTTATATATAAGATTTGTTAAATTATCTATTATATAATAAACATAGATAAAAGTTGTTTACTTTTAATGCTATGCAATTTAACTAGTTATATAATAAACATAAATAAAAGTTGTTTATTTTTTAATTGCTATGCAATTTAACTAGTTTTGGGGTTAGAATCCCGGAGTTTTTTTGACTCTTATGATTGTTCTTGTTACTATCATTGATAATAAGAATTTTTGGCCGTCCGCTGGCTGCTGACCAATGAAAAAAATGACCATTGGCCAAAATGTGAATCGAAATTATTTTTTTCGTTTTTTTTGACTATTATGATTGTTCCTGTTTCTACCATTGCTATTATGACTTTTTGGCCGTCCGCTGGCTGCTGACCAATGTTATATAATAAACATAAATAAAAGTTGTTTACTTTTAATTGCTATGCAATAACTAGTTTTTGGTAGAATCCCGGGTTTTTTTGACTCTTATGATTGTTCTTGTTACTATCATTGATAATAAGACTTTTTGGCCGTCCGTTGGCTGCTGACCACTGAAAAAATGACCATTGGCCAAAATGTGAATCCGAGTTTATTTTTCGTTTTTTTGACTATTATGATTGTTCCTGTTACTATCATTGCTATTATGACTTTTTGGCCGTCCGCTGGCTCCTGACCGATGGAAAAAATGACCATTGGCCAAAATGTGAATCGAAAATATTTTTTTCGTTTTTTTTTGACTATTATGATTGTTCCTGTTCCTACCATTGCTATTATCACTTTTTGGCCGTCCGCTGGCTGCTGACCAATGGAATAAAATGACCATTGGCCAAAATGTGATTCGAAAACTTTTTTTTCGTTTTTTTTTGACTATTATGAATTTATATCCACTTTTACCGTGTCCTGGCTGCTGACCAATGGAAAAAAATGACCATTGGCCAAAATGTGATTTGAAAATTTTTTTTTCGTTTTTTTTACTCTTATGAATTTATATCCACTTTTACCGTGTCCTGGCTGCTGACCAATGGAAAAAAATGACCATTGGCCAAAGTGAGCATCAAAATTTTTTTTTCCATTTTTTTGGCTATCATTGACTTATAGAGTATATGTTGGTACTGACCAATAGAGAAAAAGTGACCATTGGCCAAATTTTTGATTTTTTTAATTAAAAATTGTTCAAATTCAACAAAACATTTCTCCCAACAATTCTGCAAATTCTTAACATTGTGTTGTTTTATAATATAATGTTTGTTAGACCCATAATCAATAAAAACTAATGTAATACGCAACTAGATGCAAACACTAAATCTAACCCTAACCCTTGCCAATATTACATTTTGCCTATATCATTTTGCCTATAATGGAAAATTCGTATAAAGAATTAATTAATCATTAGGCATTTAATACCCCCCTATAGGCATTCTCGCCCCTTCCCCCATAAATTGCATAGCAAATATGATACATTTATACGAAGTACAGATGAGTCGTCCCCCCTTCCCTTCCCCTCTTCCCTTCCCTTCTCCCCCTTCCCACGAGGGCCGAAGGCCCGAGTCATTTAATTTATTATATAATAATTTAACGTAGCAATTAAAACCCGACCCCGCCCGAAAGCGAGGGAGATAGAGATGAGGGGTGGGGCACCTCTTATGCATTAATTTAAAAAATAACACAGCGAGGGAGATAGAGATGAGGGGTGGGGCACCTCTTTCTCATGCATTAATTTAAAAAAGCGATAACCTAATATACCCAATGCAAATAGATAGGGAGGGTAGACAACGGACAACGGACAACCAAAAAACGAGCCCATAAATTGCATAGCTAATACATAGTAAGGCAAAGGATGCTTTTCAATTTAATCATATAATTTTCAGTTTATTACTTCTATGCAGCAAGGTCACTATATATGAAACGTAAAGGCTTGTAATCAATTTTAATTAATTTTTAATTACGATAATTTATTTAAGATTTCATTTCTTTGTCCGCTTCAGAAATCAAAAAATTAATAAAATGACGCACAAAAGGAATAGAGGATGTCGGAAAATCGCTGTTTATTTTTTTGCAAATAATCAATTTTAAGGCAAAAACTTGAAGTGAATAATTGCAATTGTAGATTTCATATTGCTTATAAAGAACGAAAATTATAAAATATTTAGAACCATTGTATAACAATAATAAACAATCAATTTTAAGGGTAAAAAAAACTTGTGTTTTTATATAATTTATTCTTAAGATTTAAAATAAACCACTGATTGCACTTTTCAAATTTAGATAAATATGAAGATTGTATTTATATCAAGTTTCGACTTTTAAACGCATAAAAAAGACATCTGTTTATCGAAAAAAAACTATGTTGCAATATAAAAACATTTAAAATGAATATTATTATTATATGATTAAATATTATAACTTTTTAATAAAGTATATTGACACCATTAGAGACCAATCTAAAAGGTAGATGTAAAAAACTGTGTGCTCAACCAATAATTCCATCAAAAAACTTGTATTTAACCTAAATTCATTGAAACTCAATTATTATATGGTAAAATAATTATTTTTGATCGTTTGATTAAAAATTAGGTCTCAATTCTAATCGAGAATTATTATTAAACACTAACCTAAAAAAGTTCGATATTCCACACACACATATTTATTTAGCTTGATTTTCAATAAGTGCCGTAAAAACGGCTGGGATTTTGATTGGTCGACCTTTGGCTTTGGTCGACCAATCATAAACAGACCAAGATTCTTTGGTCTGGTTTCTTAATCGACCTAGGCCTTAATCGTAATTTGAAAAACAGATCAGGATCAACGGTAAGTCTTAGTCGAGCCAAAGGCCGAACAAACAAAACCCAGCCGTTTTTACAACACTAGTGAGTGATTAATAATAATCGTGAAATATTGAAATCCAAATCAAAAAATTTCGCAAAAAAGGAAGATAATAGACCAATTGTCCTATAACTAGCTAGCTAGCTAGCTAGCTGCTAAAGATTAGATAAGATAAATTCCCTGATGGGGCGCTCTTGAATTCATTTGACGTAGCACATGCTTTTATTTGTACGGAAACGGATTATTATTCAATAATAATTCTGATTTGTGAAATGATAAAAACTGGACATGTGGTTTATGTTTGTTTCCTACGCACCGTGTAATTTTCAAGCTTAAAAACAACTATTACCATCGTTTTACATTATACACTTAAAAGTGAAAAATTATAACGAGCTATTTGCATAAGTCACATCGGTATAAAAAATTGTTTTTTTAGATTTAGAACCAGTTAAACCAATATTTAAATAACCCAGGTGAGTTTAAAATCAACTATTTTATATTAGTTTTTTTTTATTCTAAGATTAAACCATAATTTTATAAAGTACGATGTTAAATTTAGGTACAAAAAATATAAAACAAACTCCCGACCATAAAATCTCAAAATCCTTTATTTAACGATTAAGCCGTTTCGCGGCTGCAAACTTTATACAATTTAATTATAAAATAAGTACTTTTTATCGCTGAGACACAGTCGCATTTTTAACCTATTTCGCCATGGGAAATTTCCGATAAAACTCTCCTATTAAAATTCATTATGTGTTTTGGGATTCTCCACGCACACAGCCATGTCTCATGCGTGATTTGAAATCGTTTAGAGCGTTTAAAGAAATATTTTCACTGGTTGGACCAATAAAACGGCATATATAATAGTGCTGTGAAAACGGCTGGGTTTTGTTTGGTCGATCCTTGGTTTAACTAACACTAACGGTCGATTATGGTCTATTTTTCAAATTTCGACTAAGACTAGAGGTCGACTAAGAAAAAATAGACCAAAAAACTTTTTGTCTGTTTACGCTTAGTCGACAAAACGAAACCCACCCATTTTTACAACTCTAACTGTTTACGCTTAGTCGACAAAACGAAACCCACCCATTTTTACAACTCTAACATATATCATATACATACACACTGAAATTTATGCTAAAAAATATGCTTTATATACGGTCATATACATGAAAAACTAGACAAGAATTAACAAAAAATATAAATATATAAAGATAAATTAATAAATATAAAACATGTACCTGGTTTAGAGAGTCGCATCAGAGTTTCATACAATGTATAACAGTCTCCGTCGTAGGCTATGATGAGTAGTAAATTTTTGAAATTTTTGCAGCGAAGCCTTAGAGGAGATCCCCGAGTATCTAATGGCAATTTTTCAATAATGTCCAAATGCGAATGAAGCACCTAAGATATTTTGGTAATTTATATGATAAAAAAGTTTGCAAAAGTTGTTTTGGCGAGAAAAATTAAGACGTATCTAGCCATAGACTACATAGACTGCTCATGCATGGACGTAGCTGGGGGGGGGGCAAGGAGGGGCGGCTGACTTCCCTTTAAATTCAATTTTTTCTTGAACTTTATTAAAATTATGGTTAAAAATTCAAAAAATCATCATTTTCCCTTCCTATATCACTATTGCCCCCCTCTAATCCCAACACTGGCTAGCCGTCATATGTTAAAATTTTACCATTAATCCACCATTTTGAATTTGACAATCTCCCATGTCTTTCTGCAGTGTACCCCATTGAAACAGAAAAAGTGAATTTACCTTCCTCATTAGTTTATAAATTAAGAAGAATGCCGAAAAATGATTATTAAATAAACTGCTGATGGCATTAAATTGCTTAAATATCACATCATCACATTAATTTTATTATTCATGAATCGTGAAAATGATATATACTTTAAAATGCTGTTTTTAATGTTTAACTGGATTAATATTTTTTTCATTACGTCTTAAAAACACAATAATTAACCAAAATCCTGATAATATATTAAATACTTTCCCTTATTTGTGCACATTCAAAAATGGCGATGAGCAGTCTATCTAGTCTATGTATCTACCATAAAATATCATATGATTCATTCCTAATTCAATACTAACTTTCTTTTAATCAATCACATTCTCTTGGATAATCAAAACTTTTAAGGTTTTTATAATTAAAATATTCAAATGCGTTTACATTCTTTATGCAATTATCCGAGATTCATGATACTATATAAAAACGACAAAAAACGAATTTAAAGAACCACTGCATAAATTAGTTTAAATAGTCCCAATGCTAAATTAAGAAAAAATCCTAGCGTTAAGAGTTGGATTTTTTCCAGGATTTTTTCCGTTCGCTGCTGAAAAATCATAAAATTGCAAAAAATAGTGTAGAGTTTCATAAAAAAATGAAGTATACAACAAAGGCTTTATTTAAAGCAAATTAAAAATTTACGGATTAAAAAAAAAGATTGAAGTAATTCAGCAAACAATAAGAAAGCCATATTATCCTCACCTTATAAAATTGCAATTTCGAAGTTGATTATTTACCAATTACCATTATAGGATTCTATTGACTGTGCAATAAAAGTAAAGTTTTATTTATTATTTTAATCAATGAAACTGTATGAAAACTCGGTTACAACAGAAAAATTTCATTGAAAAACTTTACAATAAAAAGTAGTAAATTATAAAAATGTAACAAAAAACATTTTTAATCGTACCCACTAATTAATAAAAACTAATATACGTAGCTAGCTTACGGTTTGATGAATAAAAAATATCGAATCAATGGGGAATTAATAATAGATATAGAATAATATGTTAACTATACAATCGAGAATTGGTTTATAATTAGGATAGAAAAGCTTTTCAAGTTAAAGGAGAGAGGTTAAAGAGGGGGTGGGGGTGCAGGGCAAACAAGTGGTTGACAATGATCAAAATCAATCAATAAAAAAATACAATTACAAATCAATAAAAACCAATCAGATCAATTAAATACACTGATTTTAACGATTTTTTCTCAGAGATAATCTTATTTCTCATATAATTTCCCATTTTTAAGACATTTAATCCTTAACTTTTCATAAGATGACCACTTAAAAAAACATTAATAATTCAATTTTGGAAAGTAAACAAAAAGTTGTCCGAACATTTATAAAGTAATTTGTCATCATTTATATGGAAGTTTCTTTCCTTATTATAAATTCGAAATTTAATTTCAAGGTAGTAATCTATTGATATAAATGGTCTCGTTTTTGGTTGTCCGTCCTCCGTCCGTCCTGTCCTACTTGTAATTTTTAATAATTGCCGTGAAAAATATACGGGTTTATAATGGCTGTGGACTTATGCTTCTGAAAATAACTTTTATTTTGCTTTCGCATATAAACTAGCTAATGACCACTCGTTGGCGTTAATTTTTTGACGTCGCCCGAGTTCCTTTTTGTTTCTGGGCCTGACTAATTACCTATATGTATATTGATTTCTTTTGCCAACTTGGCTATAATTATGTTATAACTAATATAATATAATTGTTTGCACGCCAAACAATCGATTTTATAAAACTAGATAATGGTCAGTTTGGATTGAACATTTCTATTTTGTTGGAGGATCCTAAGTTACACTTACTAAAAAAATAAGTTTAAATTACATTGTTTCCCACTCTAAAGGCAAAAGAATTTTATATTTATTAAATATTTTTTTATCACATTGTATAATAAATTCGTATTAAAATTATCAATAAAATTTAAATGTTATTTTTAAAGGTAATGCGTATACTATTACTTAATCAATATCTTAATAATATCTAAACTTAACAATTATGAATTAGATTATATAAAATCTTTCTAATAATAATAGTAATAAATTACACTAAAATTACTTTAAAAAAATAAACATGATTATTAGCGTATAAAACTACTCAAAAATTGTTATTTACCTATAATCCAAGCGAATATCTAGCTTTTAAAAAGCAAATTTAATAAAGTGTGCGCAATAAGATATCCTCTCTGTAATAACTATTCGCAATTATTTTACGAGTATATATTAACGCCTCATCGCTTAACCGCGGGGGGGGACCATGGGAGGGACAGTTATGGTTATATGTAGACCGGACATAGCCATTGACTCAAGTCTTAAAAATCAATAAATATTGTTTACTACTAAACAACAGAATCTATTCGCAATTTTTCACTTATTTCAACATTAACTTACGATTGGATTATAGATTTTAAAGAGGTAATTTACATTTTTTTATTAGTTTTCATATAGCCTAAATCATATTGGGGTCTTTGAAGACCCCATTACTCAATACATATAGCTAATTCAGCGTTTCGAGATTGAAATATTCCCTTATAACCATTTGATTCAAGGTTAACTAGCCAACATATTAATAACTGCGCCGGTTAAAATAAGCTAAACGCGCGTAGAGATTCTTATTATAGGTGCAATTTTGACAAACAATCTTTCAACTAAATACAAAACGCAAAATTTATATATCTGGCTAGAACCCAAAACTGATGGATCAAATCGAGTTGCAAAATATCTATCTTTAAAAGAGTTTGCTTGATTAATACGAAATCTAAATTAAATTTTTAAATTATTATTTTGTCCTACACAAAAATCTCAGACTCTCCGCCCCTGCCCCTCAATTTATAATCTCTGCCACGTCCATGTATAGATTTTAAGCGGGAACCGGTCAAAGTCGCAGAAAAAAAGCAGCAGAATTGGTCAGATCAAGATTGGTCAGGAGGGTTAGGGTTTGTGTTTTAGGTTCGGGTTAGGGTTAGATGCACATCAAATTCCTTCCCCATTTGAGATTTAATTCTAATATATTGATTATCTAAAATCTTGATCTGACCAGTTCTGACCAATTCTGCTGCTTTTTTTCTACGACTTTGACCCCGATTCATTTTAAGCATCAGCATATACACAGCAAAGTTGTATTGCATAACGATTTTTTCGAACATGGGACTCTAATTACCACAGTTAGCTAAGTTTTGTTGTCAACACCAAGCTGACCACCCCTGGCGGGACAGGCTATAAATAAAAGTAAACCTAGGTGGAATGAACTTATGTATAGTTTGTGGTAATTTTAGTGTGTGAATGTTTATTTGGTAGCGTATTAGCGGGGAGGTTAAAGCATTTATATCGATTTTAGACTCATATTTATGATGCGTTGACAAATTATTTTAGTTCAGTTGTTGAGAAACTTTAATAAAGTATGCTATCATTAAAGTCGTGTGTAAAATCAAATGGTCAGAACACCAAACGGACAAAAAAATAATATAGAAATATTAGCTAAAAGCCAAAATCGACTGAAAAATTAAAAAACAGCTTGAAAGAAATAACTTCATAAATATAAGTTTCAGATCAAGACCTGCTCCTGTTTAGATTATTTAGTTTGACTAACTATAACAAGGTTAGAATATCTTAAAATTTGACATAATTCATTCAAGGTTAGGCCAAAAGTAGAAACATAAATTGTTCTTTGCATTAATTTATACTATCATAACATTAGAGTTAAACCTGTTAAAAATAAAAGATCCCTATATTTTTAATATATATGGATATTGAATGGTATGGGCATATACTTTGATGGGAGACGAATGATGCAAATCGAAATATAGTGGACATGGAAGTACTGGAGAAGAAAGGAAGAGGACGACCTCGCGTCACGTGGAAAGGGCAAATCGACAAAGCTATCAAAACAAAAGAGATTAATCAAGCAAGACATAGCACTTACCCGATCAAGATGGAAGAAACTCATTAAAACAAGCCCCATATACTAGTTCGGGAGTTTAGTTTAACTAGCCTCTCTTAATATTAATAACAATAAATTAATCTTCAGCAAGCCCAACAATAAAATTTTGGGATAACGCGTCAGCAGAGATTCAATATAGTAAACGAGAGAAGCAAGAAGAGGTGCGTAAAAATAGATGTTGAGATATAGTATGTTTTTTAGTCTGAATCAAGGTCCAGAGTATCAAGGCAAGCCGGTTGGAGTTCTGTGGGTTGGTCCGGAATTTCGCTTAGTAGCCTATTATAAGTTTCTTGATTTGGAGCCCTCTGTAGTGATCTTGGCACCATTCTCCTGACGGGAAATCTGTGGGATCTTTATCGTTTAATATCCACTTAGGCCATTCTTAATTAGGACACGGTACATTCCAATGATTAAGATGATTTTACTAAAGGCCTATTCTAAATGTGGGGCGTGAGCTTCTTTCTTAAAGATTTAGAAAGCGATTTGTCTGTACACAATTTCGAGATGGCATTGAGGTATTCTGACAATACTCTCATAAATGCTAGCGGGATGGCTATTAGCTCTAGAAGATTGATTGTTGGCACGAACTTGTAACATCTAGTAGCTACTGGGCCATCTCCTTTAGATATAGACAAGATGGTTCCCCTGAAAATTTATCCCAGTTGTAATGTGGATGCATCTGCTGCTATTATGTGGTTGTATGTTAGTGTCATCGGGAAAGGGATCGTTAGAGGCTCTTGTATTTTTAGCAACTTCATTGTTATTATTCTTTTGTTGAAAGGCGGCTGGTTATTGCCCAGGAAAAGGTTGTACCATGGGGAGAGAAACCTTGACCAGCCTGTTACCATATATAGGCAGTGAGTGAAATTTCCGAGACAGATTTGGACAACCAAAGGGTGAAGGTTGGTAAAATATGACATGATTTGTCCTGCCGCATTTATCTTCTTGAAGAATGTGTTGTTAATGGTTATTGAGTGATTATTTCACATCTAATCCTAATTAGGAAAGGTTAGACACGGTGTTTATGATTGAGTTTGTTTTGTCAATATATAAGTTCCATTTTTTACAGATGTTTAGGAAGCTCCTGGTTTCGTCATGTAGTGCCGTTCTTGATGACCCAAAGATCAAGATGTCATCGAGGTAGACATTATACCTGGACTTCTTAATATATTTGGCACAAAGGTCGAACATTCATCCATTGGGTGGACCTTTAAATAGTATTTTCTGCGTCCTAATTTAAGTCCAAAGTGGTGTGATATAGATGGATATAGTGGAACTGAAAAGAAGGGGCTTTTAATGTCGATCTTGGTGGCTTATGTCGATTTTTTGAGGGCTGAGGTGATTAAGGGTATTGATTTAAGTGTAAAGGGGTATTGAAGGAAGTTTCTGCTAACAATACTGAGGTCTGCAATTAAACAAGGACTACCGTCCGACTTTGGGATAGTACATTAGTGCTGGGATGGTTCTAGGGTTTTCACAGACGATCTCAGAGTCTACCAGTTCAAGTGCTAGGTGTCTGTGTGATCTTGGGATTAGATGCAGCTTTATGGTGCTAGGTATCTTCCCTTGTTATTGATGATGGCCCGACGAGAATGGGCTTAAAGCACCGTTTGGCTATATTGTACGTGAACGCTGATTGTGAGTGAAAAGGACGGATCAGGGGGGTGGAAATGGTAAGGGGGTTGGTGAAAATACCGCGTTTTGTATGGGGAAAATGGGGACGTTTGACTGTTCGCTAATGACAGGCTGTCCCTAGAGCTATGCAAAATGAAATTTCTTCGGCCCGAGCCCGACTTCTCAATTTTTATTTTGCCCGAGCCCGGCCCGAGCCCGAAAGACTTTTTTATTTTAGGCCCGAGCCCGAGCCCGACCCGATTTTCTAAATAAAATTTTTTAAAAAATATATTACCGAAATTTTTTTCACCATCTAGATATAAAATGCATTACATTGTTATTACTCCTAATTTACAACTAGAATGAATTTGAAATAAAAAATCCGTTTCCACTCGTGAGTTTATTCAGCTAATCATTTAAAGCTAAAAATTTAACTTTATAAAACAAATTTTTAACAGTTTCAAATAAAAAACTTTTTGAAATAGTTACTTTTCTTATTTCTAAAGTTGTAACAGCTACTATGATTCTATAAAATATAATAAGATTTGCAATTCAGGTCAGTTATATTATATTAGACAAGGGAAATAAGCTGAAGTTTAGAAGCTATATAATGTAGGCTGCGCGAAGATAATTATTAATATTGAGTTGAGTAGATTTAAATCCTATTTTATAAAAGATTAATTTGCTTTAATTCAATTCGGGCCGGGCTCGGGCCTCAGGTCGGGCCGCCGCATCAGGCCCGACCCGAGCCCGAGGCCCGATTGTTTTATACAATTCTGCCCGAGTTCGGCCCGAAAGCCCGTCGGGCCGGGCCGAACTCGGGCCGGGCCTCGGACGGCCCGTGCAGGGCTCTAACTATGATTCTATAAAATATAATAAGATTTGCAATTCAGGTCAGTTATATTATATTAGAGAAGGGAAATAAGCTGAAGTTTAGAAGCTATATAATGTAGGCTGCGCGAAGATAATTATTAATATTGAGTTGAGTTGATTTAAATCCTATTTTATAAAAGATTAATTTGCTTTAATTCAATTCGGGCCGGGCTCGGGCCTCAGGTCGGGCCGCCGCATTAGGCCCGACCCGAGCCCGATTGTTTTATACAATTCTGCCCGAGTTCGGCCCGAAAGCCCGTCGGGCCGGGCCGAACTCGGGCCGGGCCTCGGACGGCCCGTGCAGGGCTCTAGCTGTCCCCCGCCATCAGGGTCAACCTCCGTCCACTGGGAAGAGAAATATTCCGACACATGAGTTGGAGAGGGTAGCAGTTGATACATAAACAGGGAGCATCAGGTTCCCCCACCTCCGGTCCATCGTCAGGGGAGATGGTGTTTATGCCGAGATTCTTGGTTACATATGTAATGTTATTTAGCCAGCCAGAAACCTGACCATCCCCCACTGATCTCGGCGGGTTATCACCACTGCCGAGGGTTGCTGCCACCTTCAGTAAAAACGTTCTCAACGTACTAGTCTCAGGCGCCCCTTTTTGAGTGAAGAGGGCGCCTTCCTTTGAGCTGTGAAGCGACCATACGTGCGAAAAGAATTAATAGGCTCAATATACCTCCCGAAGCCATTTTGGGCTGCGCAATCCGACTTGCCTGTTACGGCTCGCCACCCATAATATGCGCCATTGCTATGGTGCGGAATCTATCGGAGAGCTTGTAGATGGTGGAGTTGAAATCGTGTTTCGCCTATGGACATCAGGAACTCCACTTCGTGCTTTTAAAATGGCGGGATGCTTGGGTTTTTTGTCTATGGAACTTGTCTCCCGGTTGTGGACCCAAGTGTGGAAGGTCTTTCGCCGACTCGTAATGTTGATAGGATAAGGCTACGTTTCGTGTTAAACGAGAGAAACCTTGGTATTCTGGACCGTGATTCAGTCTAAGAAACATACTATATCTCAACACCTATTTCTACACACCTCATCTTGGTTCTCTCGTTTACTATACTGAATCTCTGCTCCCGCGTTACCCCAAAATTTTACCGCCTTTAGCCCTATTATCCCATTTCCCAATTGACCCCTGCTTGTTTATACCACGTCCACGAAAAGAAATGATAATCTGTAAACCCTCGTTTGTTGATAACTTTTCCCAGATCCCTGCCATAGAGCCCCGAGCCCGACCCGACGTCGGGTCAGACTCGAACCAAAAATTGAAATTTAAGGCTCGGGCCTGTTGGATCGACCCGACCCGAGTCAAAATCTAGCTATAAGAGTTTACCAAATTTTTAATGTGCAGCAAATCCGTACTTGGACGTTCGTTAAGAGAGGTAACTGTGGGGACCACGGAGAAAAGATTCATACACTGTCCGATATCGGGCTTAATCGCCTATTAAAAAATGAAAGATGTAAAAGCATCCAGTTTAATTAAGCTTCAAAAAACGAGATACTAAGAAAACGCCTTAAAGGATTAAAGGAGGTCTATGACAAAAACCCAGGCATCCCGCCACACCAAAAGCACGAAGCGGAGTTCCTGATGTCCGTAGGCGAAACAATAGAAGATTTTAACTCCACCATCGACAAGCTCTCCGACAGGGTCCGCGCCATAGCAATGCAATGTATTATAGGTGGCAAGCCATAACGGGCAAGTCGAAGGATAGAGCCCATAATGACTTCGGGACATATACGCCTATTAATTTATTTCGCATGTATGGTTGCTTCACAGCTTAAAGGAAGGCGCCCCCTCCAAGCAAAAAAGGGGCGCCTGAGACTAGGACATAGAGAACGTCTCTACGTTCGGAAGGTGGCAGCAACGTTCGGCAGTGGTGATAATCCGCCGAGATCAGTGGGAGGTGACCAGGTTGGTGGCTCGCTAAGTAACATTAATGTGTAGCCAGGAATCTCGCCATAAACACCATCTCCCCTGTCGATGGACCGGAGGTGAGTGAACCTGATGCTCCTTGTTCATCTATCGTGCTGCTACCCTCTCCAACTGATGTGCCGTAATATCTCTCTTCCCAATGGACGGAGGTTGACCCTGAGGGCGGGAGCCAACCTGCCATTAGCAAACCGTCCAACGTCCTATTTTTCCCCATTTCCCCATAAAAACTATGAACGCGCTATTTTCACCACATTGATCCGCCCATTCACGATCAGCGTTCACGTACAATTTAGCCAACCGGGGATTTATGGTCATATAAAACATTTAAGTTAATTTGCCACTAGTGTTTCGTCTCGGTCTCGAAAGCAAAATTTCCCTGGTGCCATCATGAGAATTTCGGTCTCGTCTCGGTCTAAAAAATTATCGGTATCGTCTCGTCTTGCCTCGACTTTTAAATTTTTTTATACGATCTTAATTCCCCTAATTTATATATTATTATCATAAAATTAAAAAAATTAAAATGGCCAACCATTTTTTTATTCAACCTTTATAGACGTGTCATTTACATATTTGAATTAGCCAGCCTTGATTAGCATTGGCAAAAATAGGCAATTCCTTTGGATAAATAATTTAAGACAAGAGTTTTAGACCTCTTATATAACCGCCATCAGTTCGTTCCTAAAGAATGTATCGCATGTTTATTAAATTGTTATAGAAACCTGAAAAGTAGGAATAGATATTTTTTATCATTATTCATACTTGAAATTAGTTGGACATATTAGAACATTGCAAAAACTCCATAAAGTAGCATTGTTACTGGAATAAGAGCATAAGGGTTTTGAGGTTTTTAATAAATTGCATATATATTTTTGCTACAAATACTTTTACATTTAAAAAATAAACGATTCAATTGTAAGACCCCATATTATGTCCCAAAATATTTATTGATCCATTTTTTAATTTACCCATTTAATCTTTTTTTTATTAATAATGCTTTTATTTTAGTGTAATGCAAGATCGTCCAGAAAATTCAATGGATTAGAGCTCACTACCAGTAATACCTATATAATATAAAAGGTAATGTAAATGGCGAAACAAATGCATGCTGTGATTTATGGCTCGTTGACAATATCAGAAGTACTACGAGTTCAGGCTTAACAACTCTTTTCGTGATTTAAAATATTGCCGTTGAAGGCAATCGTTCTGAGGGCACAGAAGTTGCTAAGATGCTCAGAAAATCTTTAGTCATTGTAGCCAATTTTATATAATTACTAGCTGTGCCCGGCCAAGCGTTGCTTTGGCTTAGTTCTCAGCTAAATAATTAGTAAATATTTGTAGGACATATATGAATAAATTTGGGTCGGCTGTAAGAGAGTTTATGATATAAAAAATATCTATATATATAAAAATCACGTGAAACGGTGTTAGGCATTAAACTCCTCCGAAACGGCTGGACCGATTTATATGGAAATTTCCGCGAATGATTGGTAGGTCTGAGAATAGGTTTTTAACTATATTCCAAATTTCTAAGTCATAAGACGGTCAAGTTATTTAGCTTTATACGTTTTGACGTTTACTAAAATGTCACTCAAACGCCACCTCATGACGTATACTGCGTATATATCGTGTTGTGAATGTATTCTTCCGCACGCAGTATTTGCAAAATATTTGTTATACATAGCAAAAAAGATATTTGTTATTTGAGATGGATTGTACTTCGCTGACCTCATCTTTATAAGAACTTTTAATATATTCAATTTAGAAGGCTTATCGAAGTAAATTCCAAAATAATTTTTTTAGGTTCACAAAAATTTGCAAATGTCTTTATTGGTTTATGGTTTTTTATTTACAAAAAAATTTCATACGGACCAATGTACAACCTAACAAGTCAAATACATTTATCAAGAGAGGGAATATAAATTATATCCTGAAGACGATTTCTATCAGCATGCTCTTAATGCATGAAGAATATAAGAAATATTTGGATTTCCATACATTTGCTACTTAAATGGAGAAGGGTACTCCTTAATCATCTTAAATTAAACTAACTAATTTTGAAATTCATATTTATAAAAGTTATATGAAATGCTGTTACAATTTATTTTTGTATTGATCATAAGTTTATTATTTCTTTAACTACCTATTTTTCTAAAAGCTTAAGTGAATTTACAATATATAGAATGTCAAACAACATGTGTTTTTTTTAATTATTTTCTTTAACTGCTTTATTGTGTCATTTATATTTATTGTTTATTAATTCATTAGATAATTAATATAAATTCTTTACTCAATATTGTTAAAGATGAAATTACTCCCACTTAATCTTGCTACTGGCATTTAAGATGACTATCATATAAGGTTATTATTAAGTTTTAAAAGTAAGGTATATTATTATAATCGGTTTGCATTAAGAAATATTAGAAGAAATTTTATTGGTAAGGGAATGGTTTTTAGAATATATTTCTCTAAACCCCACATCATATCTTATATTGTTAAAGATGAAATTACTCCCACTTAATCTTGCTACTGGCATTTAAGATGACTATCATATAAGTTTATTATTAAGTTTTAAAAGTAAGGTATATTATTATAATCGGTTTGCATTAAGAAATATCAGAAGAAATTTTATTGGTAAGGGAATGGTTTTTAGAATATATTTCTCTAAATCCCAAATCTTATCTTATATTAATGGCCCAACTACTGCTATTTCATTTAAGCAAATGCACAACCTGTCATCCTTTCTCCCACATATTAAGGATAGAGCCCTATAATTCTCATTAAAGAGTTTTTGCTACAATTTAATTTATATATAGTTTTTTTATGATCTAGCCCCCCCCCCGGGAGAAAATTCTGGCTACGCGTCTGATTGACCTTGAGCCTTATTAATTGTCAATGCGAATGCCAATCTAATTGGAAATTGAATAGTTCAAAAAACATCATTTTACCCTTCCCTAAAATCAATATATATAATTACATGAATATTCATGAAATTAAAATATAATTTATATATACCCAGTAAATAATATATTTAAAAAGGAAAATGTCTCAAAAGATATCTTAAAAGAAAGATGTACCTTTTGCCTAATAATAATGTAAGATAAAAAGACTGAATGTCATCCAAAAAATGCAATTTTTTATTTGTTGCTGAGGGGCTGAAAATCAACAAATCAAAGCCTTTTTAACTCTAAAATTTTTTATCCCTTTGGTCGCTTCGTGTTTGGGCACCTTTGGTAAACAGGTTTTAACCTATTTTATGTATTTTTTTTATATTTCCGCAACTATTTTTATACATATTCGAACTCCTCCCTCCCCTGAGACCAATCGCACATATAATCCCTTACAATTCTAAGGATCCTTCTCAAGTGGACTACGCCGATTTATAATCAACATACGTATCCTCGGTTCTTTGGTGTTAGGTAGTGCCCCCGGGCCCCGTGTTGTTTTTTGTTGAGCATTTAACCTAAACTCTTATACACTTCGTTGAAAAACATTTCATTTGCTGTGAAATTTAAGCAGGGGAGAAAACGGACCTTTATGTTTTAGGGCTTGGCTACGCATGCTTATACCGGTTGATTCAAGTTTTAATTAATTATCTGAGTACACTGATAGCTTATTGACTAAAGTAAGGTTTGTGGGCAATTTTAAACAAACAAAAAAGATCTGCTTAGGAAGTTAGGGGATATTCGCATGTTTCGGAAATAACCAAGATTAATGATGTTGCTCCAGGCTCGATTCGGGCGCAAAAATAAAAATAGCTTTTTGCCTCGGGCCGGACTACTCATACAAATTAACGTAAGACAGTGGTCATTTTATGGAGCATTTTAAACCTGGACTGTGGATTATTAAAATAATTAAATATGTGAACAACAAAGTGAGTTAAAAAAACCTTATTTTTTGTCGAACTTGACATTATGAAAATAAATTAATTAGGAATTAAAAATTGATTTAAGAATGGGCATTAAACACCAGGGAAGGAAAGCTTATAAAAGCCACAGAGATGAGAATTCTACGGTGGAGCTTGGCGTAAACTAAGCTCGACCCACTTTCTCATGTCAAAAATGAATATTCAACCTATGGCGGACATGATTAACGAAAATCGATTAAGGTGTTATGAAGATATACTAAGGGGGACACGAATGACCTAAATCGAAAAGTGCTGGACATGGAGGTGCCGGAAAAGTGAGGAAGAGGACGACCCGTGTCACATTGAAGGGGCAAGGAGATTGTTATGAAAACTAAAGAGTAGTCAAGACATGGCACTCAACCGGTCAAGATGAAAAAAACTTATCAAAACAAACCCCACGACTGTGGGACCAAATAACTGATAAAGAAGAGGAAGATTTAAACATAGAGCTTCACCCCTGTAACCCGGTGGGGCTGCCCCTCTAAACCTTAAACCCCTGTCTACTTGCTGTCTTTGTGTCGCCTTATTAGGGTCTTCTAAATTCGTATGGGAGCATTCATTTGCTATGCAATTTAAGCAAGAGAAAAAATTAACGGAGAGGGAATTGAGGGTATAGGGTCGGGCTACGTCTATAATGGTACCTGTTGGCCTAAACTACACAATATATCAGCAAAACATGATAACAATGAGACCTTATTGCAATAAAGCTCGGTTGGCGGCCATTGATATACCTAAAGTTTCTAAGCTGATGTAAGCAGAATTGTAGTTTGCCCAAATAAGTGAAAAGCTGGACGCGCTTAAATATGTTCAGGCGCAAAAATAAAACAGATTTTCAGGACGGGTTGGGGTTTTGATTGAAGTCCGAAAACGGTCATTTTCCAGAATCGTGATTTTGCGGTAGGACCAAAAAAGGTTTTTAGCACCTTTAAAAAAACAAACCTGTGGCAATTTACAAATTAAATAATTCTTTAGATATGTATGAATTTATTTGACAGTATATTTATATAGGCAAAATGTGTAAAGCAAAGCAATAAAAAATTTGATGTTAAGTACTTTGCTTTATGTGTTTATATTTTGTATTTAGCGTGTTAATTCTTTCTACATTAAGTTCGTGAATTATTTCCCGTAAGACAATTACATTTTAATCGCTCATTATATGATCGAGGCAAAACGATGAGCATGCCCATCACTTATAGTATTTTCAAGAAATAATGTATATTGCAAAACAACGTTTGCCGGGTCAGCTAGTAATGCTATATTATTGAAATAAATATTCTAAATTTAATAATAGGAAAAGGCATATTTATTTATAATTTAATAGATTTGTAACAGTTTAAAATACTTATAAGGTATTTGTTAATTTTATAGGTTAAAATGTGAGGTGGTAACGATAATATGCATAATTGGTGACAAAAAGTATCACGGGAGGGTTACGGCTGTCGCAGGCCGATAAAAAGTATATATATAAACCATCTAGGATGCTATGGCAATGATCTGACCAAATTTGGTGGCAATCGGTCGAGAATTTTAGAAGTTATTAAAGGACAAAGAAAACGGAGTTACATTTTTATATATAATTAAACATGTAATAATATTAAGAATTCATCGTTGAAACTACAAAATATATTAGAAATCTATTAATTGCTCTGTTATCGGGATTTAAAAATTTTTACCTTGATTAAAGGTTTTTATACGTTATTTTCATATTTGATAATTAGAAATATTTTCAATTATATTAATTGGGTATTGTAAAACTTATTAATTTTAAGGCTAATCAAATAAGTGTAGAGAATATATTTATTCTAGAAACTTTTAAACTTGTAGCTTTTACATTCTCGAAGCCCTTTGTAGGTTTAGACGCGATAGTGTACCAGGGAAAGCTAAGATCGATGTATCAAAGTATGTAACTTTAACTGAAAATTGAAAATGAAGTTTGAACATATAAAAAACTGACGTTAGAAATCTTTTTAAAAAATATATATACAATCTCATAATTACCTTTTAAGCCATGGAAAAAAGAATTAAAATTATCCATGAATGAAAGAAATTTTATATATTTCAGGTTTAATTGATAAATTTTATGTTGTCACCGTTAACCTTCTCGAAAACTAATGGACCGATTTGGCTCGAACAAATCTTAAAACATGCTTCGGAGTGTCAGGAATAAACTGTGAAATTTTGAGCCAAATCGATCTGGCATTTTTTACAAAAGTTGAGAATCAGGCACTAAACCGTTCTCGAAAACTACTGGACCGATTTGGCTCGAACAAATCTTAAAACATGCTCCGGAGTTTGGGGAATAAACTGTGAAATTTTGAGCCAAATCGGTCCGGTAGTTCTCCAAAATTGGTGGCGGCATATTTATATATATACATACATACATAGTTTCATTTTTATATATAAGATTTTGTTTAATAAACCACAGATTCATAATATCATCACATCAGACAAGATGATGTAATTGCATTTGAAGATGTTTAAAAATATCTAATACTTCATCAGAACTCAAATCAAGTCTTTTAATTATGTTTATATTATATATTAATGCTAAGGATACATAGGCTTTAGAAATGCTAAAAATAATTTAAATGCCCAATGGCGACTTAACTTTACTCAAAAAACTAAAATTGGTAAAATTTTGTGCAAATATTCCTTAACAACGGTTTAGAGATCTGCAGGGGCAGGCCCGTTCCGCGGAAAGGCTAAAAGCCCGACTTGTGGGTGGGTCGGGCTTTGTAAATGAAAAAATTTAAAGGCCCGGGCTAGCCAAACAAATTTAATAACGGGTTCGGGCGGGCAAAATAAATTTAATAACGGGCCTAAAATTCTGTAAAGGTCCTGGTGTCGAAATCAAATTTATACGGCCACAAAAAGGCCTTTATACATTTTGTTAAACACTACCTAGGTCCCAAGTCCGTGTGCAAAAAAGTGAAGGGTTGGCGTCAGGTCGTGAACCGGCTATAAAAACCAACTCCAAAATCATTATAGTTCAAGCAAAAGTTTACAACAGAATCTAAGGCGTCCTCCACAAACGACGCGCACTGCATATCCACCCGTGGAATGTGAAAAATACACTAGGGTTACTACCTGACCCACAACAAAGGCGGTTGAGGAAATCGGTTGTGGAAAAAATGCTAACAACGTGCTGGAATATCGGAACGTTGACGGGGAAGAGCATCGAGGTCGCACAAATGTTAAAAAGAAGAAAGGTACACATCGCCTGCCTACAAGAGACGAGGTGGAACGGAACGAAAGCTCGGGAATTAGGAGAAGGATACAAGCTTTTCTACAGTGGGTTACCAAATGAAACGGGGTCGGTATCGTTTCTGAGCTAATCGTTTAAGGACAAGACGGTGGAAGTCAAGCGTTGTTCAGACAGGTTAATGTGGATGAAGAGATAAAGGAGGCCTTCTAACCGTTATGTGCGCCTATGCTCCCCAAATTGGCCAATGTTACACGATCCAAATTCTTGGACTGTATAAGCGATCTGACATTCCATTTTCTTATTCGATCCAAAAAAAGTAATTATGTATCTTGAACCTAAAATGACTTAACCCTAACCCTACAAAACCTGCCCTTGCGAGTCCGAAATCACAATATGAAAACGTGAGTAAGAAATTTTGTTTATTTCTTACGATTTATGTTTTTCCGAATGCGAAAAACACTAATCGGCGCTTCGTTATTTTTTGGATCGAATAAGAAAATGGAATGTCAGATCGCTTATACAGTACAAGAATTTGGATCGTGTAACATTGGTCCCCCAAATTGGGTGTATGGCATTAGAGAAAGACATATTTACCGATTAATTGGAAAAGAAAATACAATGAATAGGGCAGGAAGAAAAGCTAATTATTGAGGCGGACTTCAACGCCCGTAGGGCCAAATCCCCTTGAATATGAACAAAATCATGGAGGCTATGGGCATGGTCTGAAGAATCAGAAAGGAGAAAACTTCTCCAAGAAGCATACGATATGGCGATCGTTAACACCTATCTTCAAAAACGTAAAGAACAGATTGTGACATAAAGAGACAGGAAACATTTAAGTCAAATTGAGTATCTGCTCATACGGCGAAAGGATTTATTGAGGATCAAAGATTGCAAAGTTGTACCAAGAAAAAATATAGCCAAGCAACATTGCCCACTTGTTATGGATTTTGAAAGAAAAGTATTTTTCGAAAAAGAAAGGTTTATGAACCTCAAATTCGATACGAAAGGCTAAAGGATACGTCGACGAACGAAAAATACCATCAAAGTCTCCTCACTCTTGGGTGCAAGAAAGTTAAAAAGGGACGGAGACGACGATTGAGAGACGCTAACTGCGGAGATAAAGTAAGCGTGATTAAGGTTCTACAATAGATCAAAGGAGACATAGCTATGAATGAGGATCTATGGTGGTGGGATCAATCGGTTAAGTATTTCATCGAAAGAAAGAAAAATCTATATAAACTGTTGCGAAAAAGTCGGATGATTATCAAGAATAAAGGGAGACAAAAAGAGCTGCGAAAAAGGCCGTTGCAATAGCGAATAATGCCACGTACACCAAGATGGCAAGCAAACTGGACCATAAAGGGGAAGATAGGCTTATGTAAAAATTAGCCAAGATAAGGGAGGAGAAAAGTTGGTCGGAGTCCTTAAAATCGTCAAAAACGAGAAGGGTTAAACATTATTCAAGCCGAAGAAGGTGATGGAAAGGATATTTCAAGAAATTTATGAATGTTGCAAATGACAACGATTCCCTTTCCGATATTGAGCCAAACATAAGTATGGTCGACCTCTTTCAGGAGGATGAAGTTAGGACACAAATGAACAAGATGCAAAAAGAAAAAGCAAATGGCCCAGATGGAATACCTATGGAAGCATTGCTCGGATGTCGTGAGGAAGAAGTCACCACCATGACGAACCTCCTTAACAAGATATTGGTAGAGGAGTGAATTCCTAATCATTGGAGAGCAAGCACGATTATACCCTTATTTAAAGGCAGAGGAGACCCTCAGGACTGTAGCAATTACAGAGGTATCAAGCAAACTTGCCATTTCTTGAGGCTTTTGCAAAGGATCTTAGTAACAAGGCTGAAAAACGAGGTGGAAATATCGGCTAACCAATTCGGATTTGTGGCCGGCAAATCCACAATCGACCCAATCTTCGCACTAAGACAAATGATGGATAAGTATGGTGAAAAAAGGAAAGATCTGCATATGGTCTTTATCGACTTGGAGAAAGCTTATGACATTGTCCCCCGCGATTTAAAATGGTGGTGCCTAAGAAAACAAAATATCCCTGACGCATATATACGGCTTATGAAAAATATCTATGAAGCCTCAAACGCTTGCGTTAGGACGACAGTTGGAGACTCTAAACCTTTTCGGGTTAAAATGATATTACATCAAGGATCTCTTAATTAACTTTTTATTTAATATAATTATAGACACGACAACAAGAGACAGCCATCGCCATGGCGTATGCTATATGCTGATGATATAGCAGAGGTCAGATTTATTAGGGATTTTCTGCATGAACCCGGCCCGGTTCAATTCTCTAACCTCATTGCCCGCCCGAGCCCGCCCGAACCCTCCTGGTGTCCGCCCGAGCCCGCCCGAAACATTAATGCTGCCCGAAATGCCCGGCCCGAAATATTAAATTTGCCTGTTAGGCCCGAAATTTTGCGACCTAAAATTCTTTTAATATTTAAAAGTCGAATGATTTTTTCAAATGAAACTTTTGTACTTTAATTTTAATCCTAATTGGTCAAAAAAACGTTGTATTTGGTCTTTCTAAAATATTTGAGCTTAGCGATAGCGATGAGTGATAAGGGAATAATAAAGGCGAATTTGGAGAAGCCTTGTTAAATCATTTGTTAAAAAATTAAATGATATTAGAATGAAATTTAACACTTTCAGGCGTTGTATCGATTTGGGCGTGTCTATTTTGTACTAGTATAGACGGCACATGCGAATTACGAACAATGAAAGGGCTGCATAAATATAAATATTTTAATTCTTTCCATAACCTAGCTAGGGACTTGATGGAAATAAAGGGGTTCTGGCAAAAATTGTAAAAATAACTTGGGGACGGATGGCGATTTTTTAGCATTTTCATATGCAACTTAATGAAAAGTAACAAAAAAATACACTATCTAAAAAATCTCATTAAGCCCGGATTGCCCGAATCCTATCTTCTTCGTGCCCGCCCGAGCCGCCCGAAAATAAAAATTTAGGACAGTTGCCCGGCCCGACCCGGCCCACGGGCCGGGCCGGGCAATCTGATCTCTGTGATATAGTACTATGCGAGAAAACAAGGGTATTCGAAGCAGCTGAAAAGTGGTCAAAGCGCTTAGCTGGATATGGAGTAGATGTGAACGATCGAAAAACGGTATACATGGAAATGAACGGTACAGGCAGCCCATCGCTGGATGACCATCTAAAGTAACCAAAAGTAGACATGTTTACATACCTCGGCTCGATGCTTCATCAAGAGGGAGGTTGCGCAATAGAAGTCAATGCCCGGATCCAAAAAGGATGGCTTAAATGGCGAAGTATATCCGGTGTAATGTGCGACTAGAGCTACAAAATAAAATTTCTTCTGCTCGAGCCCGCCCCCAAAAGATTTTTTTTATTTTTGGCCCGAGCCCGACACGATTTTTTAAATAAAATTTTTGAAAAATTATATTTTTGAGAATTATTTTACTCTAAACATAAAATGCATTAGATTGTTATTACTCGTAATTTACATCTAGGATAAGTTTGAAATAAAAAATCTTTCATTCGTTACAATTTATTCAGCCAATCATTTAAAACTAAAAATTTAATTTCATTAAATATATTTTTAACAAATCAAAATAAAAAACGTTTTAAAATATTTACTTATCTCTTTTCTTAAGTTGTAACAGCTACTATGAATCTATTCAAATACTAGAATATGATTTGCAATTCAGGTCAGTCATATTATAATAGACAAGGGAAAAAGCTGAAGTTTGGAAGCTATATAATGTACGCGGTAAGAAGATAATGATTTATCGAGTTGAGTTTATTTAAATCCTATTTTATAAAAGAATAATTTGTTTTAGTTCAATTCGGCCCGATTATTTTATAAAATTCTGCCCGAGCCCGGCCCGAAACCCGATAGGGCCGGGTCGGGATCAGGCCGGGCTTCGGGCGGCCCGTGCAAAGCTCTATGTGCGACAAGAAAATGCCAATATGGTTGAAAAGCTTACAAATCCATCGTAAGACCGGTGTTACTCTTTGGAATTGAAACATGGGCATTAAACACCACGGAAGGGAAGCTATTACAAGCCACAGAGATGATAATGATACGGTGGAGCTTGGGGCTTACTAAGCTCGACCATATGACTAATGACCTGCTCATGACAAAAATGGGTATTCAACCTATGGCGAACATGGTTAACGAAAATCGGCTAAAGTGGTATGGGCATATACTAAGAAGGGACACGAATGACTTAAATCGAAAAGTACTGGACATGGAGGTACCGGGGAAGAGAGGAAGAGGACGACCCCCCCCCCGTGTCACGTGGAAAGGGCAAGTGGATAAAGTAATGAAAACAAAAGAGATTAGTCAAGATATGGCACTCACCCGGTCAAGATGGAAGAAACTAACCAAAACAAACCCCACGACTGTGAGACTAAATAACTCATAAAGAAGAAGAGAAGACATCCGAGACTCTATGACAAAATAATATACCAATTGTTGGTTTAAAACTATTATTTTGGACACTTGGAAGTGTTAAATGTCATTAGATCCTCAATGTCAATATCATAAGTTAAGTGATAAAAGAAATGGAAACTAGCACTCATGGTATGGCTATTTTAAGCACACCACAATATTACTCTAGCAGACCCCTCGGCGCGCCCATTACATCACTAATTATGACCAATAATTGTTTCAGAAAATAAAATGTGTTTCTTAATTGGATAATTCGTATCCCATATTAATTTCTTAACAAATTCGAGTTTTTTGGCCATCAACTGTTTGTTTATTGATCTCCTAACATAATATCAAAATTGTTCTATAATAGCTAGTAATTTTTTGTAATTTTTGCTTTAATATTTCTAACTTTATGGGACATTAACAAAAATCATAAAAACGTTATACAGTTAGCGATAACGCTAGTCGAGTCTACGCGATTTGACATTATATTTTTGAAATACATATCATACTCTATTGTAAAAAAAAAGATGGATTAGGGGAAGGAGGGGGGGGGGGGCAAAATGATGTTTTTAAGCATAAATAAATACAAAGATGGGGGGGGGGATTTTATCCTCCTAGCTCCCCCCCCCCACTAAATATGCTTCTTAGTTAAATGCTTTTGTGTTTTTAAATCAAAAAAAATAATTTAAAACAGAATTTATGATAGAATTAACTGATAAAACTTATTGAATTGATATTGAAGTTCTACATAAAAAAATATTAACCCGTAATTCATTTGTTTCTTTTAATCATATTTTTGTGGTTTTCTAAAATATATCTACAACAAAATTTAAGGTGACAAAAAAACAAAATTCAAGTGTATAAAAGCTTTCAATGGTAATTGTTATATGTATTTCATATAATATTATGAAAAAGATGAAATACTCTAAATACTTTTTTTAACTTTAGTTTAATATTTTTCAAAACAAATTCAACATCTTTCGTTTTTTAAATTAATTGTTAAATCAAATCTTTTAGCATATAAAAAGTGATACATTTATATATTTAAGCTAAAAAGTTACTATAGGTAATGATTTACAAATATTACAATTAAAATGGATTAAATGAATATTCCAAATAATCATGACTTAATTTAAAATATTAAACAATGATAAACTTATAAATAAATAAACTTAAAATATGTATTAAGTGTTATATATAGTTAAGCCCATCTAGTTGGGCTTTCAAAAATTTTATATAAAGTCATCTTGTTTTTTGTAATAAAAAACATGATCTCTAAGGAAGCTTTGGTAAACTTATAAAATTTGTTTAAAAACAATTAAAAGCTTCATCTAAATTTTGACTACAAAAAAATATATAAATAATTACAATATGCTTTAAAATTTTGTGGTTTACATAATAAAACACAGCGATTGTCCTATTTCTCTGTGTTTATATTTGATATTGCATTAAAAAGTTTGTAAAATTCTAAAAAGCTAAAGATAATCAATTATTAATATAGTAATATAAAAACAAATATGCTTAATGGATAGTAATAAAAGGATTACATGGCAAATTGACTAGTATTTGTTTTTCCAAACAAAAATAATTTTTAGGAGAATATTTAATCTAAGATAAAAAAATTAATTATCTTGTAAAATTTGGCACAAACATTTTAGTGTATTTCAACCCATGGTTACCATTTAAGAATTATATAATAATTTATGACTATTTAATATTTAAGTTAAAAAACAATTAATTTTTTAGTAAAATATGAAGTGATATTAAAAAAATAAAAATTTTATAGGCAATAGAATGATGAAATTTAAAATATTTTTGATCAATAGAAAGAAAAAAATAAAATTTGCAAGTTACCCATGTTTCTGTTCCATTAGCTTCCATAAAAATAAGATGGGTGGCAGTAATATAAATGGTGACATCAATTGAAAGTTGTTCAGAAACAGGATTTTTGAAAAGTTGCACATTTTCAACCTAATGCAAAAAATTTGTCGGCATTTAATGTTGGATTAATAGTTAATTATGTTAATTTCATGTTTAATATAAAAAAACAAGATCTTTATATAAATTAAATAAATTTCTTATTAAGTTTAAGTTTTAATTTACAAAATGGAATCTCTGCTAGTATTAAAAGCGTAATATATGTTATTAAATATTCTTAAAAAATATCCACAACTGCAATTTTTAAACTTTAGTTATCGTTATGTGCTCCATCTAACGCTTTCAGCTGTGCATCAGTATATCATGCAATTGATCTCAATAAACACGTTGTGGGCTTTTAGCAACCTAAACTGTTTCATATGAACCTTTTACCACAAAAACCTAAAATTAATTAATAATTTAGATTTAAGGTAAAAATTAGCCTTGAGTGAACTTTAAATTAGTCGGTATAAGATCTAAGTAATGTTATATGACCGAGTTGCATAGGTTTAGGTAAGTTGAAAAGTACACTTAAACAATTGTCTTAAAACAATAAACGCGGACCGAAGTAGAAGTTCATAATTGCAAGGTATTTTAAATAAAATTTACCGCCAATTAATTAAACGCTTATTCCCATAATTTGATTTTTACTCTCACTATTTAAGCTGCTCAAATAAGCAACTCTTATTTATGGGAATTGGTATCAATATGTTATTTCCTCATATCATATTGTTTTACTAACAAACTTGTTGCTTTGTTCCTAATTTATTATTACTAATTCTGAAAAATTGAATCAAAAATTAGACAATGTATTAAGCTAAATTTAGCAAATTTGCCAGCAACCTAAAATTATTGGAAAAGTTAAAAAAAAAAAATTATCCTACTTTAATTTAAAGAACATCATTGAATACAATTATTATTTTCAATGGATTTATTAGGCACAATCAAACGGGTTTAATTGCCGCAAGACTACGGAACATATCATCAAGTTGAGAAATACAATAAATGTTTGGAGCACCAGCGGAACCCCTCTAGTTCTTGTGTACTTGGATATAAAGCATTGGACTCTGTTCAACATCTATATATATGAGAGTCATTGTCTATGGGAATACATCAGAAAATAAGTTGATTTTTCTCATATATGAGGACATGAAGGTATTTGTTTCTCACCTTCACCATATATATGAACCTTGGTCACGACGGGACAGACAAGGTTGTTCATTATCCCCCTTGTTTTTATTGTAGGGATCTGAAAATAAAAGATCATTATTTGCTTAAGAGGGCATCGCGTTAAACGGAACTATGTTATTGTCGTATATGTGAATACGTGAAAGAAGAATGGATTAATTTAGTATAACCTTTTTTTGTATATCATTTTCTACAGATTATATTACTGCTATAATTAAATATTTTAATATTGTAAGCCAAAGCCGAGTTGGTAAAAACCATATGTTTTAATCATTCTTTTATTTTCTTTTGTCTTAAAATTTTTTTTATTATACTGTATGGCCCATCCCTGGCCCTTAATAAATCTTTATCATTAGATTATCTCATTATTTTTTAATAATGGGGATAGAGAAAGAAGAGCTCAAGCCTCAATTAAACCAAGGTTATTGAACAAAAAGAGTGAAGAAGAAATTCAATGCTGAAATCTATGGAGGAAAAGGGATAATCAGAATTTATGATGTTAATTCAATGAAAAAGGAATTCAATGCTTAAATCTAAGGAGGAAAAGGGATAATAAGAACTTATGATGTTAATGCAATGAAAAAGGAAACATTATATATGGAGATATTTTAACTTGTTTCTCTTGCCTATTTAAAGTGCGGGGAGGATAGGTTATTCTTAAAGTCCATAAATTAGGTAACTCAGGAGATCCCGTATGCCATGAACACCCTAATACTTTAAATGAAAAAATACATATCAATTCAACCCCTGCCACTAGCTTCCCCAAAACCTACTTTTCCAAATCCACACCCTCAATCCCTCCATTTCCCCTTCTGACATTTGCACCCCATCTCACCTTCCCAGCTAACCTATTCTTGGAACTAGCTTCCCCAGAACTCACTTTGCCAAGTCCACACCCTCAAACCCTTCATATTTCCCCTAATGACAATTTCCACCCCATCTCACCCTTACAGCTAGCCCACTTCAAGAGTTTATTGAATGATATACATTGTTGATGGAGCACATGAGAATGTCCAAGAACAAACCTGAGGGAGCCTTCAATTTTTTAAAGGGAAAGATGTCGTATATGTGAATACGTGAAAGACGTAGTTTAATTTAGTATAACATTTATTTGTATATCATTTTTCACAGATTATATTACTGCTATAATTAAAAATTTTAATATTGTAAGCCATAGCCGAGTTGGTAAAAACCATATGTTTTAATCATTTTTTTATTTTCTTTTGTCCTAAATTTGTTTTATTATAGTGTATGTTCCATCCCTGGCCCTTAATAAATCTTTATCATTAGATTTTCTTATTATTTTTAATAGTTATCTTTGCTGGTGATATATGCTAAATGGTAACCTCTAAATGAAAGGCTCATCCAGACCAATCAAGCTGGATAAATCCCACAAATGTATGATGCTTACGTTAGATGTTTCTTCGCAAGATACGTTATTTATCAACAACAACCCAATAAATGCTAAAAAAGTTTGCTACTTGGAAGTTGATCTTACATCGGGCATATAGGACGAAGAGACGTGGAGTCAAAGCTGCAACGAACTCTTGTAAAATTTTACTCATGTCCTGTTATATGGAGATCCTGCCATTTGACCCTTCCTACATAACTCAGAATCCTCAAAGTAATGATTTTACCAGTCCTTATATACGGATGTAGGTTTCGGCTTTAAAAGCGGCCAGAACTTCAAGTCAACGTGAACAAAATGTCGCTCATCGATTGTAGAATTTTTAATCCTAACACAATATTAAACTATAGTTTAGAGTATGATGAAAAACTCTTCCCATAAGGAGTATCCTGTCAACAAGGATATGAAACTTCTTAACTCATCAAGTCAGAAGGAGGGGCACCAAATACTGCCTGTCTTCCCTGTTTTGGCATCCTCCTCTATTAAGAAGCCGCACGTACATTGGCAGCTGACGTAACAAAGTTTTCCGCGGCATGCAAGCATTTGGTAACGACTAGACCTCCCAAGCTATTATGCATTATAGAATATCATGGAAGAATCTCTCGGACTACCCAATTTCTCGTCCTCCTCACTTAGTAGAATTTATCTCTCTCCATAATCCAATGCTCTGTGAGGAATATTTACCAAGCGCTTAAAGTACATTGTAATATTAGCATGCATATACACATTGTATAATAACCAATTTGTTACAGGGATAATTACACAGGTTAATAACGTGGCCTTATGCGCCATTTGGCGTGAGAAAGGGCTCAATCTTAGATGCCCTTACTAAGTTCTTGGGCTTCTTCGGGGCAAAAATATACATACCCATACTTTATAAACAAAGTTTACCAATATATTATCGCAATATCAATAGTACGTATACAACGTTATTTTCACGGAAAACTTTTAAACTCATTTTAATATAGGAATATACATAAATTTTTATAAAGGGTTTAAATCGCCGGTTATGATTTAATTGGGTCAAATTGTAACTTTAAATTTAAGAATATATAATGTTGGGAAAGCGGATTCATGCCCAAAATTCAATGAGACAAAACATAATGGTTACAGTTCAAAATGCCACAATCAATATCACGGAAAATTAAATTTCAAATGGGGAGGGAATTTGATGTGCATCTAATCCTAACCCTAACCTAAAACGCTGACCTAAAACCTAACCCTGAACCTTAACCCTGTCCCTTAAAGTTTTATAGTGCAGCAATAATTGTTAAATGCATACGCATGCGCATTATTAAAATGCGCAGCTATCTGATTGGTCTGTTAAATGCACACGCATGCGCATTATAAGATCCTTGAAACCGTTTCAAGCTATTTGTATTTGTATTTTTTTTTTTTTTTAAGTTAAAAATCTTTATTAGGTAAAATCTATATATATAAAAAATATAAAACACGATCAATAAATAAATAAAAAGCGTGACTACTCTTCATCTTCATCGAGGGCCAGAGGCCAGGTGTCGGAAAATGCCTTATAATTGTATTTGGCAATTAAAATTCTTATTTTTTGGCGCAGAAGAAAACTTGCTGAGTATTTTCCTTCGGGAGATCTTTTTCCTATCAATTTAAAGAAGGCTAATGCCTGTTTGCCAAAAGTGGCGGAACATGAAGCCACGATAGGGATAAAAATTTTAGAAGGAATTATATCACGGTATTTATGAGTTTTGCGTGCTTCCGCTAGAGCTAACGGGTCAGCGTTATTGTTCATGGTATTTTGGGAAAATACCGGGAAAGAGCTGTAGAAGACGGGATATAGACTAAATCCCGAAGCTACGATAATGCTACTGCTACGATTTTCAAATTTCCATATGTTTTTTAATTTTAAAGTTTTATCATACCGATAATATTATGTAGTTTTAATCAATTCAAGAGCTAGAATTGGGTGCAACCTTTAAAATTTTCTTATGTAAGAATCATATTTAATTTGTTAAATTTATAATGAAATATTTTTACCCACCAGGATTATAAAGATCAAAATAAGGGTTTCACATTATAAAAAATATTATCACTTTTTTGAAACTTTTCATACTTGTTGT
The DNA here is from genome assembly GCA_964036665.1 of Gordius sp. MW1. Lineage (NCBI taxonomy): Eukaryota > Metazoa > Nematomorpha > Gordioida > Gordea > Gordiidae > Gordius > Gordius sp. MW1. The sequence continues at coordinate 2,442,638 of OZ038531.1, forward strand.
TATCCTATATATAATTTTTATTACTTTCAATTAATTCAAGAAGCCAGATTTGGGTGCAATGCTTAATATCTACTTGTACATAAAAATTTATAAATCTGGAACAAATTTATATATATTGTTATTTAATATTATTGTTTTAATATTTTATAAGACTTTGTATGCATTATGATTAATTGACAATCTTTTAAAGATTGGTTATGCTTTTAAAAAGTTAATTTAGATTCTGTTGTCTAACATTAAGTTGAAGTGGTTTATTTCATTATTAAGCGAAAAACGAATAATAAATGTTAGTTTTAAAAGTTGTGCTTATCTAGCTGCGCGAGCCCATTATAATTTGAATAATCCGGCGATGATTGAATACAAGCGAGGTTAAAATAAAAAATAACGTGATGGTTAAGTACAAGCGAGGGGCTATTAAAATAAAAATCACCTGATGGTTAAGTACAAGCGAGGGGCTATTAAAATAAAAATCACGTGATGGTTAAGTACAAGCGAGGGGCTATTAAAATAAAAATCACGTGATAGAATTCGCCTAGACGGGGTCAAGGGAAAGTAGAGTGCGAAAGAGCCTCTACAACTATCCTCGGGGCTCCACTCGGAGAGTTGTGGCTAGTGTAGTAGTTTATAGCGCCAATGCACGTGCCTTCCTCTCGATGTGATGTATTGGTTTTCTTTTGATTTTGTTAGGTCTGGGTCGGAGTTAGCTGGTCCGGCGATGTCGTCGGAGGGACAAACTTTGGGTGGATTTACATTTTCAGTAGCCGTAAGCGGCTCAGTTGAAGTATCTAAATATGCAGGTTTCAATCGCTCGATCGAAACTGAGTCAGCTTTTCCGTTTTTTTCAATAATAAAATATTTAGCATGTTTGGACTTTACTCTGAACGGGCCGTCATATGGTGGCACCAAACTTTTTCGAACGAAATCATTACGGATAAAAACGTATTTACAGTCCTTAAGAAGTGAAGTTGTACTCGCATTTGTCAATTGTGTCCTGACTTTTTTAAAAGGTAAATGGTAAAAATGTTGTTTTAGGCATTTAATGAATTCGGAGGCGTTATGAGGTGTTCTTGAGTTCGTAAAAAATTCGCCGGGAAGTCTAAGTGTAGTGCCATAAACTAATTCGGCTGGAGTGCAACCTAAGTCTTCCTTGATTGTGGTTCGAATGCCAAGCAAAATTAATGGTAAGAGCTCATCCCATTTGTTTGTGTCACCTTGTGCCATCAAGGAACTTTTCAACTGTCGATGAAATCTCTCAATCATGCCGTTGGCTTGTGGATGATAGGCAGTGGTTGTGATGTGATTTACACCAAGGAGTTGCGTGAGATTCCGAAATAATTGGGACTCAAACTGGGGACCTCTATCTGTTGTGAGGCTTGATGGTACTCCGAGGTCAGCTATCCAATACTTGATCAGAGCTTTTGCAACCGTTTGGGCTGAGGTGTCACGCCACAGGCCATCGTGTGAAACGGTCAATAATGGTAAGTAAGTGGGTATATCCATTCGACGGTGGTAGTGGACCAACGAGATCGACGTGGATGTGGCTAAATCGAGCGTCAGGTTCAGCAAATGTGCCTAAAGGGGCTTTTATGTGACGATGAATCTTCGATTTTTGGCAAGCAACGCATGATTTGGCCCATTTCCTTACATCCTTATTGATGGAGGGCCAAACATATCGACGTGAAATCAGCTTAAGTGTTGCACGCGTGCCAGGGTGTGATAAGTTGTGGAAGTTATCAAAAATTACGCGTCTGAGTGAAGTTGGAACAAGTGGTCGAGGTGAGGTTGTGGACATGTCGCATTGCACGGTCAAATCAGAGCCAGGTATAGGAAGTTGCGTTAATTTTAGGGACTTTCGGTCCTGAAATGCCGACTTTTCTTCCATCTGAGCCAAAGCTAACCTTTCTACTAGGGGCCTGTCTTTAAAATCAACGGAATCAATTTCAGACCTTGAGAGGGTGTCAGCGACTACATTTGATTTGCCAGCTATATATTGGAGATCGGTAGTATATTGCGAAATATAGTCTAACTGTCTAATCTCCCGCGGGGAGTATTTGTCGATAGGTGTACTGAAAGCATAAGTTAGTGGCTTGTGGTCTGTATAAATAGTGAATTCATGACCTTCTAAAAAATGGCGGTAATGGCGGATTGTTAAATATATTGCTAATAATTCGCGACCGAATGCACTGTATCGTTGTTGAGTTTTTGTTAGCTTTTGGGGAAAAAAGGCCAAAGGCAGCGTATTACCGTTAGATGTTTGATGTAATACGGCTCCTACAGCTGAGTTGGAGGCGTCGGTGGTGATTGAGAGTTGAGCGTCTTTTTGAAGATGGGAGAGAGGCACGACATTGCTTGAAGCGAGTTTGGCGTTGTTAAAAGCAGTCGAAGCTTCCGGGGTGCAGGAAATTGTCTTCTTTGAACCGTCGAGCAAATCGGTGAGAGGTTTGAGTAAATCGGCACACATCGGAATAAACCGTCTATAAAAATTAATCATCCCTAAGAAGCGTCTCAACTGAGTCATCGAAGTAGGCTGTGGGAAATTGAGGATTGCTTCCACCTTGTCCTGAAGGGGTGACAAACCTTGAGGGGTGATTTTGTGTCCCAAAAAATTAATTTCGTTTTGACACCATACGCATTTATCCTGACTGATTTTAATACCGAAAGACTTGAGTCTTTCAAAAACCAGTCTAATATGATTGTGGTGTTCATCAATGGAAGAACTCGCGATGAGTACGTCGTCAAGGTAAACAAAAACAAAATCAAGTTCTCTAAAAACTTGGTCCATAAAGCGTTGAAACGTCTGGGCAGCGTTGCGAAGGCCAAATGGCATGCGAAGAAATTCAAAAAGACCGAACGGGGTTGTGATGGCGGTTTTAGAAATATCCTCGGGGGCCATTGGAATTTGGTGGTATGCCCTGACTAAGTCGATCTTTGAGAATACCGTTTTATTGCAAAGGGTCAGCGCAAAATCATGGAGGTGGGGAACGGGATAACAGTCGGGAATTGTACGACTGTTGAGCATGCGATAGTCGCCACAGGTCTCCAATCTCCCGCGGCCTTCTTGGGTACCATGTGCAGGGGTGAGGACCAGTCACTGTTAGAGGGACGGATTATACCAAGTTCGAGCATGTGAGTAAATTCGTCTCGGGCAATCTTAAGCTTGTCCGGGAAGAGTCTCCTTGGTTTTGAGCGAACCGGGGGGCCGTTGGTGTGGATATGGTGTTGAGTGCTATGAGTTACTTGAGCCTTATAATCAGAAGGGGACACTATGGAGGCATACTTCTGAAGTAGTGATTTGATGGGGGAGGTGCCAATTATCCCAACTTGTATGTTGATTGACGTAGCGAATGTAGCCTTGCCTGCAGATGTTAATGTCGTTTAAGTGTCGAAAAGCTGCTTCTTATATCAACTACTAGATGGTAGTGATTAAGAAAATCGGCTCCGATGATTGGCTGTTTAACGTCTGCTATTGTAAAAATCCATCTAAATTCTTTGCGTAGGCCGAGGTCCAAAGTGAAAAGCTTTTGGCCATATGTTTTGATAGGGGTAGAATTGGCGGCCTGAAGTTGCACATATGAAGGGGTCAAGGAATGGTCTCGAGAAGGCGGAATAACGGAAATTTCTGCGCCTGTGTCAATGAGAAATCGCTGACCCGTGGATTTGTCAAATATGTAAAATAGGCGACTAAGTTTTAGACCAAGTCCAGGCGTCGCCATCCCTGGGTGGTCTACTAGTTTGTCGAGGAGGGGTTAAATGCGCAAGGTTGCACGCATTTGAGCGCCTTGTCTTTAAAGCGGTAATGGTACCAACAAAGTATATTTGGTTGAATATGCGCGCTAGGGTGGCGAACGGTAGAGGGATTGCGGCGTCTCGAGTTGGAACGATCACGTGGCCTATTGATTGAGATTTTTAAATTTTGTACCTCCTGTGTGAGTTTTGCAATCATCTCCCTAAGCCGAGTCGATTCATCTTCCGTGACTACATTTACAATTGGACATGTGGAGTTGTGGTAGGTCTCTACAATTTTGTCCGCAGTTTCGGCCAATTTGGAGAGGGACTGCTCGTCAGAAACAATTGCCAAAATGCCGGTCATGTTCTTTGGAAGTTTTTCTAACCAAAGTTCTTTAAGAACTCGTTCATCCATGGAATTCGTTCCCAGAAGATTTTTCATGAAACGCAGAAGCTGGGATGGGGTGCGATCTCCTAATTCGACAGTTGTGAGAAGAGCACGAAGTCTAGCAGAATCGGATTGGCTAGTGCGGTCTATGATGGCTGCTTTCATGGTTGTATAGGGTAAAATGTCGGGCATATTTTGTAGGATATCTTGAATTTCGATGGTTATTTCCAGTGGCAAGGCTTCTATTAAGTACCCAACTTTGGTAGCTTCGCTTTTTATCTTTCTTACCAAGAAAAGAGCCTCTATTTGGATGAACCATGAGCGGGGGTTTATATTGTTAAACTGTGGCAGTCTAAAATATGTGGCATTTTCGCTTTTAACCTCCATATCAGATGGTTGCGTGGACATTTTTGGGTCACCAAATGAAGTGGTTTATTTCATTATTAAGCGAAAAACGAATAATAAATGTTAGTTTTAAAAGTTGTGCTTATCTAGCTGCGCGAGCCCATTATAATTTGAATAATCCGGCGATGATTGAATACAAGCGAGGTTAAAATAAAAAATAACGTGATGGTTAAGTACAAGCGAGGGGCTATTAAAATAAAAATCACCTGATGGTTAAGTACAAGCGAGGGGCTATTAAAATAAAAATCACGTGATGGTTAAGTACAAGCGAGGGGCTATTAAAATAAAAATCACGTGAAGAATTCGCCTAGACGGGGTCAAGGGAAAGTAGAGTGCGAAAGAGCCTCTACAAAGTGTATTAAAAATTTTTATTATTAATCAAAATTTATTTAATTAATTTGAGGAGTTTATATTTTATATTATTAATGCTAAGCAATTTAATACTCTAAAAAATTATAAATTAATGTACTTATCATACTAACGTGTGTTCATAAAAACTCAATATAACTTTCTTTTCAATCTACAGCAAATTAAATTGGATACCTTATTTTATATGTTCTTATTATTACAAAGAGATTTAGTAAGCAATATATAATTAAATTTTTAATGATGATGTTTTTTATTTTTTTATGAATTAAAGTGTAGGAGTGAAAAATATTCCCTACTTTCACTTGTTTTTTTTAATGTTCATGGATGTGCTTAGCAAATCTATTTTAATGAATATTATCTCATTACTTGTGATTTAAGTTAAAATCACTTATTAAAATATTAGTATACATATCATTTGCCTTTAATAATCGAAATCAGTAAGAAACTTAAGAGTTATCTAAAAATCTCCTGCACTTTTACAGTTCCACTGAAATTAAAGTTGTTACATTTAAAAAAGGAAATAGCTTGAGTAAGTTGTTACTTAATAATTATTTATAAAACAAGAAATAAATTTTATTTATATATCAGAAATTAAATCTTACACTTGTAAATACATGTATATGGATATTTGCAATTACAACTATGGGATGTGGGGTGACTAGAAGGTGAGGCTGGAGTTGGGATAGGCTTAGGATTTTTGGGAGGAACGTGTTTCCTATTTCCATCTGAGTTTACGTAAGTGAACTGTTGGCAAATGCATTAATACGGTCATAATGTAGCATTAAAATTCGAGATAATGCGCTCAGGATTTAGCCTAGGAACCGTAGAAGACGACCTGGTGTTGAGAGAATGTTATCAAAGTTACGATGAATAAGATGCTAGATCCGTACATACCCTGCTCGGTCAGGATGGAAGAAATGATTAAAACAAATTTCACACCTATATGACTAAATTTATAGTAAAGAGAAAAAGAAAAATATCTAATATAGCTATGCATCTACTTTTTATAACCCGTCAAATGAAACAATATAACTGAGTGTTATAAAAAAAACATTTCCATATTGTAAGTGATTATATATACAGAGTGGTAAACGATTGCCTGTCTAATATGAACGCATTGGCGATTATTACGGGAATGCTAAGAAGTAAGTTGTCCTACATTTTGATTATTTGAAGCCTTGTAGTCCAAACTCAAAAGTTAAGGGTGGATGTTGCAATAGGAAAAGGATATTAAATAACGAAGGTTCAAATATTTGGAGAATTCACTTATATCAGATGTGAAGTCTTAAGCCTAATAGAGTCTCAAGAGTCTAGCGTGGACAGCAGGTTTAACACTCCCTCCGGAAATGGGAATTTGTTATCAATAGTTGCATGCACTTTGACAGAAAATCATTATTATAAATTTGAGTGTTTACATAAGGAAATTGATCTTAGACTTACATAAAATTCTTTTGGAAGGGGTCCATTTAGGGTGAAGGTTTGACAGTTTTTATGAGATGAGCAAATTATTGGATGAACGTCTAGATATAATGTTTGAGAGCATAAGCCTAATTCCATCCCCCGGTTTTCATAAAGACAAACTTGTTACTCTGTCTCGCCATTAGAAACCTTATTATCTTTAGTTCTATTTCAAACAGCTCGATGGTGTAAAAAACACTGAAAAGGACCAATAGTTTTGCATAATTTTGGGGATTTAAAAATAGTGCACTAGGTGGGAAAATATTTGAACGTCAGGGAGGTTTTTAAAGAAAACTTTCATATTAGATAGTTTGCGAGAAGCCTTCGTTGCATTGATTAAAGATCCAAGAAAATTAAATGAGGAAGGAGGAGTATCCTAGCTCAATGGTTCTTAACCTTTTTATACACGCGGCCCCCCAAATATTTTTTAATTTTTTTGTGGCCCCCCATTTTTTCATAAAAATTTATATTTGTTAAATTATCTATAATATATTGATTTTCTATTATTGTTTCATTTTATTATATAATAAACATAAAACACAACTTTATTATTTCATTATCTATTTAAATAACATAAAAACTTTATAATTAAACATAGAAAGCATTCATTTATAATAAAAAATATATGCATTCGGAAATATATTTAATGAGATTTCTGCTGCTGAACATCATCAACCAATTTGTTAATTCTTGGTTCAATTGATTATAATGCTATCCTCATGCAGGAATCTAGTCGCAATCGATTGCGTTTTTCAGTTTTTATATCCATCATAGTTGAGAAGCCTTTTTCACACAAATATGTAATAGCGAAAGGCAGCAAATTTTGCATTGCTGCTGAAAATAAGGGAGGATATTCTGCAAATTGCGGCAAACATTTAGCTTTAAACAAAGATTTTTAATTACAATCGTTAGTTAAATCTAATAATGAAAAATTATTTTCATAATAAATAATAAGTTTCACTTTTCACAGCTTTTTTCTATACCAGCTGGGTGTGAGTGGTTATAGCGAACGTCTTGTAAACAGAAGGCAACGAGTTCGGATCCCCCTGGTGAGTATTTTTTCTAAAGCTTTTCTGAATTTTTATTATATTCTAAAAAATTTTGCATAATTTGGCGGCCGACGGCAAACTTCTCACGGCCCCCTTAGGGGGCCGCGACCCCCAGGTTAAGAATCACTGTCCTAGCTGTATGTGAGTGTGTTAAGGAGGTGGCAAGGCAAATATCGGTTTTAATTTGGGTTATACTTTCAAAAAGCCGATTATATGTTATTCACCAAGATATCTAAAAGTAAAAGCCAATCTATAAATGTGTTGGAAAAATAAAACACATTTAGATGGTTCTAAGGATTGTTTAAAATAAAAAATTTTGATATATTTTGTTGAATTTCTTTTCTTTAATAAATTTAAATAAGGGATACTAATGTTATTAATTAGTTAAAATATCACAGACTACCTATTGGATTCTACAATGAGATGACACTGATCACTAACAAAAAGGGGGGATATTTTATGTATATATCTTGGACACTTCAATAGGATATATATTAATTTTTAGTTTAAAACATAAATATTTATAGCATTAGATAATTAAAAGTCCCTAACCTGAATAGCTTCAAATAAATTAAGTTTCCTTGCCGCGTAGTACCTGGTCTTACTCAATAAATAACATTATAAATTAATTCAAACCTACTAACCCCTTCTAATTCCCTTTCGTTTTTGGTTTTCAGTCTACATTAATATAGAATTCTTTTAAAGAAGTTATGATAATAGGTCAACTTATTCTAAAAAGACAGTTTAATCCCCTCGAATTATTACTAGATTGTTGCCCGCGCCCACCCAACCTGGGTTAATATATTTATAGGCTAAATTTTGGTATAAATATCTCTGAAAAAAATTTAAAAATGCAATATAGGTATATTTTAAATAAACTGTGTATGTTACATGCTAAAATATATTAAATTAATGAGCTGACATCGAGCCAAAGATTGAAATTGTATTGGATTAACAATTTCCACGGTCATTTTCTGCTTAAAGTAAAAGAATTCTTTGGGATCGTGTGTAATGAAAGTAATATATTTTGATACTTGGTTGAGGAATTGGCTGCCCTCGGGACCTAAATTGCCGAGGGTCGTAGCCATTACTGGGACAAAAATGATATTGCTAAGGTATTTGTATTTTTCCACTTTCCTTCTCTGAGTAGAAGAGAAGAGGTCGGGAGAGGTGTTAGATTTGGCAAATATATCCACTGAGGTGAAGTCCCAACAAGCGTTTAGGCCACGAGCCCAAGGGATGAGTGTAACGCCGTCGAGTCTTTTACAGTCAGTGGAGCTTAGGCCTGTGGGTTCCCGTGAGTTACGAAAGCCGGCTTTTTTCAAAAATTGCTCGATTATTTTATTTATTGTGGAATGACGGGGATGCCGCCCCTTACTGTATTGGCAGTGTAAAGGATAATGACCGTTTATTAGAATGGGTTGGCGACATAGGTCACACAAGGGAGACACAACCCAGGCGTAGATTCTACAGCTTTACGAAGTTCCTCGCCAGACAAGTGTAACTATAGGTTTTGGCTTGAGAGGGCCTCGAGCCAAACTAACCCCCGGAGGATGCCCAATTAAAGTGGAGATTTCCCAAAGATAGGTTGTTCGAAGAGAGGTAAGCTACGGAACGTGCTATCAGTGGTAAATCCCATTTTGGGTGAGTTGAGGAATTTAGTTTGAGGTCTTCTTAGGCCTGAAGGGCGCTGTCGAGGGTGCGGGTCTTGGTGTGAGTAAGTTGTTTGATTTTCATCTACCCACATTCTTAGAAGAAATAATTGTATTTGTAAATTGATTGTGGCTTTACACGTTATCGAAATTTGTTAATTTAAATAAATACTACCAACAAGCATCATAGAAAACAAAATGAAACAAAAAATTTGGCAAAACTATAGCTTTTAATTAGTGGACCCATAGAGCTAAACCCCGGTTTAGTAATTCAACCCCAGACACTCTCTTACATATAGTGCTGATCCGCCAAAGGATTTGATTTTAGAAAGCCATCATTTAGTTATTTGTCTTTCATGGACCATGATGATTATGTATACAATCAAATGTCATCTATATATATAAAGTAAAGTCTATGTATGTGTGTATGTATGTGGATAAGGGCTAAATTCTGAAACTACCGGCCCGATTCGCTCGAAAATTTAGCCATAAATGCCCAGGGCGGCCAGGGGTAAAATAGCTTTTTCAGAATCCTAAAATTCCTTTTAGTTTTAAAAAGGACATTACGTTTTAAAAAAGGGCTAAACTCTGAAACTAGCGGCTCGATTCGCGCGAAAATTTAGCCATAGATGCCCAGGGCGGCCAGGGGTAAAATAGCTTTTTTAGAATCCTAAAATTCCTTTTAGTATTAAAAATATCGGACATTTCCCGGCCAGTTTCATTTATAGCATCATATACAATGATGACGTCATACATACAAGGCTGAAGTTTTCTTGAATTTTATTACATTAAAGAAAATTTTATTTTTAGCAAAACAACGTTTGCCGGGTCAGTTAGTCTATATATATAAAAATCTAAGTCCCTTTTTTTTGAACGCTAATAACTTTTAGAGTTCTCAACCGATTGCCACCAAATTTGGTCAGGATATTGCCTTAGCATTGTAGATGGTTTATATTTATAGATACTTTTTATCAATCTGCGACACAGGAACCATGTTTTTGGTAGTCTATACTTCCATCTAGCGGATTATTTATACTACGTTTTTTGTACTTATTTATCGTTATGGTGCTACTTTTTGTCTTAAACTTTTTTCCACAATTGCTTTGTCATTTGTGTCTCAATTTTTTACTTAACTACGCCCGTTTTTTTAACAATATATAAAGCTGTAACAAATAAATATTCTCGATACCGTAAAACATCACCATTTTCTTAAATAAATATAACGCGCGCTTTTACAAACAATCCCACGTTTCGTGCTTTTTTGCTATTTTTATGAAGTTTGGTTATTATAATTAAAAGTACAAAAAAATTACTTTAACGGTAAGTTGATAAATGCAGACAATGTTTAACCGACAAACTTGAAATGCAGTTATATGAGCCATTATTCATACAAAATAATGCTTCGAGAGCACGAAGAACATATTTAAAATGCCGCCAAATATTTCATCAATGCAATATGTTAGTTAAAATTAAATCGGAACGTCTGCTCCACATTAGTTAGATTACGGGCAGTGATGGGTATCCTATCCTTTATAAAAAAGAAGATCAACAGAGGATGGTGGTAGCGTGGCAACCATTTAACTGCGAAACGCAATAGTCTAGGTAGATAACTCTTGGGTTTAGACCCCCCCCCTTAAATGACAAAAAAAAAATTTAAATACAAAAACCCTTAAAAACTTATATTTTGCCTCCCCCCTAATTGAACTTAAAACGCCCCCCCCCCCTAATCTAAAACCTGGATTGTCTTTTGCTACAAAAAGTATACAACGCACAATATAAACATGGATCAAATGCTACAAGATTATAAGATTTATGCTTAAAAACTCGAAACAAAGCTTTGAATCAACTGGGTATGCCTGCATTATGTCGATCTGCTGCTGCTACAATTTATATAGACTTACATCTTAAACAAAATTACAACCAAGATGATCTTTTGTCTTTCATGCGATCTAATGTTCCAAAGATAGCGACGCAACAAAAAGTTATTTATAATAAGATTATGCTTGCTGTTAATAAAGATTAAGGAGAAGTCTTCTTCTTAGATTCTTGAGGAGGAACTGGTAAAACTTTCCTACTGACATTGCTCTGGCAACTATTCGTTCCCAAATTAATATGGCCGTGGCTCTAGCGTCTTCCGGAAGGGCTGTCACATAAATACCCGGTAGAAAAACTGCTCATTCAGCATAAAAATTGTTTTTAAACGCTTATTACTGTGAAACTCTAATGTGCAACATTTCCAGTACATATGGAATGGGCAGAGTATTTCAGAAGTGCAAGCTTATCGTTTGGGATGAACAATGGTTTAAGAAAAATCGTTCTAAGCTCTAATCATCGCAAGATTTACAAAGAACCCTCAAACCTGTTGGTAACGCAAGGTTATTGTTTGCAGGAGATTTCAGGCAAACTTTACCGGTTCTCTTACGATCCACCCCTGCGGACGAAATTTATGCCTGCCTAAATTATTCTATTTTGTTGCCTTATGTCAAAACATTAAATCTAACTACTAATATGCGTGTAGTATTTGAAAATCATCCTGTATGTGAGATATTCTCCTATTAATTTCTAGAAATTGGGAAGGGAACCGTGCACGTTGGTATATGCTCAGGACGGATTTCTTTTCCTACCAACATTTGCAATTTTGTTCCATCTAAACTGCTTGGTTGATAAAGTGTTTCCAAATATTAACGCCCATTATCATGATCGACTTGGCTCCGCCAACGGGCTATTCTCGCCCCCAAGAATAATGACGTCCACGAGCTTAACAATCTCATTCTGTCTAACATTCAAGGCAATCTAATTACTTACAAATCGGTTGACACTGCTTTTGTTATTGATGACGCAAATTATCCAATCGAATCTTTCAATTCAAATGATCTGGCAGGGATTCACCTCACATTTTGCATTTAAAAATTGGCGTACTAAGTATCGCGATGTGTAATTTCAGTCAGCCAAAACTTTTCAATAATTTACGTCTCGCTGTTAAATGCTTGATGTGCAACGTTGAAGAAGCCACAATTTTGACTGGACACGTGCATCTTAAAATTTTATAACTCCATAACATGTATAGATGGATATATCTTCATTTTAGCCTATCTACTAATACCAATATGTTTCTTCCCCACCAACCATATCAATCTCCCAGTTTTATTCTTATTCAAACTTATTTTTAGGTAAATTTAGCATAGTTTTCTTTCGGCCGTCCGAAGACTGGCCCGACGGGTCGGGCATATCTTAACATCACTCAGGTAAAGTGAAAACCGTATATGTACAATCAAAATATTAATATACCCATGGGCTTAGCCAGTGCAATGGTTTATAAATTTTTGTTACCCAACTATGCATATTATCGTTAACATCGCACTTTTCAACATATAAAATTAACAAATACCTTATAAGTATTTTAAACTATTATAAATCTATTTAATTATGAATAAGTATGCCTTTCCCTATATTTTTTTACATCATAAACGATTGACCCAAAATTTTTCATAAATGTTTTATTAATTCATACTAATTATTTAGCTAATTAAGGACTAAGCCAAAGCAACGCTTGGCCGGGCACAGCTAGTTATTTATAAAATGATGATTTCAGCACCATCCAATAACACCTGTCATCCTTCCTATTTGAGTTGCCTGAGTACTCCTAAAAAGTGATATCTTTGTTTCTTTCTGTTAGGAGTTAGGACGCATGACAGTTTGGTATTAAAGGTAGAGCAGGGCAAAATATTTTGTTACCATCCAGAATGGTTAGAATTGATGATATATATTAATTAATAGCAAAGGGAGACTGTACCCTATGTCAGCTCGCCTATATTCATCTTGGTTAAAGTTAGAGACGTGCAAAACCACCTTTTTTACCCGATCTCGACCCGACCCGGAAGCATTTTAAAATTTTCAACCCGGGTCTGGTCCGGGTCCTGTTTCGGGTCACTCGTGCAGGTCTCTAGTTAAAGTCTCCCTAACTTGCGTTTATTAGTGCATAAGTGGCTAACAAACGGGTCGGTCTCTTCATTTATTCCTAAATTTAAACTTATTATCTGATAAAATAAGCTGAGGTTGAAAAAAATAATTTGTTAAGTAAATAAAACTAAAACGATTTTTTTATGTCACAGTTCAAAAAGACATTTTTAAACTCGTAAATTGTTATCAATTATTTATTACTTCAACTTTAAGGGTGTGAAATTTATAAGATGATTCAATAGATTTAATTAAATTTGGGGTTAATATTTTTTAGAGAATATAATAAAATGTGTTGATAAAAGTTTACATAAAATAATTTAAAGTCCTAATTTGGTCAGCTTTCGCTTGAGTCCGAGAAATTAACTTGACTCGCCGATGAACTATTATAGCATATTTTTTATAATAAGATCAATAGAAATTTATCTACATTTTTAAATTTTTCTAGTGTATTTTACATTATGGAATCCAATTATAAGAGAAGAAAAACTGAAAATACTACTATTTTTCTCATTTTCGAAAAATATATTTACAATTTATCTTTCATGTTAATTAATGTTTAAGCAGTTCAAATTCCTATTAACATTTTTTTGAATAATTACGGTTTCATGCCTTTTATTTAGCATTTTAAATATTTATTAAAAGGCCGAATATATCTTTTCTTTCAATGCTAATTAACATTTTAGTATTACATAACTATGACTCCGAGGTTTTAACCATTTTAATTTAATATTATAAAAATAACACAGCTCTACAAATATTGACTTTGTGATTCCATCTAACCTATAATTCTGATAGAGAATTTTGCGCTGATTAATAATGTGTTTTTAGTTTTTTTCCAAAACCTCCCGTTTTTTAGATAAACGAGGTTGAAGGTGCAAAAAATGCCCATTTTACCTCTTTTTAAGGGTCAATAGCCACGAAATTTTTAATTTATATCAAAAATTATTAATTTATTCCTGTAGATTAAGTTTCATCTATACGTCCATTCTTTTATTTTTATTATATTACCCTTATATTTAAATTTATTTGCGTTTACGCAAACCCCTTCCCCTTATAAAAATTCGCCTCGCTATGTCTGGAAAAAGAAGTACATTAGAGTTCATACTACACACGCGCTGTTTACTAACACATCTCTTCCATTCCCGCCCCCATATCTATCCAAGCACACATGAAGGGGGCGGGAGTGGAGGAGAAAGAGAGGAGATTATGTGAAGGGATAGAGATATGTGTTAGTAAACATCGCGTACGCAGTAAGAACTCTAAGGTACTTCGTTTACCAGACATCGAGGGACGAATTTTGATTAGGAAAAGAGGTTTACGCAAACGCGTATAAATTTAAATATAAGGATGATATAAAAAAATAAAATAATGGACGTATAGATGATCCTTTAATCTACAAGAATAAATTAATATTTTTTGTTATAAATTAAAAACTTCGTGGCTATTGAGCCTCAAAAAGGGGTAAAATGGGCATTTTTTGCACCTTCAACCTCTTTTATCTTAAAAACGGGAGGTTTTGGAAAAAAACTTAAAACACATCATTAATCACTGGAAAATTCTTTATCATAATGATAGGTTAGAGAGCGAGATGGTTTTTTTTGTAGACCTGTGTAATTTGTACGAATGCTTTACGTTTTGTTATTAAACATAATTTAAAGTTAAATTTTACATTTTTTATTTTTGCATTCACTCCTTATTAGTACTCCAGTTTTAAAAAGATCATATCTTTTTTTAATTTTTAAGCGTTTACATTTTTTTTATTAAAGCTGAAATTTTTACTTTTCATTAAATAAACACATGCATGCATTAATGTCTTAATTAGATTACATTATTTAAATTTAAAAAAAATGTTTTTATATATCTTCTACTAATTATACTAGTATTTTAAATACATTGTTTAATTATATATTCTTAATCAATAATACTGGCGATGAAGATCTAATAGTAATTTGCTATTTAAGGTTGATTTTAATATATAAACCTGAAGTTGCACAATAGAAATTAAATATTTTATTATAAAACTTATTTTTATTTTCCACAAACGCCAAATTTGAAAAAAAAAATTTATTAAATCGATTTAAATTAAAATGGTCACAAAATTTGTGTTTGCGCATTAGTAAAAATCTAAATTTTGTAAACTTAATTTTTTTAAATTTTGCCATAAATTTATAGATCCTTGAATTTAAATTTTTTTATATAATATAGTCTCAGTCAGAATTTAATCAAACTGTTTTTTTTTCACGCTTATCTATCTCAAAACACGACCACAAATAATGTCCTTATACCCGTTTTTTAATAACTCTTCCATACATTACATTAATTAAATTTTAATAAAAGTTTTATTTTTTAAGGTTGCTATTAAATAAAAAAAACATAAATAAATTCGTAAACATATAAATGAACGGGACATTAGATTAGAGTATAGTAAATCAATCATTTGAGTGTACATAATTATAAATAAATGCATTTTTCGCTAAAAGCAATAGACAGGCATAATTAAAAGGTAAAGGTAAATTAAGGTTGGGGACATTAGTACATGTCAAGGGTGTAGAGGGCTCGATAATTTATTAGATTCAGTTAAGTACAGTATCTACCTTCATGGGGATTGAGCCTAAATAGGGTCCTAGTTAAAATCACTCTTTAAACCTTTTAAAACATGAATAAATTTTAAGCAAATAGTACTTTAAAGGCTATAAGTTTTTAAAATGAGCTCCTAGAATAATAGTAGGTGTAATTTCATAGTAACCTAATTAAAACTCAGATAGACAATAGGTGGTAATTTAGTAAATATATATATATTAAAGTTCAGTATTATATCAGAATTAACTCAAATGTTTTAAACTAAAATCAAATATTGCCCACAAAACTGAGTGTAGCATATAATTTATGTTTTAGACAGATTAATTACTTTAAGGCATGTTTTAAGTTGTTTTATATTTTAAAATAAGTTTATCTCTATTTCCTATCTAATCCTCTATTTAGTATAAAAATATAAATGTTCTATATGTATAATTTGATTTATATATTTAATTTAAATTTAAGCTATTAATTATTTATTAAAGAGTCAAAATAATCGGCAAAGAATAAAAGGACAATTAACCCGATTGAGCTATTCTTTAAATAAAAAAGCAGTTTTTTTAACAGATATATACATTGTTTATTTGAACGTAAGAACATTATAAAAACGAAGTGTTAAAATTCGAAAAATATAAGAGCGGGTATAAAACAAAATAAAAAAATTATAATTCAAAAGCGTCGCATGTGTCATCTATTAAAGGTGGCCAGCTGTCGGCCAGGGATTTGAAATTGTACTTTGCTATAAAAATACTATTGTTTGTTTAACCCTCAAGAGTATTCGTGGGTATTTTGGGACCCGACTCAAATTATAAATTTAAATATAAAACGCAATTTAAGTCTAATGAATCTGGCCTTTTCAGTAGCTTAATATTTTATCAAGAACTAGGTTAGGTGAAAATTTCATAGGTTTTGCCTTAATACTTTTTAAAATATAGACGCTTTTTGGCTCGTGGGGTTCTGTTATACCCCACGAATACTCTCACGTAAGTTTTTTTCTATATAAAAAAAATATGTATTTTTTTTATATGAAGCTATCTTTTACAATTTGCGTTTTTAATACATTTTGAACATTCTTTTAATAAAAAATCACGTTTATTTTGATCTATTTTAAGGTATATGATGTCAAGAGGTAAAATGAGGGGAAGCTCTAAAATAACCAAAATAAAAATGGGGGTCCAGAAAATTGTTAATAAGTTTTGTAATGTTGATTAGATTTATATCAAAATTTATACCGTCAATCTTAAGACCTTTATAAACATATGTTTAAAATTTCAAAGGTTTTAAAGGTATACTTTAAAAGTTATAAGAAGTTAAAAAGTGGGTAGAGTTATACTCCACGAATACTCTGGCGTTCGGGATTTTTAGGAATACTCTCGAGGGTTAAGTAAATTGATCTATTCTTTACAGAAAAAACAATTTATTAATTTTGCTACTTCTTTTATGACCTAGCTAAGATTCAAATTAAGGAGATTCAAAAAGTTTAACAATGATTGGCACTAAAACGCTATATAAAGTACAAGAGTTTACCTTTTTATATTTAATATTTTTTATTCACCTTCAAAATTAAATAGAATCTCTGCATTTGCAAAGCTCAGTTTAATTTAAATAAAGCATAAATGATATATAAAATAAATTTATAAAACAATATGAATGTCAAACCCACGCTTTTTATCATAATATTTCGTTCCTTCGCAAAATCACTTTTTTGTATACATTGTATAGATTTAATTACTGTTGGATGCTGTACTTGGGATAATAATTATAGTTTTTCGTATTTCTACACCTTTGCTGTTTGTCGTTTGATTATCATTTTTATTGGATTTTAGCAAACTATAAAATACTTTTTATTGATATACATTTATCGTAGGGCTTCTTAGTTGAATAAGACAATAAACCAAATATGCGATATGAACTTACACTATCAAGCTACAAATTTTAAAAATGTTAAAAAGCGAGTCCAACATACACTATAATATTAGAGTAATCAGGAGGATAAAACTTTGTAAAACATTCTAATGAATTCAACAAAAATAACTAAGGAGAATCAAGAAAGGGCAGTTGCTCCCCAGCAATAAATCGAAAATTCTTTTATATTTAAGCAAATAAACTAAGCATTAAACTAATCAAAAAGGGTATCACCCACAATTTTTTAATATTTAAATAATTCCTCTCCTATTGTAGTGAGTTTCTTATTATATAATGATATGCTATAAGAAAACAATTGTTAATCTTAAAATTACAAAATATTATATAAAATCTATGTCAATCTTGGAATGGTTGTATGGATATAAGTTTTATTGGTAAAACTTATATTAGACCCAGCAGATGCAATTCAATGAAGAATAATCTCCAAAATATGCTAAGCCGTGTGCTTACCCTTTATCTCTTTCGTTTATTGAATATCTTGAGACATAAGCAAAACAATTCATTTGAATTTCTAAACTTATCCAAATTATGTTATCCACACAATGTCGTTTAAATGGCATTTAAGAACGGAAAAAGTGGCCTCATTTCGTCACTTAAGCAGATATTAAGCAATATGTGCATGGAAGCAAGCAACTATTTGAATGAAATATTTATTTTGAAGAAAGCATTGTACATTTGACATTATTCAACAATTTTACATGTATATTAAGCGTTAGTGAGGTTGTGCAAAAGAGTATCTTTTTATCAGATAAAAGTTTTAATATAAATAGTTAAGTTAGTAAAACTTTAATCTTTAATCCAATTCCAAATGTTTGATAATTATAACTATTTTTATCAGTTAATAAATACAAAGTCTTGGACAAAATTTAATATGGAGTTAAGACAGGAAAGATCAACTGATTATCCTATAAATTGAAAGTGAATGGGTTAAATAAAACTTAAAGCTATAGTTACGCTTGACAACATCGTACTTTTTAAATTTGTCAAAATAAAGTTTGGCCGATAAATGTCCACGCGATATTAGATTAGGGCATATACCCCCGAGATCTTTATCACAACCTAAACATTCTCCTTGAATTACATTTAACCAACAAAACCGATCTCGTTAAAGTAACAGCCACAATTTATTTTTTCATTCAAATAATGCCGTAATATTGGTCAATTGTGTTCCAAACTTCATTATTTAGTTTTATTAATTACTAACCACTATTGTCCATATTGAATTTGCTATCCTAAATATAAATTGAGATATTTATTGGATGGAATTCCACGAAAATTGTATCTAAATTTAATTTATGTTTCCCATGGGTGTGACAATGGGCTTTTATATATTATGATGTATGTGATTATGAACTCAAATACAGACAAATAGACTCTCATTTATTGCTAAAGCGTTTAAGATGAATGTAATAACGTTTTAGAGAACTATATTATTACGGGCGATAGTTAAAATTCTGATTTACTTTAATAACAAATTATAAATAAGGTAATATTATTTAAAATTATACGCTCAAAGACTCAGGTAGACTATTATTTAAAAAATAATTTATTAATCCAACCATATATCAGAATATTAATCAAGTTAAATTAAGGCTAATCTATCTAAAGGTAAATTTTGAATTTATCAAAACGTTTGAAGTACCATAATTTTCGGGCCTACAAATCAATTTATCATGGGGGGAAGGGGACAATTCTGACTTTAGAAAGCTTTTTGGAGTAGAAAATGATAATTAAAAGTAATTGTTGCGTAATATCTTGAATTGGGCCTATTATAAGTGCACGCTTTTGGTGTCACTTTTGTACTAACAACCTAGAATTCAATTAATCATTAGTCAGTATATTGTCACGCACGAATATATGTCCACACCCTATATTATATAATTATTCCTGTCTCCTACATTTTTTAATAAATTCGTGTAATTGAATAATTGGGTTTCTTCTAATAAATTTCCGATTAATCATTATATTAGGGTCGCTGGTCTTTTTTTGCCGTAGCCCACCTAACTAAACATTAACTTCCACCGTACACCCCTGTTTACTAGAACACGCAAAATAATTGTCCATTTTTGAGAATTGTCCATCCTGTTTTCAAAAAATCATTATGTCAGCTTGACTTAAACGGCCTGTGTAAAATTTAAATGTGACATTTAAAATTGGGATGAGTTAATTAACATTATTTTTGAATATAAGCTTTCCTTTTATATCACTTCACCATAGGTGTAGGCGGGGGTGGGAGCGGCTGCCCCCTGTAAATCCATAATTTTCAAAATTAAATATAATTATGGCTTAAATTTCAAAAAATTATATCTTTGCCCCTCCCTAAATCATTATTGCGCCCCCCTGAATCCAATCCTGGCTACGCCCATGCACCTTACCAGGTGTTATTTCTAAAATATAGCAATTTTATTATAAATGAATAGGTGAACATGCCCTCTTATTCATATCTATGATTAGTTAAAAATAACGTCTTTTTCAAACAACCCTTATTGGCAATATAGCACCTCAAGGAATGCATTAATTTTGATACACTTATTTCATTTTGTTAAAAGTAAAAAACAAGCACCCCCTCTCTTGCATGTGTTCCGTTTGATACATTTAAAACTTCACAAACTGTGGATAACTCGGGCATTACACTACTAAATACAAATAAAAATCTATATATCAGAGTGACATAGGAAAAAATTAATTTGGATTTAATCCCATGAACAGACTAATTTATTTTTTTTAAGGTGGAGGTCTTTATTAACGACAAACACTCTTTTCATTGACACGCGTCTATCTATGACAAGATAAACAAAGCGCATTACCTTAAGAAGTACACCTCATAGAAGAGCTCCTTGAACAGACCTATATAGGTAAGGGTGACAGGTGCTAGGGGAGGTGATCATTGTTTAATAACGACATTTGTCAACTCTACTACGTCATAAGTCGGATATGAATATGTCACAATGGAGACTTTGATGGGGAAAGGGATGTCATAATTAGAACTGAAAAGAGATCTTGGTATTGATTATTTAGATTGAGCCCCCTTTCTAAAGGTAGGTAAGTTTGAGGGATTAGCATAAATTAGGTAGGAGATGGGTTAGGGAGGGGATTAAGATGTGATATGATGAGGAAATGACTCCTAGATTCGATTCTTTGATCCGACTTAGCCTGTAGCGTCGTTCGGGTTATATCGATCAGTTATAATCTATTTCTGTTTAAAAATCAAATGTATTAAGTAACTTCCTTTTTGGCAATAATGCCTTTTATCATCATTTGTCCCTAAATATTTCATGTGTTAAATAAAATTGCTAAATAATCTTCCCTAATTTAAACCAACCAAATGCACCTTGCTTTGTAGCGTTCGATTCTTTATTCTGACAAGCAACGGCATCATGATGACACAATGCTCTCCAGCTAGGCACACTTACTACGTTGGGTAAGACAATGTAATGACAATCATTGGCAAACATAAAAAGCACACAGGGGGATGACATAAAGACTGTCCATCTCCTATGAATTAAAATAATAGAGATCCGTAAACCCCCGAATTATGAGGCTAATTAGCTCGAAGAAGACGCTGCACGCTAATCACCCCTATAATTCAGCTCATTTTATAGCCGATAGAACCTTTCACGACTAACTAAGCAATTTCAAACTTAGTATATCTATGTGGGGGTCAAAGGTTATCTCAAGCTTTATTTTGAAGGTAAAATATTGGAATTCTTTGGTGTACCCAGAAGGTATATAATATATATTTTACAATGAGCGTGTGATAGTGTTGTGAAACATTTTCGCAAACAATAGTATCATCAATGCATGTACGTATATCATTTCATTACTCAATTACGTCCTATTCTTTTCGATTCCATCCTATTCCCCTATTTTATCTCCCCTGCCTGCAATATAAAGGAAGGATCCTGATGTGAGAAAGTATTCACCTGTCTCAAGATTCATCATCCATATACAACTTTATTACGTTAGTTGTAGTTCTTCTCCGGCATCTATTGTAAAATTAAAGATAACGTGGCCTGAGCTATGTATTTGATTCCTTCGTAAGAATTTTAAATTGTAAATGTTGATACAAATCATTTTGTTGTTATTGATTTAAAGTATTTATTACTTAAAACTTTTTATCCTTTTATTTAAAAATTTACATGTTATTTTGATTCCAATATAAAGTAATTCATATTTTAATTTTTACGTTTGATTTAAATATTGTTATGTTAAGGTAGCTTTAATATCCATTGCTACAAGGTTAAATACGTTTTTTTTTAGTTTTTAGCGATTAAGTTCTTTTTCTCCAGCAATATAAATTAAAGGAGCATAACTAATTCTAGTTCAAATTAATATTTAATGCCTTTGTGGGTAAGTGTATATAGGAAAGCGCGCGAAAGAAAGCGAATTTATTAATTATTATCAAGGTATAAACACACTTTTAATTATCCAACCTTATAAATATATATTGTTCCCGCAAAGCAACGTATAAATCAATTTAAGACAATTTCCTATTACATAAATATACTAAATAAACGTGAGCCTGAGTTTTTACATTATATAACAACTATTTATATTTTATTTTTTAAATTGTGCAATTGAAAAAATTGTTTAAGAAGTGGTGGGTGATATTAGATTTCGCAAATGTCGATGGTGTATGCACCTTTAAAAGGGAAATTCAATTATTTTTTGCCGACGGACCTTAAGGAATAATAAAGGGAGTGGGCTGCAAAGGTAAATGGTGTGTTGTGCCCGCTATATAATACAACACCTAATCCCTTAGAGAATACAAAATTAACTTTATACAGCAAAGAAACCGCGTCCTTCCTTGTCCATTTTATTTTCGTGATATCATTAATTTCGTTTCCGCGTCCTTATATTCAACAACGAAATAAACATTTTTTAAAACATTTTTCATTTTGTGTCAATCCAAAATCGGTTATTCAGTGTCGATGATTAAAATTATGTTTTTACTAAAATGTTTGACCCAACTTTTTGGTTCATAAAATTTTTACTATTGCTAATTTATCCCATAAATCACATAACTAGAGAAGCAATTTCTAGATTTCGACATAATTATTATGTTCATATATTGAAATTAATTAAACGCCTTTATCATTCTTAAATTCGTTTTTCTAGTCGGGAGGACATAACTCGTTGGACTAACATTATGACTTCGGAAGTGTTTTAACTGTTTAGATATACATAATTACTTCCTTAGATCATATAACATAACACACGTAAGTATTTTATAACAAAGGCAAATTGCTGAGACCAAGTTCATAAACTTATTTACACAATTTATAAACAAAATTTAGTTAACATCTATATACATACTATGGTATATACTTACCTTTATTCAACGTTTAAAAACAGGAAGCTAATTAATAGATCATAAGTTCTTTGATTTCACTTTTAAAAATTAATAAATATTTTGTTTAAATATCATAATTATGCGAAACCGATAGAGTCAATGTAACTTGATCCTATGTAATTAATTGCTGTTAAACGTAGAGTGGAGAGAGTTATTAATTAATGCAGAGCAATAAATTAAGGATTATTCTTTTTGATTTAATATTCTTCTAAGCACCTCATAAAAAATCACATTAACTTTCAAATTGAAAGAACCCCTTTTTATATCCATACCTTTTAAAAATATAAGGAGACTTATTCTTTAGGATATTCGACAATATTTGAGCATTTTATTAACTATAATTTTGCTGCAATAGTTAACCTTTCTGAATGCTTATTTATTGCTATGCAATTTATGGGCTCGCTTTTGGTTGTCCTACCCGTCTTGTCCAACTTGTAATTTTTTAATAATGCCTGTATTTTTTTCTAAACATTGATTAATAACTTTTAGTATTGAAAAACAAAATATTTCGCAAATTGGTCATATTGCTAAAAAAAGAAGAAGGTAGTATTAAGCAATAGTTGCTTCCCATTTAAGCAACCATCTCCGCGTCGAATGCAATAATTTTTAGAACCCACGCGTTAATTACATATTAATCGAATTTTTGTTAGCGAGCCATTGGCTTCCAAACATAATTTTGCTACCACTTATTAGCGGCAACTCCCTTTTCAAGCCCTAATATCTAATTCTAATGCTATTTCGAGCACGCATTCAAAAAGTTGCTTTTTTGTCAATTAGTGTTAACTCTTATGATACGCCTCCCTTAGGTTAGGAAGTGTGGCAAACGCTATTATTTGGAATACAACTATTTTAGCCATTACTATTCCGTTTGTGACTCCCATGTTTAAAAAGAGGCAGCACGCTAACTAAAATTCTGATCGTGTTTTAAGAGAAGGACCGCGCCACATGTTTCAAGTGGGTTACGCTGCTAAATTATTAAGAATACGTTTGGATCACGATTCATTTCTTTTATACGCATTGTATTAGGTCAACGCTATGAGCATAACACTAGGCAAAATTATGTTTTAAATTTTTAAAAATTTGATTTTGCACCCCCCCCCCCCTTCTTCCAAATTTTGGTATAACGTATGTATTGAGTTTTAATATTATTCTTATGCATTTTATATTCAGCAATTAAGAGGAGCGCAAATTTGCTGGACTAATTGAAAGTAACGGGTAGAGTGTTAAAAATAATTTTGAGAGATTATTAATTTTTTAACCATATATTTTTATAAGTATCGTTTATTAGTCTAATTTATTCGCCAACCCAATTTGGGAATTTCGATATTTAAGTTTATGCCCAATTAATCTTATCATTTGAAATGTAATGGTCAAGCTAGTGTAAACATTATAAAAACGATTCTTCAAATATCGATATAGTCCACTGTTATCTAAATCAACTCTCATATCTTTCTCCACAATCTCACCAGTATTTAAGATCCAAATTCTCCCAATTTTTTATCTATCTACATGCAGCATCGCTCAGCAATTATTATGAAAATTATGAGATATTATTTTTATATGTCGACCTCTAAAGTATTTTTTGTCTGTTATAGAGCTTGAAGACAGAGCCATGATTCCAAGGATTTTATTTTCACCGATGAAATTTATTTTACTTTGTATCGTAGTAGCCTGTACTGTAATGGCGATCGGGATCGTCCTGGGCATTTTTGCCTTAAACTTTTTGTTGATTACTACCACATTTTTAGAACAATATACGTTTTGGACCTCTGCGTCTAAAAACATAATATTTTTGCCAAGAGTCCAAGCTAGGATGCAATTACAATTGGCTACACAAGAAGAAAAATATACAAATAGGCCTCGTTCTTCGAAAGACAAATTATTTTGCACGAGTAACTTGGTCGATATGAGATTACAAAACATCATGCATATCTTAAGAGGATCACACCTACCCCTAGGATACCCAAAATATAAATCGAATTGTAAAACCACACTCTTATTATTGGACAAATTACAAAGTTTAATTATCACCATGGTGAATAATAATAATGGGCACAAATCCGTAACCAGGAAAACAATTATTAAATCGCCAGTCATTGCTGCTAGTACTTCTGATGGATGTCGCGAGATATATCATGGATCTTCACACGGCTATCCGTATTTTAAAACGGGATTTGAAATCGTAAATTGTCCACACATTCAAAATATTGCCGATCAAATTACTATCGTATACTTGATGGACCATGCAACCAATAAAATGGCGAAGGCTCAATTAAGGAGTATGGCATCCCAAATCCTTTATCCCGGGCAACTAGATACCCTTAACCATGTTATATATCAAGCACGCAAGAGTCAGTATAATTTGCATATGCTGTCATCCACAAAACACACAAAGCCCCTACAATATAACGCTAGCCATGATTTATGGGACAAAGTATTAGCGCAAACACGAACGCCTTATATAATATTCGCTTTGAACGAAATACAATTAAAAGCAACGCCCAACATAACTCGCTTACTCTTTGAAGCAAACCAATTGGGCTTTGACAGCTTAGGTGGTGCAATAAAGAGCCCGGACCACAAATGGCTTTTAAATTGCTACCAAATGCGTTTACGTGACTATCGCCTTTCCCTTTCATCCGGTTATATTAGATCTAGTCGAGAATGTTTATCTTGCGATTATTTTTCTGGGCCCGTGCTAATTAGAACATCCACTCTAAAAAAGATGTTTGGAAGTGGTAATTTTTGAATTATACGTTTGTTTAATCCATTTTCATTCGATAAAGCGTATAATTAAATTCTACACATACTAATATAATATTGTATATATAGGATCGCTCAAAATGCCTACGTTCGGACCATCGTTTTTTGCTGATTTATTTATACACATGAAAATCGGTAGATATAAAGTAGGAGTGTGTCCAGATGTTTTGTATAGCGCAAACCAAGACACCATTCTAACGTTGAAACCACAAGATACTGTCTTCACTTTAAATAAGTCTATACCCTGGATCCAAAAATTCATGCTTAAATGGGATTTATATCAAATTATAGCTCCCTCAGGTGCAATTCTCACACTTCCTTGTCAAGCTCAACAAGGCGGGGAGTTGGTTAATAATTTATGCTTTCGACAAGACGCCGATCGCATTATCCATCCATGTTGTCGCTCGAAATTTCATTCCATGTTAAAATTCGTAATGGATACTTGTCATATGTTAGGAATTCCTTGCGAAATTCAAGAGGGAACTTTATTGGGAGCTGTAAAATTGGGTATCACTTTGCCTTGGGATCGAGATGGTGACGTATCTTTCCTGTCCTCAAGCTTCACCCGTCTAGTGAAAGCGCAAAGTATATTTGATGCGGCAGGTTATCAATTATTGCAAGCTTCTAACCCCACGTGTTGCGTCGATGATGTTATTGCTGGGGGTAAATTCATAGTACAATCCGCCGGTATGCACATTGAAATGTTTGGCCAACACATCATGAGATCTAGGTAATAAATAAACTTTCAAATATTCATCTATTTTAACAATGATATTTTAGGACGATAAATGCCCCCACTTTAAGCGATATCAACAACTCTACCGAAACCAAAGAAGTGTATTCTGAACCGACAAAAGTCCTAGTGGCGGGTCATTGGATTTCAGGTCCCGAAAATCCTGGTCTACATGTGCGGAATCGATACGGAAGAAATCTTTATAAGCATAGTCCACACTGGATGTCAGATGAGATGGCTGATGGGTGGCAAACTTATAAAACGTTTAAATTCGCATCTTGTTCGTCACAATGGTACCATTCGTGCTTAGATAAAATCAAAACCGATGGCAATATAGACATACTGCGATGACTTATAATAAAACTATAAGTGTTATGTAGATTAAAAATATGAGGAAAACAATTTTGGAGCATGCTTAAGGCAGGAGCAAAAACTATTTATACTGTGTGTTGCAAAACGCATATGTTTATTACGTTGATCATGACATTTACATGGACTATTAATTGATGTAAATCAATAAAGGTTATAGCTATAGGGTCATACATACATATATGTTTTATGTCTTTGTAACAATTTAAACTAAATGTTTTATATGTGAGTTTAAAGACAAAATCAATTGCAATCAAGGAAGTGCCAAAACATATTAACTTAGTTTAATTTTATGGATATTATATTGTTAATTCAACTCAACTTAAACCTAATATATTCTAAAAGCAATCGTGTAGTAATCAATTTAATTAATATAAATGTGATTATCTCGACATCTAGAGATGTAATTAATTTTGGGTCGTATGTGATATTGCTGTTCATTAATAATTAATGTATTGTGGTATTGACACCTTTGTGTAATCTTCCTACATTCGGTTTCTAATTAGTCTAATATTGACGCCTAAAATCTTTTCTTTTTGATACAATCTAAAAATTTTAAAAGTCAAATGAATTAAAAGATCTTGTTGAAAAATTTGTCACATAATGCTGGGCCTCATCTAAACTTTAATTTTAAACATAGTCGTAGTAATGTATGTTCCCTTATATCGCTTTCAATATTCATTAGTAATCAGAATAAATAAATATATATAAAAGTTAAAGTCTTTTAGCATACAAATCAGTGTAATATTTAGATCAAATAAAGTATATAACTCAGAAATTCGTTGGACCAAAAAAAGTCATTTTGAATATATGAATAACCTATTTAGAACAGACCAGCATATTAATATAGGTTTAATTAATTTTATAATGGAATGCCACTGAAAGTTTATAAATATATTTATATATATTAAAAACTAATTATATGATTATATAAGCGAAATAATTTATAATTTAAGCTTATTAAAAGAATTCGGACTCCTTATAATTAACCAAAAACGCCATTAATATACGAAGTAGCTATAAATGCAATGTACTTTTAGAATTTGATATAATATATAAGAATTAAAACTTTGTACAAGCCTTATTGATAAAGCATCGCAAAACCTGAAAAAATGACCTTATAACTAAAACGAGATTTATATTATGAAATCAAAAAGGTGTTAAATGTAACTAAATATAGCAGCTGCAGGGTATAAGTATAGGTTTGAGACTATTAAGGACTTTTTAATCCCAAATTAAAATTTAAAGTTTTTATCCATGACGTATCAAAATGATAACATTGCCGCATGGGCGTAGCCAGGGAAAGGGGGGGGGGCGGGCCCCCCTAAATGGCGAAAAAAAAATTTTCAATGCAAAAACCCTTAAAAATTAAAAAAATTTACGTTTTGCCCCCCCCCTAATTAGCCGGAGGGGGCAGCCGGACCCCCTGCCTCCCCTAATTTCAGGGGGGGGGGCAGGGGGTCTGGCTGCCCAGACTGCCTAATTTAGGGCAGTTTTTTTGCTCTCAGGAAAATTTTTGGATTTTTTTTTTGGTCGCAGGAAATTGTAATCTGCCCCCCCCCCTAATTCAAAACCTGCGTACGCCCATGTGCATGCCCAAATTAAAGTTTACCAATTGACTACAAATTACATAAATATGAAGTAAATACGATAATATCTAAAATTTGAATACTATTTAAAGAATCCTTTTTAACTATTAAATGAATGCAATTTCAATTAAAACTATAATATTTAAAATCTCTAATTGTCGATTTTAGTTAAGGTGTTTGTTAGATAACTTTAAATATTTCTAGCATATTTCTCAGTGAAAACATATCTAACCTCAACTAAGCCCTTTTACAAAATTCCATTCGTTTCTCAATTTCGGTTGATACCTTGTTAAAATTTCCAAGCATGCTTCTACATTATACCTCGTGAAAGTTAAAGACTTATGATAAACCTAATCGGCAAGTTTAGAAAAATTTAAAATCTATATTTGTTAAATGAATTAAAATTACGGGAAATAACTACTTATTTGTCAATTTATATAGTTGTGACACATCTTTGTTTCTCGA
Source organism: Gordius sp. MW1 (assembly GCA_964036665.1). Taxonomy (NCBI): domain Eukaryota; kingdom Metazoa; phylum Nematomorpha; class Gordioida; order Gordea; family Gordiidae; genus Gordius; species Gordius sp. MW1. The sequence continues at coordinate 2,471,420 of OZ038531.1, forward strand.
TAGATTAAACACGCGATGGCACAATTCTTTCGTTTTCTGATGTTAACTTATGATTTTCATAACTATTTGATGAATGATTTTCTTCCAACGGAAAATTTGATCCATGAGTAATACAAACCACTTGTCACCCCAAACTTCAAATTTCTTATATATACATAATAAATTTATTATTTAATTTTTATAGAATTTTTATTTTGCCTTTCCTAAGTCCCCCTCCCCCACCTTCCTTAATTAACTCCTTGATATACCCTTGACTATTTGCCCATAATTTAATAACAAGTTTAAAATAAAAAGGTAATACAAAACTAAAATGTATTAATGTAAAATGAAATATATTAACTTGACCTTTATAAAATTCCAAGCCCTGTCTAGCGCAAGATAATATTAGGAGTAGTAACCTATCAATCATTTTACGATAAAATATACTAATGCATATCGCGTTAATGAAAAACAATTGGACATCATGACTGATTTTATTATTAGATTTTTTCGGTGAGACCCTTGTTTTTTGGCCATATTTTTCGTCCATCAAACGTAAAAAGCATTATTGAAACAGGTTGTAATCCATCAACAAAGGTATATACATGCAACCAATAAATAGCGAGATAAGTTCAATCTAGCAAATTATGTGAAATCCTTTTAGGAAAATAAAGTCCTCAGCTGGGTGTTAAAGTATAACCAAACAATTCTTTTATTATTAAAAATTGAAGATTACTATTTATCTGTAAATAATAGTAGCAATTTGGCGACAGGCCTTATTTTGAGAAAAATCTATAATAAATTCTTAAGATTCAAAAACAGTTTTCAAGTTTTAAAACAAATGCCAAAACGCGATCAGGAGAATTATAAACTTGAATTTAAATGTTAATGTAGTCATACGGATACAAAAGTTTAAAATTTATTTTAACCCTTTTATAAAAAAGTAGCATATTAATATATATTCAGTCAAAACCGTTTAATCGCAAAGCCTTGGGCCTGATTTTTTATTGCGATTCACCGTTATTTCGCGATTAAAAGATGGAAATAAAAGTATATGCACATTATATTAAATATTCATTTCATACGCTTCGCAATAAAACGTTATTTATATAATTATCTGGTTGATTTAATGACTCGAAAATGTAAGCGATTTGTCAATAAAAGATGTTTTTGTTAATATTATCGTTAAAAAAAAACAAAATGGCGGTTAACTTCGCGATTAAAAGATTTTTGCGATAATTCGATTTGAGATTAAGAAGTTTCGACTGTATATATTATATAAGGGTTTAGGCAGAGGGAGGCAAGAAAGGGCAAGAGCCCCCCTTGCTTCACAATTCAAAAAATATTTTATATCAAAACAATTATTAAACGATATAATAAAATAAATTTTTATATTTTAAATTATTATTATCATAGATATAAGCATGGGGAAACCCAATATTTATACAATTAGTAATAAACCATGGTAAAATACGAAAAAGGTTCTTATCTTGAACTAGTTATTAGATAAATATTAATTTAAATGTAAGTTCTATATTAATGCAAAAAATATTTGTGTGTAAAAAAAACTCGGGCCTTCGGCCCTCGTGGGAAGGGGGAGAAGGGAAGGGAAGAGGGGAAGGGAAGGGGGGACGACTCATCTGTACTTCGTATAAATGTATCATATTTGCTATGCAATTTATGGGCGAGAAAGGTGGGAAGGGGCGAGAATGCCTATAGGGGGGTATTAAATGCCTAATGATTAATTAATTATTTATACAAATTTTCCATTATAGGCAAAATGTAATAAAGGCAAAATGTAATATAGGCAAGGGTTAGGGTTAGATTTAGTGTTTGCATCTAGTTTCGTATTACATTAGTTTTTATGGCCTAGTGATTATGAGTCTAACAAACATTATATTATAAAACAACACAATGTTAGGAATTTGCAGAATTGTTGGGAGAAATTTTTTGTTGAATTTGAACAATTTTTAATTAAAAAAATCAAAAATTTGGCCAATGGTCACTTTTGCTCTATTGGTCAGTACCAACAGATACTCTATAAGTCAATGATAGCCGAAAAACGGAAAAAAAAATTTTGATGCTCACTTTGGCCAATGGTCATTTTTTTCCATTGGTCAGCAGCCAGCACACGGTAAAAGTGGATATAAATTCATAAGAGTAAAAAAAACGAAAAAAAAATTTTCGAATCACATTTTGGCCAATGGTCATTTTTTTCCATTGGTCAGCAGCCAGGACACGGTAAAAGTGGATATAAATTCATAATAGTCAAAAAAAAACGAAAAAAAAGTTTTCGAATCACATTTTGGCCAATGGTCATTTTATTCCATTGGTCAGCAGCCAGCGCACGGCCAAGAAGTCATAATAGCAATGGTAGGAACAGGGACAATCATAATAGTAAAAAAAAAACGAAAAAAATAATTTCGATTCACATTTCAATGGTCTTTTTTTCCATCGGTCAGGAGCCAGCGGACGGCCAAAAAGTCATAATAGCAATGGTAGTAACAGGAACAATCATAATAGTCAAAAAAAACGAAAAAATAAACTCGGATTCACATTTTGGCCAATGGTCATTTTTTTCATTGGTCAGCAGCCAGCGGACGGCCAAAAAGTCTTATTATTAAAGATAGTAACAAGAACAATCATAAGAGTCAAAAAAAACTCCGCGATTCTAACCCAAAAACTAGTTAAATTGCATAGCAATTAAAAGTAAACAACTTTTATTTATGTTTATTATATAATAAAATGAAACAATAATAAAACAAGCGGACGGCCAAAAAGTCATATTATCAATGGTAGTAACAGGAAAAATATATTAATTTAATTTAAAAAAGTAAAAAAAAATTTTGCCCTCTCCGGGAATCGAACCAGCAATTGAGAACGTTCGCCGGGGTTCGAACCCACATTAATAGAGGCATAGGCTTTTGTAGGGGCACAGGGACCCATATCAGTAGAGGCATAGGCCCTTGTAGTGGAGGAGGGCATAGGGTAATTATAGCAATTAATATCAATATTACCCAATTCAAAAACGAATAGATATACTTATGCATTAATTTTACGTAGCAATTAAAACCCGACCCCGCCCGAAAGCGAGGGAGATAGAGATGAGGAGTGGGGCACCTCTTATGCATTAATTTAAAAAATAACACAGCGAGGGAGATAGAGATGAGGGGTGGGGCACCTCTTTCTCATGCATTAATTTAAAAAATCGATAACCTAATATACCAAATGCAAATAGATAGGAGGGTAACGGACGGACAACGGACGGACAACGGACGGACAACGGACAACCAAAAACGAGCCCATAAATTGCATAGCAATTAATAAAATTATGCTAAGACTAATAGCAGCCCTAAAAAGTTTCTGGTTAAATTTTTTTCTTCAAACATTATTTTGACGAATTGTTTTTTACTCATACCTTACTATAAAAATTACATTGGTTAATACAAATAGCTGCCTAACATATTAATTATATAAAACAATAAAAATAGACTATTAGACAAATATTTATTTATTTATTTATTTATTTATTTTAGTGTTGTTGTTTAAGACAAATTATCATAATTATATCCGATGAAATTCTAATTTTTTAATCTCTTAAAATTATATAGCTGGGTTTCAGCATTGACATATAATCTATGAATTTTTACAATCAATAAATTTAATTTTTATACATTAAGAAACATCGTGATTAGATTCCAAAATGTATATAAAGTTGAGTTTTTTATAGTTTAGATTTAAACTAGGCTATCCCAATGTGTCTTATAAGTTGTATAAAATATATCGATGTAATCTATTTATTACCATTTACTATAGCTTTTAAATTTAAAATTCCATATATTTTAACATTAAAAGCTTTTTTAATGGCAGTGGCTGCACAATAAGCCATAAAATAGATGCCATTTTATAGGTCATCTGGTCCAACAAAAACTATTAAAGATGAACTAATATGTTTTCTCTATGGCAACTACTGATTAGATATGCCTAACACTAAATGAAATTATTATTGAGAATACTAAAAATTAAACTCAAATATTTCTAAATTTAAATTTTAATATTTTTTGCGATGGGGTATTTTCAAATTACGTTTCTATATAATCTGAATTTAAATTAGGTGACATGGGCGTAGCCAGGATTTGGACTAGGGGGGGGGGCAAAAAAATTTTAAACGTAAAAAATTATAGAATATCTTTTGCTGTACGATTAGAGGTCGGCATGAGCAGGACCAGCCCATGGGTCCGGCTTATTTTGCTCTCTTTTAAACTTGTGAATATAAGAACGAAGGAATGCGCGTAGTATTTTATGGGAAATAAATTGTTATTTATTATTATAAGGCCAAGGATTTTAAATTATAAAAGAGGCAGTAATTTATGGATAATTATGATTAATAAATTTGACATTTTTTTATCTTGGATTAAATTTAAAACTTGAGTAATTAAAGTCAGATGTGCTTCTACGATTAATATCAATTTTAATTAACTTAGCTATAAAGTATTTGTCAATACCAGCTCTGAGGGCCACTGGTACAGGCACTTTCGATAGCAAGTCGTCTTATAGAAGAGGACCAAATTAAAGCCCAACAAGATAAAAATAGTCTTTTATTTTTAAAAGACCATAGGAAAGTATAATTTTAAATGTGCTTAGATTAATAACTTTCTATACAACGTTTTTATTATACAAATATTAATTATTAAAACATTAAGAGTTAGTTCGAAGTCTTTAGACTGGGTGCGGACCCCCAAAAAAATATATTTGCGCCGGTATGGGCAGGGTTAGCCCATGCAGCCGACCTCTATCTCATGTTAATGCTCTAACAACAGGGAAAGGCATATGACAATTTTTGTAACGCTATTTTTATAAAAAAAATTCCCCCATCTAGGGGGGGGGGGGTAGGTGGTTTGTTAAATCCTATAGAATATAAAATATTTTACTTATTTTAATACCCAACTTCGAAATCGACGTTTAATAGAAGCAATGACATAAATAAAATAAAGTTATAATAATTCACCTTTATCAATGCCCTTCCCTAATAAAAGAAATCTAAAGGGAATTTTTGTTTACATTGCTAGATTTAGAATTTATCCATTCTAACAACTCAATTCTAATATAAGCTTCACACACGTCGAAAACACTCTTTGACCTAGTTGGTTATAATTGATTGTTTAATTGTATTGAAGGATTCGTTCTTGCCATCAAGAATGATGTGTAAATTACAAATTACAATGTAATTTCTTGTAGAATTAAGAAATTAGTTCTCACTACACAAGCAAGCCAATACTAAAAAGCGAAGGCTTCTTATAAGGAATGACTTAAGCAAGCAATAAATTATTTAATTTAGCATCTGGGAACAAATCTTTATGTTCCTTTGATTATTATTATTAATCTTATACACGCTTTATTATCTGTACTTTATATTTAGGGGGTGCAAATTACACCTTAAGATAGCTTTTTCAACTCAAAGTTTATAAAAGAAATTGTTAATATAACAACAAATCATATTATGTATCAAAGATAGCTTCTAAGAATCAGATCCATTTTTTTGCTAACCTCCCTTATCTAATTTTACAACGTTGTCAATTTGCGATACCTAAAGTGGTCAACTGTTCTTTAGACTATCTTATATTTCACATACATCATCTATATTACGTTTATGACCGGAACTCCAAGCGTAAGTGTATTATGTAAAAAAATATAGACTGCAGTTTGGAAAAGTGCTGACTACAAGATTCATGAACCTGATTGCTGATTACAAAAATGTGAAAAGTAAAAATGCGAAACAACCCCAAATTTAATATGTTCAATAGTTTGTAAGCTGATTATCAACACAGATGCCCCCTTTTCTTAAAAGTATTTAAAAATAAACCCAGCATGGGCATAGCCTAGGGGGAGGGGGCAAGGAAGGGTGGCTGCCCCCCCCTCTAAATACAAAAAAAATGTTGAAATTTATCGAAATTTTGGCTAAAATTTAAAAAAATAATCATTTCGCCCCTCCATAAATCATTCCCCCTCTAATTCCAATATTGGCTACGCCCATAAAACCCAGTTCTAAATCGACATGCCTCTCTAGTGGAATCACATCTCATCTTTTGAAACTTAAGTCAATATTATAATATAGTCAATTTTATGAAATTTAATATTGCTAACCATATAAACAACACATGAGTTATTATGCGGTATCGCGTTTATAATACTCGAAATGACCTAATGTAAGCTGACAGATGGCAATAAATTTATTTTATTAGCTTGCCTACCTGTTGAGATCACTACAATTATTATAATTGGAAGGCTATAATTTTTTTATAGGCATCGCCGCAAAAAATATTACAGACTAGTGTTATTTGCATTAAATAGCCTGTAGTATTTATATTTCTTCTTCCATACAACGCCAATTTTAAACAGGAAATTCTAACAAAAGGACACTCGTCTCTTCTATAACTTTACGACTTTTTAATTTACCCCACATTCACATCTGTCTGCTATTTTTGACAAAATAATCAAATATCATTATTCCATGACACCTTTTAATGGTTGGACTAAGATTGTGATATCTTCAGCATAGCTGACAATGAAATAAAGGCAAAATAAACAAATTAGTTTTTTTTTCAATTTAGCTACACCTATTGTGGTATTCAAGAGCGTGAGGGCAGTCAATTATTTATTACGACACTGACCTCAATGAACTCTATGTTCTTTTAAACAAGCATGGGTGTAGCCAAAGGGGGGCAGCCCCAAAGGGGGGCAGGGAGGGGCGGCTGCCCCCCTCTTAATCCAAAAATTTGATGAAATTTATTAAAATTATGGTTAATATTTCAGAAAAATATCATTTTGCCCCTCCCTAAATCATTATCGCCCCCCCCTAAATCCAATTCTGGCTGTGCCCATGGTATTGGCAATTTTATTTATTGAGGTGCAAATACATATTTTGTGAAGATGAATGAGATAAATAAAAAAAAGTTAAGTATTATAAATATTTGCAAAACATTCCGATATTGTTATTGACATATTTACAAATAGCAATGCCGATATTCTGCCTTGTGAAAAAAAATTCGCGATTATGGGATAGCAAAGAAATTTGTCTACCTTTTTTCTAAATAATTTTTAAGTCTTGGTGGTTAAAGGTTGCGAGAGTGGTTGTCGCAATGGGGCAAAAAATTATAGTTTGTTAAGTTCCGAGTATTTTAAATTTTTTAGTTTTGTTAGAAATAATATTAATAGAAATAGGGGAGATCGGGACTAGATCAGGGGTGTGTGCAGAATAACCCAAGTTGACATTATAAGCATTATAAACAATACTATGTTTTAATTGTCATAGATATTTTAAAGTTTTAATAATACGCTAACTGCATTTAGTCGATTTTTGCTATTAAATTATTATTAAACATGGACGTAGCCAATGATGCAGGGAGGGGCGGCTGCCCCCTCTAAATCCAAAAATTTGTTGAAATTTATAAAAATGATGGCAAGTTGCAAAAAATGATCGTTTTGCCTCTCCCTAAATCATTTTGCCCCCTCTAATCCCAATGCTGGCTACGCCCATGTTTAAAAACGTTCCATATTCATGTTTATACATTAAATGCATTAGCGGGCAAAGTATTAAAATTTCTTTACCCAAATGGATCATGCAAATGAATAATATTTTGAAAAGTTCCTGCCAAAATTTCTGAATACTTCAACAAGGACATTGACCATTGATATTAAAAATTAAGATATCGACTTTCGATTGAAACATAAATTGTAATTTTAAATCTCTTATTAAAAAAATGCTTTGTCCATGCCAACTGTATTTACTTTAACCGTGGTTTTATAGTGAATATGATGCAAGACGTTATAGGTTATATTAGTGATGTAGCGGCTGGGTTTTGTTGTCGACCTTAGAAACCTTTGATCGGTTTATGCTTAGTCGACTGAAAGCAAAGGCCGACCAAACAAAACCCTGCCGTTTTTACAACACAACCTTATATAAAGTATTAACTATTAAGTGTTAGGGTCTTATATGTTCGAAAAACTAAAAAAGATTGATTATAATTTATAAATCAAATCTCTAAGTTTTGTCATTTTACAATTAGTTCATAAGATTAAATATATTTTACATAGTCGTATAATATTTAACAACGGATTTAAAAGTTTGTTAGATTTGTTTTAGATAAATTAATAAAAATGCTCTTGTTGTTGCAAGTTGCAATATTTGTAATTTATTGTCGTTTTTATGGGTAATTTAATATTTTTTCGCTAACTATTTGCTAAAATCGTTCTAATTTGTGTGTTTTATTAGGTATATACTTTTTAAGCCTTTTAGTATACTTATTGACACCAATCGGTGCGGTATTTTACCCACCCCAGCCCCCCCCCCCCCCCCCTTTTAGATGATCGCTGCTAGAAAATGAGAAATTAAAAAAAAACTCAACGTTCATTGTTTGCCGTTTAAATTAATTTGGCCCTATTAAATCACAAATTATAATTTTACAAATTTTTTAATGATACCTTAAATTTATATATTGTATAAAATAAGAATGATGACATTATACTTGCAATAGTATTCTTATTTATAAAGATTATTATGTATAAAGGCAATACGTATATTTACCGCATATATTTGTGCACCATTAAGGATCAAATAAATTATCGATATTACGGAGAACAATAAGCTTTTAGCTTGGTTGATTAAAAGGCATTTAATCAAGGTCTCTGTGTTAAAAAGGATCAGACGCCGCGCTTAACTCTAAATGTTTGAGATTTTTGGTAGTTCCAAGTGCTTTACAGGAAATAAAATGTTAATAATAATATTGTGCATTCAGGCAAAAATAAATATTTTTTAAAAATTAATAGGTGTAATCTGTTTTTAGGAATATTCTTAAAATCAAAATTAAAAATTGCAAAAATATTGGTGACTTAATTGATGTTATGACAATTGCCGTATTTTTGTCATAAACATGCATTTTTTTATAAAATTAAAAGATCACATATTCACAATTTGAACAAGGACAAGTCTTAGAAGTTCAATTATGTACCATAATAATGTTTTTATTTTTGTGATTAATCGAAGAAAAATGAGCTTTCATATTATCTTCGTTGTCTTAGTCTCATTTTTTCATAATAATGAATTATTTTCATTTAAGATGTGTAATATAATGTTCCTAGAAGATTTATTACAACTTAAAAATAGGTCCTTAATGCATTTTATGTATCCATATTTTTCTTCTTTATCATGTATTAGGTCCCACACTCGTGAGGTTTGTTTTGACGAGTTTCTCCCATCTTGATCGGGTAAGCGCCATGTCGTAATTTATTTTCCTAGTTTTCATAATTTTTCCATACGCCCTTCCCACGTGACACAAGGTCTCGTCCCCTTCCTCTTTTCCATGTTACCTCCATATCCAATTCTTTTTGATTAATATCCTTTGTCTTCCTTCTTAATATATGACCATACCACTTAGGCGATTTTCGTTAATCAAATAAGCTATTTGCATTGAGACCGTCATTTGTCATATGGTCATGCTTAGTGTACCCTAAACTCCACCGTTTGATTCTCATCTCTGTGGCTTGTAATGACTTTCCTTCCGTGGTGCTTAATGCCTATGTTTCACTTCCATAGAGTAACACCGGTCTTACGATGAATTTTTAAGCTTTCCTCTTCAACCATATTGGCATTTTTTTATGGCACATTACATCGTACATACCTAGCCATTTAAGCCATCTTTTTTAATCCCTGCATTGACTTCTGTTGCGCTCCCTCTTGAAGTAACATAGGGCCGCGGAATGTAAATCTGTCTACCTTTGAATATCTTAGATGATAATATATGATGAGGTGCCTGTAACGTTCATCTCCATGTTTACTGTTTTTCGATCGTTGACCTTTAAACCAGATCCAGCTAAGCGCTTTGACCTATTTTCGGCTTCTAAGAATACTTTCTTCTTTGTCTTCTCACAATACTATATCATCGGCATATAGTATACACCATTGCGATGGCTTTTGAATGTCTCGTATCGTGTCCATAATTCAATTTTGATGTAATCCAATTTTAACCCGAAAGTTAAGAGACTTCAAGATTCGTTCTAGCGCACGAGTTTGAGGTTTCATAAATAATTTTCATGAGCCTTACATATGCGTCAGGTATATTTGTTTCTTCAAGCACCACCATAGCGAGGGACCGTGTCAGGAGCTCTCCGAGTCGATAAAAACCTTATGTAGGTCTCGTCACTTTTTCCATCATTGTCCTAGTGCGAAGGGTCGATTGTGGAAATGCCGGACACAAATCCAAATTGGTTAGCCAATGGTTCCACTGCTTTCTTCAGCCTTGTTACTAAGATCCAGTTGGCTTGATACCTCTGTAATTGCCACAATCCTGTGGGTCTCCTTTGCCTTTAAATATAAATCATGCTTGCTCTCTTTTGATTACTTTCTTGTTCCAGTATCTTGTTAGAGAGGTTCGTCATAATCGTGGATCCTTCTTGACGGCATCCGAGCAATACTTCCATAAGTTACAACTGGGCCTTAGCATTTTCTTTATGCTTCATGTTCATTTATGTCCTAATTTTTTCCTCCTGAAAGCGTTCGACCATACCTATGTTTGCCTCAATATCGGGAAGGAAATCTTTGTCTTTTGCAATACATATGCTTCTTGAAATATCCCTTCTACCTTAACATTATCTCAATAAGCTAAAAGGTTTGACATATCTCGTTTTTGACTATTTTAAGGACTCCGACATCGCGACTTTTCTTGTTTTATCTCAAAAATGGATTTTGCAAGTTTCAAGCCTAAACCCAAAGAAAAACTCAACATCTATTAATATAGAAAAATATAAAATATTGAAAATTATAACAATAAAATTTAAAGTTATATCATAATAAAGCTATCTCTCTAGATCGGCGAATTGTCTAATGATTTTAGACTTTACATAGTCTATTTTTTCCTTCGCCAACTTTCTGTGAACCCTCATTAAACACCACACCATTCCTCTTACAATTTAACACTTCCATAAAAACATAACTTAAATAATTTGCAAAAAAAATTCTAATGATCATATAAATTTAGATTTGGTGTTAGGAAATGAATGGGTGATTACATAACCTCAACTAGTATATCATATTAAAATTCAATTTTAATTGCTGTGCATTTTATGGGCTCGCTTTTGGTTGTCCTGTCCAACTTGTAATTTTTGAATAAATTTCGTGAAAACTTATAGTGGTTTTTAATAGCTGTGGTTATTTTGCTTTCGCAGATGCACTAGCTAATGACCGCTGATTGGCTTTACTTTTTTCGACCTCGCCCGAGCCCAAATTCCATAATTATCTTTGTGCCCGCCTGATTACCTTTATTATTAATGGATTTCTTTGGGCAAATTGTCTAGGTTGTTGCTATATATCGGATAATCGCGAAACTGGCAAAATAATTCCCTGCAGTTTAATGCTGATCTTTGCTTACTTCTACTTTATTAGACCCCGGCCGAAGTCCAAATCATTAATAAAAATTTAAATTACCGTGTAAATTTGCAAATGAGTTTCTATATAAATCAACGTTAAGTTTGAATAAAGGGTGGGGCATAAGACAAGTTTTTTTAATGTTTAACGCCATCTGTATAAAAAAATTCCTTAATTTAAGGGGGGGGGGCAGCGGGCTTCGCCCATGAATATGTTGTCGATTGGTTTTAAATCCTAGAAATCACATTTCTAATAAACAGAGAATTTAATTTTGATTTTAATTTCCAAACTTTATTTGTATATTATTATATACGTCAATGTGCTAACTTTAATTATAACCTAAGTCTAATAAACCGTTAAAAAATTTATTCCACTGAAGGAAATTTTTTTTTAATTTGCTAATTAAAAATGCATCGAGTTTTGTATATCGCTGCCCTATGGTATGAGGTGCTTTTTAAAGCGTGAACCCCTCTAATTGAGTCGAAATAATGAATTAAAGTGTTTAGACTGGGTTAAATAAAGTCACTAGCATTAGGGAATGGGCAAGCATTCTATAGATTTCGCCTTTTAGATTGCACATCTTTATATGCTGGGCACGTAAAGAAAAGTCCCTTGTGGCCCAACATTTTTAGCCACTTGAAATTTCCAAAAGCTGTTTAGAATTTATAATTTTTTGCATAGGACTAACTCTAGACGCGTATAAGTAATAATGACATTTTCATTTAGTTTTTTTAAAGTGTATTATCTATCTTAACGAGTCGAAATTAGTAGCATTTGATGTCAATGTTAAAGAAAAGGAGGGTAATAATAAGTTGTCTCATATACATATATGGAATAATAAAAAAAGAAACATATTTAATGATCCATCAGAATCAACATTTATTGCATTTACATGGATATGGTAAATTTCCTTTTACCAGACTTACTTTATATTAATGAGCTGGTTCAGATTCTCATACAATAATGAAATAATAATAGCTCTCTTCGGGTATATAATTAAATATTATTAAATAATTAATCACCTAAATTAGTTTTTATAAAGTTCGTATACAATTAATTCCGCGTGTATTTTCAATATCTTCTTGTTTATTATTAGGCCGCGGTATCTATGTTTAAAATATATTTTTAGCAACAAGATTTAATTGAAGCGTCTATAATATGAATTAGCTTAACGAAAAATCCCATTGTTCAATTCTATATGCAGCATACCAAAGTGATTGGTTAAATTCACAAGGGCACTACGTTCAAAAGATCTGGCTGTCCCATAAATTTTACAACTAGTAAATAGGTTAAACATCGAACACAGGAATATAGTGCCTAATCACCATACATTATGTTGATCACATAATTATAAATGCAATTAGTAATAAATCCGATAGTGGGTTAAACAATGACCTTGAACGACAATAAGATTATATTATAATAAGGAGGAAATTATTTGGGAGATTTTGTGGCAATAATACATTTTAATACGAGCTCCATTACTCAACATTGTATAACTTTAGACAATTCTCGCTTTATTCTCTTAATTCAATTCATTGATAATACCAAAATTATAAAATCTAATTCTTTCAGAGGACCGCAAGACTACCAAATACCAGTCCCTCCTCCCAGCCAACATATTCACCCATTATCGCCTCCTGCTCAATGACTTTCGGACCAAGCGCGATTATTCTGCTAAATAAATCGGCAGATGTAGCCCGATATCCATATATTCTCCTAGCTTTCTTAAACAAAAAATAGGCGTCTTACTTGTCAAGCACAATTTTGAATCCCTGACCGCTAGCTCGCCGTTTTTCGAGGATGGTAGTGCCTCGAGCTCGAAAATATATATATTATTAAACCCGCATAAGTTTACACGGCAATTATTCAAGAATTATAAGTTAAACAGGACGGACAAGACAGGACGGACCTCAAAAAAGCGAGCCTATAAAATGCATAGCAATTAACTCGTTTTTATATGTTGTGTCTATTTTAATGATGTTCATAATTTCCAATAAATAAATCAGAATTAATAATTAATTACGAGAATGTATTATAACCAATGACCATTGTAACATGTTACCAATTTGTAAAGGATTGCCATTTTAGAGAAAACTTCCTTGATTTATTTTTTTAATATACATATATGGTGCAGCTAAGATTCTTAAATTTAGTTAATGTCTCAAATGTAATTTTTGTCAGACTAATTTTAGTTTTTAATTCATTCGTATTACGATTTGATATGTTAGTGCGACTACATTCCTTGCCCCATTTTGACAAAAATAACAACTTTTAAAGGGTTAATAAAATAGAGATTTTATGAATGTTTTTTAAAAAGAGAAATGGTTTATTTATAAGTCTTTCTTAGCCAGCTGATTGCATAATATCATTATTCATGGGCTCCTTTAATTTTGTCTTTGTCAAAAGATATTGATATTCATCAGTGTGTGGTATTCAATATTTAAAATAATAATTTGCAAGGGCATTATGAATGTCTACATTGGTAATAGTAGTTTTGTCAGCTACAAAGAATTGTTAAGAATTTAAAATATTTTATTTTGAAATGGCAAAAATATTATATCTAAATGTTTTTGGTACATTAATCTAAACCAAAATTAAATTACTTTCCTCAGTCAGTGTAAAGATCTTTTTAATAACATTCATGGCTTTTTAAAGTTTGAATCATAACTAATATACGCAAAAAATTATAGATTTGCTTATTTAATTAACGTTAACTTGATTGATTATTTTTAACTAAATCGTATCAACTTACTTTGTTAAACATTAATTGATCTAGAGGTCTTATCATTAATATCTAGTACGCAGTTTACTACTGAATGACTCTATTTAAATTGTTAAAATGTTGATCTAATATAGGTGTAGTGATCTACAAACTTGATATTTGTTCTTATGAAGTTATTTGATTTTTCTTAAAGGGTAATTATTTATAATTAAGATGATAAATTGTGTTACTTTAAAGATTTTATCTTTCAATCCAGAGATTGTTTAGTTGTAATCAGACAATTATGAAATTCAAGTACATGTCTTCCTCTTATAATCGGCCCTAGTATAAATTAAGAATTCTGGTTTTCTATGCCCCTAAACCTTAATTTTAACAGGCGTATAGGGACTGATTCGAATACATCATCTTGCGTTTAATTTGGACATTTGCTATTTGACTCATTAAATTCCGAATAACATGTAGCAAAAACGCACTCTTCTTTGCTCACTCTCATCTCGCCATTTATAATAACTTTATTTCAATTACCTGAGGCACAATATTCTTATATCAAAATGAGTTTCAAAATATAGCCAATACCATTATAAGCAATTTCCTGACCATTTAAGTTTAATAATCAAAAGGGAGCTCAAAACTTTCAGAATTAAATTGTCGATTTTATGATTATATTTTGTATTTTCGCGCAGAATTAAAAATTTTCAAGGACCATCTGATTGCAGACGATCTTTTGAATTCTTATCAAAAAATGGATAATGTCTATATGAATTTAGACGACAGGGCTGGAATGGTTGAGCTTGATAAAGAAAAAATCAACCAGGTTAGCTGACAATATTATTCAAGAGATTAGAGAAATATGAATTTATTAAATTTAGTTTAATACCTTCCAAAGAATAGGGGATTAGTTATTTATTAAACTTTATTAGGTCAAAATATTTTTGACGTGCTAACATATAGTATTAAGTTTATGAATTGTATATTCTATAAAAACTCAGCTTATTAAAGAAGCTTCACAAGGGTCGCTCTATTATGAAACTCAGATTAAAAAGGAGGCCAAGCTTAAATTAAAGGTTGACAATCAATTAAAATTGTTGGGAAGTTTTGATGGTCATCAAAGAAAGCTGGCAAAAATCAAAGTAATTCCAATTTTTATAATAAATAAATTAATAATTCTTATTAGATGGAAAAATTTATCAAAGAAGCAACTTACAAACAAGATTTTAATCATACAATAGTACATATTGACATGGATGCTTTCTTTGCTGCTGTAGAAATTCGAGATAATCCCAGTCTTGCATCAAAACCAGTAGCTGTGGGATCCATGCAAATGATTGTAAAACTATTTTCTCTTTTAACACATTAATTTATCAAAAACATTATTTGTATATGTTTTTTTGCAACTGAACCTATAATATTTGTTTTTTCATTTTATTGAAACTAATAACCTTTGAAACTTAAAGATTTTTATATTCATTTTTTAACAAATTAAACAGAAATTTGATATATGTCGTGAGCTGTTAAATTTAATGCTAAGAGTTTCTTTTTTTCTTATAATTAGCTTTAAAACTCTTGTTTGGAACAAATTATTTATAAATATACATGTATATAAACAATACTATTTTGTTTTTTTATTTAACCAAATCTACTTAAATACCCCTTTAGCCTTTAAATAATTATTTGTTTTAAATTGAAATGGTGAAGATTATCTATATGAAAAGAAATAAACAAATAAATCACAAAATAGAAGATTCATTAAATGTTGAAAACACACTATAAGAGAATTAAAAGATGATTTATATAGAACAAAGAAAGTACAATTTTATATTCAAAAAAATATGGAAAAATTGTTCAAAAAGTATAATTAATTGAATTCTTGAAAATACAAATAAAAACCAGTAAAAATATAAGTATAAAGAACTTGAATGATGTTTATTTTTTTAACTAGTACACTTGACAATCAAAACAATGTCTTAATTTTAGTTGTATTTTTTGTGTGTTAACTTTATTATTCTTTTAAAATTACACCAAATTTTAAGTCATTTCATCTGTTTTCAATAACAAAACTCCTATGTCAAATCGATCATAAAAACGCGTTTTTTGGCCGACCCCCTCAGATTTTTATGAAATTTTGTGAATATGTAGATACTATTAATATTATTACATTCTAAAAGTTTTAGCTCTTTTGGACCTTCGCGTTGTGGGCGCTCAAAGGTTAAAAATGGGTCTTTTAGAATATCGGGTCATAGCGCTAAATTTGATAACTTTTTTAAAATACATACCCCCTAATAATTTGAAAACTTTTTCCTGATAATGGCCCAAAAGGTCAAAATATCACTTATACCGTTGACTTGTCCCAAGCCTGTTGATAGGTGAAACAAATGTTTTTTACAATCTGTATAACAATTTTAATGTTAATGGGAGTTGTACGGTGAAGGGGAATTGGTCAAAAAAGGAAAACTATATATTTTGTTATCATTTTTGGGGCCAAAATGACCACACCAAACCAGTAATCTATCGTTGCTATTTAAGCGATTTCCTAGAAAATTTTTATTTTTATTATGACTGATCGAGCCCGACACTTACTTGCTCAGTTTATGTTTAATTTTAACACTCTAATCAAGTGTTGTAAAAACGGCTTGGTTTTGTTTGGTCGACCTTCTATGGTCTGCTTATGTTTAGTCGACTAAAACCAAAGGTTGACCAGACCAAACAAAACCCGGCCGTTTTTTGCGACACTAGCCCGTCGGTATGGGGTCATAATGCAATTTCTTCCCTGCCATATTTGTTTTGGGTATTAGTCAACTTCGAACTACATAGCCCGACGGTATGGAGTCCGTGCTGGCATGGCCGGATTCATAGGGAAAAAATTGTGTCCAAATTTAGTTTTGGTGCGACACAATTTTACGAAATACCAGGAGGCAGCTCTACAAGTTAGGAGCATTTTGGTACAGTACGATAGCAAATTTACGTCGGGGGGCTTGGATGAGGCTTACTTGGATTTGACGCAATACTTGCACAACGTGAGATTCTTTGGAGAAAACAAGGCTAGAACCTTTATTTTTAAACGGGTTTGCCCTTGTTTTTGCCATTGTGAACTACCTTCAACTCAAAGCCCTCAACCAAAAGGTAACGATATTTTTATATTATGATCATGGGCATAGCCAGGAGGTGGCAGGGAGGGGCGACTGCCCCCCTCGGAATCCAAACATCTCAAATCTTTTATCTAATTACGGTTAAAATTAAGAAAAATTGTTATTTTGCCTCCTTCCTAAATCATTATTGCCCCCCTCTTAATCCATTTTTGGCTACGCCCAGTTTAGGATTTTTGATATTTTTATATTATGGAGTTTTTTATGTGGGAAAATTGGTGAAGTATTTTTGTTTAAATTAGCTTTTCTTATGGATTCTAATTAAATTTTGGGTATAATTCATTATTGTTAATTTTTAAATATTCATATTTTACGAATTTAAATCATTTATAAAATATTTGTGCAGAATTTTACATGTAATATGGTGAAATATATTTTAAGATGACGCTTAAATCTTTGGAAAACTTCGCCGATTGTTTAATCTATAATTATAGTTTTAAGAAGTCACATTTTACGGATTTCTACTTTACTTGTTCAATGTTTTATTTTTAAGTATAAAAAAGAGTTTAAGATACAGTATATTTCCCGGTAATTTCTAAAATAAATAAAATATTTAGAAGAAGTCGGGATCGGAACGTCTAAAGAAGAATTTCAAGTGGCCACATCTAAAACTTTAGCCTGTTTTTGTAGCTATACTTGGAAGGAATGCCTGGTTGATGGTCAAATTGCAAGAGTTAAAGAATTTACCACTCCCGGTTGTCATTTGGCTTTAAAAAAGCTTTCTAATACAAAAACTGCGGGTAAAATAATATTTATTTTTACATTCCATAGGATTAATTACTTAAATTAAAATCAATTTTTAAGTGTTATATCAATGTTTGATTTATAGTAGTCGAAATTTATAAATATGAATTGATTATTGTAGATTATTTTGGAAAAATTTACTAATATGTGTTGGCTTTATTATAAAAAATTGTTTTAGAATCGTTCCTATTATTTTCGCATTCTAATCATCAAAAGTTATTGAAGCTTATTTGTTCAATATAAGTATGTTTTTTTTTAGTTTTTAAACTATATTTAATATGAGCTGGACGGGTTAGGCGGGTTAGGCCTTATATAAAAAATAGAGAGTTTGAATAAAAAAATTTTATTTGCCCTATCAGGTAGGAGGCTATTGAAGACTTCTGATCTAATATATAATAAATGCTAAATTTCGGCCAATTAATTTTTTATAGTTACAACTTTTTTTACGTTACACAAATTGAGAGCATGAAAAATTAAAATGCCTTTAAATGCAATAACATTTACTTCCAATAAACCTAACATGCATAGACCTATTTGCCCCCTCTAATCTTAATGTTGATCCCATGGCCCTCGCTGAAGAACGCAATCTCCAAAAATATAAGGCCCTTTTGGACTCTAGTATTTTTATCCCAATAGTTTCCTCCTGTTCAGGATCCTATGGAAAAATGGCGTTGGCTTTATTCAAAGAAATAGGCAGACGATCCCCTCCCTCCAAACATTCCCCCGCATTTTTATTGAAACAATCAATAGCTATCTTAATTGCAAAATTTAATTTTAAATCTTTTTTGGATTCCTAGCCTCTTCTAAAAGAGGAAGATGAAGACATATTACTCATATGATGTTTTTTTAAATATAATTATTATATAATTGTATCATTTAATACTATGTTTAGATATATATTAATAAACTAACTTCATCTTTAATTTGGCGCAACATTATATTAAGGCATTACACAATTTATTACCAAGCAAAAGTTTCTTTAATAAATATTTTTAGAAAATAATGAAACCATTGAAAAGGATGCTAACCCTAAACTATTAGAAGAAGATGATAGCATTGAAATCACATTTGGTATTACGGCTGAAGAGGCGGTGCGAGAAATAAGATTGAGAATTTACGAATTGACAGGCTTAACATGTAGCGCAGGTTAAAACGATTTTTATATATTTTTCTAGTGTAAAAACGGCTGGGTTTTGTTTAGACGACCTTTAGTTTTAGTTTACTAGTTTTTCTTAGATGACCGCCAGCTTAGTCGAAATTTGAAAAAGAGACGAAAGTAGACCATTAGAACCCAGCCGTTTTAACAACACTTAATTTACACAAATATTTTGCCTTTTTTGTGTTTAGAAATTAGTTTTTGGTAACTTTAAGCTGCTAAACTACGTGATTTTATGAATGTTTAGTTTCTTTTACTGTTTTTTAAACTTTCGATTGTTTAGTTTAAAGGTGGTTTAGATGCTAAGAGTATTTAACTGTTTTATAAAGAAAGGCGTGTTTTGTAAATTAAATTGAAATGACTAAAAATCAAGTGGAAATTATTAAACTTCATCGAACAATGCGCTATTTTTTGTATTAACTTTGAAGTTGTCATCTAAGATATTTAATCTATTGGCGGCCAGGTATAGCCCCCACCCGTTTACTAGCTAAAATAGGGACAGATATTAACAAGCCTAACGGACAATTCCTGCTGAAATCCGACAAAGAAAAGATTATGGAATTCATAGGCCAAACGCCTATTAATAAGGTTCAACTTTTATATTAAATAGTTTGGACGCGTCAAATTTAAGTTTTTTTTTGTTTTTACGATAGTAATTGGTTAGCACCGAGCCCAATATTTATATTATTAAAGGATGGGAATTTTGGATTGATTTTCTATATCGTCATAAAATCACTGTATGAATTGTATTCGCATTGCCCTATATGTCAAATAATATTGGATGGCACAATGTTTTGAGATTTACGAAACTTATTGTGAGTATATGCTGGCTTATACTCCAGGATTTTAAATAAAACTAGATTTTTAATTGTAATACACTCTTTCATTTATTATTTTTTGACATAGCGCCTTTTTAAATAGTTCCAACATTAAAAATAACCTGCTTTTGGCAGGATGCATGTTAGCCCTAAATTTTCGCATTTTCGGACAAAGATGATAGGCTTTTAAAAACGGCTGGTTTTTTTTGGTCTGTGTTTATGTTTAGTCGACTAAAACCAAATGTCGACCAAACGAAACCCAACCGTTTTTACAACACTAAAAGATAGTACCCAATCCTAGTAAGAAAACTTTAGGAAGCTTACAAAAATCACGATTTAAAAATTAATTTTAAAATAATTGTATGGCATTCAGGTGAATGGGATAGGCAAAGTAACGTACGCATTATTGCGCAGTTTGGGAATTGAAAAATGTAGCGATATATGGGAGCAAAGAGAAAGTTTAGGACTGCTTTATTCCGAAGTGTTTTGCCGTTTTTTAGCTTACATCTATGCCGGAGGTCGGACCCATGACCAAGACAATGATGAATCTAATGCGGATTCTGAAGATGAAGAACTAGGTGGTAAATAACACTGAAATTACCAGAAGATTTGTCAATTTTATTTAGAATATTGATGATAAATTTTAAATTTAGGAGAGAAAAAAAAGTAATTTAAATTAATTTGAAGATCGATATTAAATTTGTAATTAAAAAATTTAGAGTTTCAAAGGGCATTTTAATCCTTTTCCTCCTTGGCTTATGTAATTATAGGTAGTTGTGTACTCCTAGATTATAATGAGGAAATGTTAAATCTTTTATAATTTCTCCTTCACTTTGCTGAGTTTTATTAAGACTTCGTAATTAAGTTTAAGCCAGAATCATTCCTAAAGCAGCCATTAATTTGGGGAAAAAATTTAATGGGCCCTAGACATGTTGGTTATTTCTAATGTTGTAAAAGCGGCTGGTTTTATATGGTTGATCTTTGAATTTGTAATGGATTCAGCTCCCCCTTTCTTTATAAATCAAACTTATTTAATTAAAAATTTACCAATTAATTTGCAAAAATCGCTGTTTTTAGCAACTTTGACAGCAAACTTGACGTATAGGGGGAAAAATTTATTCGTGTTCACCGTGAAAACTCTACCAGTATCTGCACACAGTTTGTCGGTTGATTTTTCTTGTTAAACCGTGTTATCTTTTATTAATATTTATTAGATTTGTCCAATAAAATTTTTATTGTCATTCCTAATTAATTGCCATGCTTATGGGCTCGTTTTTGTTTGTCCGCCCGTCCTGTCCAACTTGTAATTTTGCAATAAGTGCCGTGTAAACTTATAAGGATTTTAACGGCTGTGGACTTATGCTTCTGTAAAAGACTTTTATTTTGCTTTCACAAATAGACTAGCTAATGACCGCTGGTTGGCCTTTAGTTTCTCGACATCGCTCGAGCTTAAATTCCATTATTATTTATGGGCCCTACTGATTACCTTTATATAAATCTCTTTTGACAACTTGTCTAGGTGTTTGCTATATATCGGATAATTGCAAAACTGACTAAATAATTTTTTGCAAATGAATGATGACCGTTGCTTACATCTAGTTTATCTGACCCGGCCAGTGGCCAAAATTCTGGTAATTGCTATTTATATTTGCTGCTTTGTGAATTTCTTTTGCCAATTTGTCTAGGTTGTCGCTTTATAACGGATGATTGCAAAACTGGCTAATTAATTCCCTGCAAATTAATGATGACCTTTGCTTATTTCTACTCTATCTGACCCCGTGGCCAAAATTCATTTTTATTTTTGTGCCTGCAGATTTTGACATTTATGGTGTCTTAGCTTTACACATACAAAAAATAAAATTTTTTGGCTGAAAATAACTAATAATAATGACCGCTGGTTGGCTTTAACTTTTTAGACCTCGCCCGAGCCCGAAACCCATTATTGTTTAAGAGCCTGACTTACCTTTATATATAAATTTTTTTTTGCAACTGACCACGGCCAGAGCCCAAAATTCTGGTTAATTGCTATCTATATTTGCTCCTCTGTGAATTTATTTTATACCTTTAAATATATATTTAAGAATTATGCTTTAAGCACCATTATTTACATTATTAAAAACTTTCTACCAGGTCGAAAAAGCATAGGGATTGAAAGAACGGTGGTGCACAATAGCTCGCGCAGGCAAAGTCTAAAAGAGGACGGAGACATCTATGAAATTTGTGCAGCCCTCTGCAATGAATTGGGTGAAGATATGAAATCTCGGAATCTAGCTGGAACCGTTGTTGCTGTAAAAATAAAATCATCTAATTTTCGCGTTCTAACTCGCATGAAAACTCTGGTTAGGGCCACTAACGAACCTTCTATCATACTGAGAGAAGCCTGGAAAATGATACAAGTAGAACTTGGATTAGCTAGAAAAGCAGCTTCCCACCTTCACCTTAAAGGCCGTATGAATTATAAGAAATTTCATTTTATTTGAGCATTTTTTGTTATTTATTTATTTATTTATTTATTTATTTATTTATTTATTTATTTATTTATTTATTTATTTATTTATTTATTTATTTATTTATTTATTTAAAATTTTGTTTAATTCCATGTGGAAACATTATAAAGGCGAAGTATAATAATGGGAATCATACATTTCAAATATAAAAGCGGGGGTTAAGAAATAAAATTGAATAAATCATAATTCAAAAGCGTCGCAAGAGTATCGTTCGTTAAAAGCGGCCAGCTATCGGCCAGGGATTTAAAATTATACTTTATTAAAATACAGCTATTTTTTGTTTAAGTAAATGTTGGTGATTTAGAGGCCGGGCAACGCCGGATGATTTTTTTTTTATTTAATGGCGGCTGGTCCAAAATTCCCAGAGTATGATATTTGCCTTCTGGTTTATAAGAAGTTTCATTTTATTTGACTTATTCAGGAAATTTAATGTGATATTGAAATAAGGTTTTAAAACGTTTCTGATTTGGGTTTTTTGAACCACCATAAAAGTGAGTGTAGCCTAATTTGGGCGTCTCTATTTATACCTACATGAGCGTAGCCAGAGGGGGGGGGGATAGGGAGGGGCGGCTGCCCCCCCCCTCTAAATCCAAAAATTTGTTGAAATTTATTAAAATTACGGCTAAAATTCCAAAAAATGTATACTTTGCCCCTCCCTAAATCATTATCGTCCCCCTTTAATTCTAATCCTGGCTACGCCCATGTTACTATGAGTGCAAAGTTTATTTACTTGTAAGTATTATATATATACTAAAATTTCACCATCCAAATTTTGTAAGCGATTTTTGTATTTAAATTTTCGCAAAATTATAAACTTGTCTTTCATAATATTTCACGATAGCCAATGTACCAAAACCTGAATCCCAGTTAAAATTGAAGCAAGAGTCGGTACAAGAAAATGCCGAAAGCAAAGAAAGCCTCAGCCTAAAAATGGTTAGAGAAACTCCAGAAGATGCATTAAATGAGGACACTTTGAAAAATCCATACTTGTATAATTATTATCGAAATTTTGCGGACGAAACCTCTCAACCAGCTCTATCCACTTCCACTCAACTTCCACAAGGCAGTGCAATGTTGAATCACGAAGATTTTCTAACTTTAAGGCTGCTAGGTTTACACTATTATATCTCTTTTCAATTATTGGGAATTAAATATTATTTTTTACTTTGAATAAATCATATTTTTTGGGTCATAGCGTTTTATAGGAATGTTGTAAAAACGGCTGGGTTTTGTTTGGTCGACCTATGGTTTTAGTAGACTAAACATAAACAGACCAACGGGTTCTCAATCTGTAAGTCTTAGTCGCATAATCAGACCAAAAGTGTTTTATGGACAAACCTTTGAGCCGGTTTTACAACACTATTTTATAGTGTAATGATGGCATTATAGCCCCCTTCTGTGGTATAATTTTAAAGTGGTTTGGCGAAGTTGTCTTTGTTAATATGTTCTTTCGTTTCTCGCTCTTTATTTTTATTTTAGTCAAAATCTTATAAATATACAATATTAACATTGGAGAAAACATTAATATTATGTAAGATTATTATCGTATCTCTCGATACAAGGATACTTACCCCCCCCCCCCATACAACGCCGCTAACTTTCTAACACGTATATGATAATACGCGAGGTACTCTTATTCTCTTTTGTTCTTCAGAATGTAGTAGTCTACGACACCATCTGCCTTCCATGGACGTGCTAGTTAATGTGTAGTACATAGAACTCTATTCCTGTACATTTAATTTCTAGTACGCGTATATTCCCCCCGACGACGCGCTTATGCTGATACGTATTTGTTAATTTCTTACGCGCGAGTGATTTTCAATATACGCGTGTGATCGGATTGATAATTTTAATTCTTGTGTGATTTAATTAATTATTTAATTCTCGGATACAAAATATATTAGGTAGAATTCTATGTAGTAAAAAGGAGTTTAATACTTTTACCCCTCTTCCTAAATGGGAAGAGGGTGTCCCTTTATTATGCAGCTCGTTCAATATCTCCCCTCATTCCTATTCCTCATAGCTTAAATCCCATCCTGAACAAATATATAAATTTCATCATGTTATTTGAAAATAGAAAAATTATGATAATGACAAGTATAATCATCTTATGAAAAAGGCACTATTGCGCTTAAAGTTGTGGGTTTAGTCAATTTTGGGGGGATTATTTTAAAATATAGGAATTCATTGACATGTTATCCTTATTTAAGCTATGGCATGCATTTTTAAAATAACACTTTAGTAGTAAATAAATAAAATATATAATTTTTAACTGCCTTGTTTGAAATTGCTTCAAATTTCACCTATTGACCTCTTTTTTGGACTTAATATTATTTAAGATTTAGAGATTATTTTGGTTGGTGTGATAACCACTTTTTTCACTGAAAGTTGTTTTATACTACTTTTTAGCTAGAATAAATAAATAGTCTGATTTGAAATTGAGATATTCTTATTCGCTAATTATATCCCAGCATAAATATTCACATAAAATCCCACCTTTTTATCTTAGTTTATAGTTTAATCAAACAAAGTATTTAATTACTGTTTATAGTGAATAATTGTTAATTTTATGCAATCAAGTTAATCGCATGTGAGGATCATATTATAATTAAAAAAGTTATGATTAAGGAAAAATGAACTAAAATTCGTTTTATTTTTTTTATAAAAATTGTATATTAACTTTTATAAATTTTTCCGTGATATTATAGGTGTGCGAATGTGTAAGTTAGAAAATAGCCTGGCGTACGATAATCAAACTAAATTTCTAACCGATTGGATGGCGAATAAAGTGGAAAAACCCAAGGATACCCCCTTATCTCCGATCTCGAAATTACAGGTTAATGAAGAATTTGAGGATCTAACAGAAAATTGTGCAGAAGAGATTGAAGGAGAAACTATCATTGAAATGCTACAAAATCTCGGCTATGCCACAAATTGTCCCGTTTGTTTGAATGAACTTAAATTCATTTTGCCTGAAAAGCCAGAAACTTCCTCAGATTCTATAAAAGTTGCATCTCCCGTTCCATCTTGGCTAGAGACTTTGTATTCTGATACTCTGAATTCTCATTTAGATATATGTCTTAATGTACATACTTTGTCGACCATGGATACAAAAAAGGCTGTTCAAAGCAAGACTAAATTAATTAAACATAATAAAAGGTATGTCGTTTTTATGATTTACACTTTAATTCAAATTTATTTTTTAGGAAAAGTACACCACAAGAAAGTATAGTTAAATTTTTGAAAAAGTCCAGTCCCTAGAGACATGTTACTCTGAAAACTTCCATAGCAATAAACACGCGCAATTTATACGTTTATTATTATTAATATATGCATAGTTAATGTTGTTGTTATGCTTTGACCGCTATATGAATATATATAAAAATTTTGTATTTTAAGCGAAGAATTCTATAAAATATATAGAATACTATTTGGTAGAAATTTTATGAAAAAAACATATGAAAATTTGTAGGACAAATTACATATAAATTAGTCATTATATAAATAAACCAACAACTTAGACAAGTTGCCAAAAGGTAATCAGTCAGGCCCAAAAACGAAAATGAAATTCGGGCGAGGTCGAAAACATTTAAGCCAACCAGCGGTCATTAGCAAGTCCATATGCGAAAGCAAAATAAGAAGTCTTTTGCAGAAACTTAAGTCCACCGCCATTAAAAATCCGTATAAATTTCCACAGCAATTATTAAAAAAATTACAAGTTGGACAGGACGGACGGACAACCCAAAACGAGCCCATTATTTGCATAGCAATTAATAAAATTAGCTTAGACTTAATTTAAGTTATTTTAAATTTTACTTTAAATAATAATGTAGATTATTTACCGCGTAATATGACCTCGTCTGTGGTAGACAGGTGAGTATTAGAAAGTAATAATTTTAAAATGTCGATATAGGTACTATATCCAAGGTAACGCATAAATTATTCAAAAGTAGTTCAAAAAATATTTGATATGTGATTACACTAGTTAACCTTGTCAAAATAGATAAAACTTAATTAAGTAAATGACTTTTTATAAGTATTAAGTGTTTTTATATAAATTAAATATTATAATCATCCAATTATTATAAGTTTTTAGTATCATGAATCTTGGATACCCAATAAATTTGGAGAAAAATTATTATTTTGAAATAATAAAACTCGGTTTTTGCATTAATTTAATTTGTTATAGAATATTTTTCCTTTGGTATGCTTGCAGAAACTATTTAATTTCGCTAAATTTATATATATATAAAATGATTTCAACTTTAATTCTATATAAGTTTAAATCAATAATTATTAAGTGATAAAAAATATATATTACATAGTTGGCTGTCTGTTAGACCATCTATAATAAATTTTTAGGTTATATATAAAATTTGGCCAATGGTCATTTTTCTCCATTGGTCAGCGGACGGCCAAAAAGTCATATTATCAATGGTATTATCAGGAACAATCATAAAAGTCAAAAAAAACGGAAAAAAAATTTCGATTCACAATTTTTCCAATGGTCATTTTTTTCCAATGGTCAGCAGCCAGGACACGGTAAAAGTTGATATAAATTCATAAGAGTCAAAAAAAAACGAAAAAAAAATTTTCGAATCACATTTTGGCCAATGGTCATTTTTTTCCATTGGTCAGCAGCCAGGACACGGTAAAAGTGGATGTAAATTCATAATAGTCAAAAAAAACGAAAAAAAAATTTTCGAATCACATTTTGGCCAATGGTCATTTTTTTCCATTGGTCAGCAGCCAACGGACGGCCAAAAAGTCTTTTTATCAATGGTAGTAACAAGAACAATCATAAGAGTAAAAAAAACTCCGGGATTCGAACCCACAAACTAGTTAAATTAATTAAAATTAAAAGTAAACAGCGTGAGAAGACATTCGGTGCGTGACAAGACATTCGGTGCAAGACACCGAAGAGCGTGACAATATATAGATTCGGTGCGAGACATTCGGTAGCGTGACAAGACATCGGAAAATGGAAAGTGGCCCATAATGAAACATAGACCCTTGTAGGGGAGGGCATAGGGTAATTATCAATGTTAACCAATTCAAAAACGGAAAAAAAATTTCGATTTATACTTTGGCCAATGGTCATTTTTTTAATTGGTCAGTAGCCAGCGGACGGCCAAAAGGTCACATTATCAATGGTCTTAACAAGAACAATATATTAATTTAATTTAAAAAATAAATAAAAATTTTGCCCTCTCCGGGATTCGAACCCTATTAGTAAAGGCATAGGGTTTGGTAAGGGGCACAGGGACCCATATCAGTAAAGGCATAGGCTTTGGTAAGGGGCACAGGGACCCATATCAGTAGAGGCGTAGGCCCTTGTAGGAAAGGGCATAGGGTAATTATTATCAATGTTAACCTATTCAAAGACGAAAAAATACCATAAATTGCATATAGCAATTAAAAATTTCGCTTTATTTGGCCAATGGTCATTTTTTCATTGGTTAGTAGCCAGCGGACGGTCAAAAATTCATATTATCAATGGTATTAACAAGAACAAAATATTAATTTAATTTAAAAAAATTAAAAAAAAATTCGTCCTCTCCCTGGCTTGAACCCGGGATATCCAGGTCACAAAGCTGGCGCCAATAACTTGGTGGACGACGACGGACGACGGACAACCAAAAACGAGCCCATAAATTGCATAGCAATTAATAATATTTTTTTGATAGACATTAGGGTATAGTCTCATGGGCGCAGCTAGGATTGGATTTAGAGGGGGGCAATAATGATTTAGGGAGGGGCAACATGAGAACCTTTAGTAATTGTAGTTATACTTATGGCAATTTTTGAAGATTTTTTGGATTTGGAGGGGGGCAGCCGCCCCTCCCTGCCACCCCCTGGCTACGACTATGAGTATAGTTGCCCCTCCTTAACCACCCCTGACTATGCCAATGTATAATAATTTATGTAAAATAACAATATCTAAAATTGACAATGTGTGTGTCAATTTTGTTAGGATAAATGTTAAAACCTTGAATTTTGGAATTTTTAAAAATGGCTAAAAATATAAAGTTTTCCTTATGCACCACCAAAATCATATAAGAGTCCTTCAACCGTTTGAAATCTTATTTTTTTTCAAGATTCCTGCTTACATAATTAGGAAATGAGACATGAGTACATGCTTACGCATAAATCATATCCTTAATAAATTCTTATAATAATTATATTATTAAATGGATACACTCTAGTTTACATTTCTGTTATCAAGCTAGAGGGCTTTCAATTTAAATAGAGGCGCACTCGAAATAATTCCTTAAATATTCACTTTCTAGATGTCTGTATAATATTTTGTAGCATTCAATTTTGTTGGTAAAAATAAATTATGTAAGTTTTTTTCCTTATTACAGGATCACAAGCAGGTTTTTTTTTAAATTTATTGACTTTTTATAAATCACTAGCGAGCACATAAGGTATAATTAAAATTGGTAGCAGTAATAATACAAATTTTTTATTGCTACCCAATTTATGGGCTCGCTTTTGGTTGTCCATCTTGTCCGTCCGTCCTGTCCAACTTGTAAATTCTCAATAGTTGCCCTGGAAACTTGTACGGGTTTTTATTAATATTTAGTAATCTTTATTTGTGTACCTACTGCATTATTATATATAAATATTTAGGCAAAGTTTATAATTAAAGTTTACGACAAAAGATGCGGGTTAATTTTATAACCCTTTTGTTTTCACTAAATAATTTATAACTCTTATTTGCAAATTTTACCTAACCATTGTAATAATTTCGAATTATAAGATATAGAAGTAAGTTTTAATTTCTCATCAATTTTAAAGTTGTAAAAAATTCATTTTGGAAATAAAGAATTTTATTCTTATATACATACTATGCCTAAGAGCGAGACAAATTGCTAAAGATCATTACTACTCATCTTAAATCAAAGTATGGCGAAATTATAGGTGAGGCTAAAGGGGCAAATGCCCCTACAGATATGCCTATACCAATATTGCTAGGGGGGGGGTCATAAAGAATTTGCTTAATTGGTAGAACTAAAGACAACAATTTTTGTCAAAAAACAATCCAAAAGATGTAAAGACAGAGATAATACAAAATGGAAAATGAGGTGTTAATAAAGTTATTGATGGTCATTGCCTGAGCATTTAGATAGTTTTATGGCGTAGCCAGCATTGGGATTAGAGGGTGGCAATAATTGATTAGGGAGGGGTTTTTTGAAGTTTTAGCCATTATTTTAACAAATTTCAACAAATTATGGGATTTAGAGAGGGACAGCCACCCATCCCGGTCCCGCCCTTGGCTACGCCCATGGATCGTTACATTTGTTTTAAACACGTCCATAACTTTAAAAGCAAACTTTGGCCCAACATTTCTTCTGTTAATTTACTTGCCCATGAGACAAATTTTTATAATAAATACTTTAAATTTTTATTTGCATTATAACATGTTAAATTTGTTATCGTTAAAAAAATAGAGGCTGGGGCTAGTGCTAGCCACAAATGACAAGATTTAAAAATCAAGAGTTTTGTTTAATAATTTAATTTTGTGTAATTTGGAATAGAAATAACATTGATAAACTAATTAAAGATTTTTATCATTGCGGAATCTGCCTTTTATTGGTACTTGGTCATATTGTAATCTTGGACCTTTTTTATTTATATTATTACATTTGCATTCACTATGTTTTTTATAATACAACAATTGTTTTATTTATTTGAATAAGCAAACACTAATAAGAAGTGAAAACTTATGGATTAATCTATCCCCCAAAAGGGGCTATGACTAGCCCCAGAATTTTTATTTTTTTCAAATAATTTGTGAGAAAACTATTACTTTTTTTCCATTTGAATTTTTTTCCTATAGTAAAACTGAGCCTTAAAAATACGTTCCAACAAAAATTTTTTTAAAAATAATCTTTAGTTTATTTTAAAACGGGATTAAGTTTTTAATGGCTATATGTCCCCGGTCTCCCCTACTATGTATCTCGATCAAAAATGTTTAAAATTCAACATTTTGTCACCCCCCCCCCCAAATCAATCAGCGAGAATTCACGCAACCCCCATGGATTTAGTTTCGAATTAAATTTCATCATTTTGACTCCTCGATAATTTTGCCCTTCTTAATTTAAAGTACAACAAATAATGCAATAAACGTAATTAAAGGATGAGTTTTTATTTTGCTTGCTTCGTCATGATGGGCTTAAGCCTAGATTTGACGGGCTGCATTAGCAAATTAGTTTGGCGTTATGTCTTCTTGACATTGAATTTTATCACACACACATTTTCCAATCAATCATCGGCCTTAATTCGCAAGGGGTGGATTTGAAAGAAATTAAAGGGAATGAAAGGCTGCGCTTAATACACGATTTAATAGCGGATTGCATGGGCGTAGCCAAGGAGGGGGGCAGGGAGGGGCGGCTGCCCCCCTCTAAATCCAAAAATTTGTTGAAATTTATAAAAATCATGGCTAAAATTTCAAATAAAGATCATTTTGCCCCTCCCTCAATCATTATTGCCCCCCTCTAATCCCAATGCTGACTACGCATGTGATTCCTTGTGCTTGTCCATTAAGATGCGACGAAAGATCTTTTGCCTGATTACTAGAGCCCTGTACGGCCAGGCTAGGGCAAAATTAAAAAAAAAATGCTAGCCGAAGCTTGAGCCAGGCTCGAATAAGACCCAATAACTAACCTATTATAAAATATGATTTAAATAAACCCGACTCTATATAATATAAATATACTACATTTACAGCTTATATAAAAGTAGCTTTTAAACTTCACCAGTCCCCTCCCCTTGTTTATATTAGTTTTCTGATCTAAATTGCCATTATTTTATTAATTGTTTAAGTACTTATATAAATCCATCGTGGGTAGCTATTAAAACTTTAAAGATAACATAGGTAAATATTCCAAAAAGTTTTTTATTTCAAAACGTTTAATAAAATATAATTTATAAAGTTGTATTTTTAGGTTTAGATAAAAACATTTCAAAACTTATTCTATTCTAAGTTAAATAACCAATTATAGCAGATAAGTGAAATCATTTTTAAAATTGCAATTTGCCAAAAAGTGTTTATCGAAAAAATGGCCTGGCTTGGGGTCGAGTATAAATATAAAAGGCAATTCGCGCTCGAGCAAATGTAAAAATATAATAACTAGCCGGGCTTGAACCAAATTTATTTTGCGAAGCTTTAGCTATTATATTTACACAATTGTTCAAAAATTGTGTTTTAAAATAGGAACTTAAGTAATCCAGTAATTTGATAAAATATAAATTATATATATTTTTTCTGATGATTGGGAGCTAGAATTAAACTTTTTTTGCAGGATGGACAACTCGCAATTGTTTAAGCATGGGCGTAGTCGTCATTGGAACTAGAAAGGGGCAATAATGATATCTGGAGGGGCAAAATGATAATTTTCTGAAATTTTAGCCATACTTTTAATAAATTTTAAAAAAATTTGGATTTAGAGGGAGGCAACCGCCCCTCCCTGCCCCCCTTGGCTACGCCCATGATTTAAGCAGGGGCAAAGAATTATTTTTTTGGACATATAAAAAGATTTGAATCCATAGAGGGGTTGCTACCCTTCCTAGCCTGCCCCCTTTGGCTAGGCTTAAGCCTAAATCGACTTAAATTTACGAGTAACGATAATTACTGACGAACAAAATAAATTTTTTGGGTTTTTTTTCAATCAAATCGGCATATTTTTTCGCTCATCATTTAAACATTTCCCTAACCCCTTGTCGCGTTCTACCACAATTTTACTTAACCGCCAAAAAAATCAATCAAAAATTGACATTTTACAATTAAGCACGTCTATTTTGATGGTATCATTTAAGAGACGTACCCTCCTGCCATGGGAACGTCATTTCAAGTATCCTTGTTTTTTTGCAAAAATAATTTGATTTTTTATTAAGTGGGGGGGGGGGTAAAATTTTAATATCGATATTTATGAAAAACAAAATACTACCAATCACTTTAAAATAAAGGTTATCTTCTTCAAACACTAAAATTTCAATCATCTGCCATAGTTTATATCAAATTACTATAGTTTGGGGTTACAGATTCGACTATACTCTTATGTCAAATACACTCTCTCTATCTCTATTCTATCATTTTCCAAAATAATCTAAACTCTTGTATGTATCCTGAAATCCCAAAATTTTATGGATTTTTAATTGAATTCTAAGCAGCCCTTCCCAATCCCACGCACAAAAAATTCAATATTTGTTTCGTTGGTCGCTTATGGCAAAAATATCATTGCCACTTTCTTCAAGCACATAAATAAATTTGTCATATTAATTAATACTGACGGGGCCAAACCCCCCCCCTTGTGTTTCTGTTCGACCCGATATTAACATTAGAAAAAATTCAATTATTGCCCATTATTTTTATTTAAACGACAGGCATTATTGGCTTTTAGATGCAGAATTCTACGAAATCTGGAGTATTTTGAGGTAACATTATCCCATCTTTCAATGATTTTAATTTTTAAAACAATCAGCTTATTTATCATTCATAATAACTCACGATTTAAAACAAATTATTTTCGATTGGGGTCCTTTAAATAACTTTTTTTTCGGTATAATTAATTAGCGTGTTAGTCGTCGCAATTATCTAATTAATTTTATTAACTCTAGTAGAAATTAATCTTTCATGATTCTTTTATATATATCTCTACAAATATTAGGAATTTTTTTTAGATTTGACACAACTATGCCTCTTAAATGTGTTTTTAATTAATTGATTGGTTATATAATAGTTAATTATTTATCATAAAAATATGTAATTCAAATAGGAGTTTTTTGATTAAATTTTTATGTGATTTAGAGATTAAAGTGTTATATATATATCCTATAAATCTTAATGAAATTTTGTAAGTCCCTAAAATTTTTCATAATTCAAATAGTAGGCTTGAAAGTAGGGAATATTGAATTACTTTTTGTTGTAATTTAAGAAAAAGATAATTATTAAAATTTGAATTTTTTAATTAAAGTGTAAAAATTTTATTTGGAAAAAATAAAAAGATTTATACAGGAGAAACGGTTTTTTGAGATGGGTAGGAGGCTTGACAACATTTTGCATGATATTTTTGTTGTCTATTTTAAACTAATTTTTATAATTGCCTTATATTTTATAAATCTTTTTAAATGATAATTTCATACGTCTTTTAATAAATTAAATTTTGTTTTGTGTTAAATTAGGGGTTAGGGCTTGCCGGATAGGAATTTTATTCTCTTAACTATATTGACAAGTAAACGACAAGTATTTTTGATAAAATAAATATTAGCCATGATCATGGGCGTATCCAAGGAGGGGGGGCAGGGATGAGCGACTACCCCCTCTAAATTCAAAATTTGTTGAAATTAGTTTTTTTAAATATGGCTAACAAAAAATATTCATTTTGCCCCTTCCTAAAGCATTTTTGCCCCTTCCTAAAGCATTTTTGCCCCCCCCCCTCTAATTCCAATGCTGGCTACGCCCATGACATTTGTAATAAATCTATAGGATTGATAGACTAAGATTATACTAAACTATTATAAAACTGTTTTTTGTACGTAGATTCCCTCTTTTAGGAATGCATGGGTCATGTTGTCATCTTGACCATTATTTTCTGCTGATATATACATTATTACCATTTTAAACTTGCTTTTTGTATATTTTTTAAATTCAATAAACCCTCAATTAATTTGATGTAGTAAAATATCCAACACATGGAAAAAAATAATGACAACGTAATGGCATTCTTTCTCTTGAAAGAACTCCCTTGATCATCGTAAAATTTCTGAAGTTTTTCCCTATAGTAAAAATAGACCTCAAATATATTCCGTTAAACAATTAAATTTTTTTAATGCGATTTATTTTTATCGCTATTCTAAGCCCGTTCTCTCCTATATATATTAATTGCAATACACACTATGTTGTAAGGTTGAGTTTTGTATGGTCGACCTATGGTTTTGGGCGACTAAACCGACCAAAAGTTTTGGTCTATTTTTCTTGGTCGACCACACTACTAGTACTTCAAAATAGGTAATTATTTTGTATTAGGTG
This sequence comes from Gordius sp. MW1, assembly GCA_964036665.1. NCBI lineage: Eukaryota > Metazoa > Nematomorpha > Gordioida > Gordea > Gordiidae > Gordius > Gordius sp. MW1. The sequence goes on from OZ038531.1 coordinate 2,505,945, forward strand.
ACAAAAGCTTTATGTTGACTAATTTATGTTATCTTCACACAATTGTAATTGGGATTTATATATCAGCATTACGTCGCCCATAAATTATAAGCGATCATCGATCCTAGTAGTTATCTTTCAAACATAATTAATTCATACTTGGAGCACTCAATTACCTTCTTTGATAAACAAATAATTTGTTTTCGTACAAAGAAATCTTTCGTAATAAACATCAAAAGGTTCTCTCTTAACTTAATTATTTCATCAACATAAAAACTTAAAAAGAGCATAAACCTAAACTTATGATAGCACTTTTTTAAATACCACAGAGGAATAATAACAAAAAACCATTTTATAATCTAACGGTTAAATAGTAATAGAAACCTGAATATATTTTGACATAGGTGTATAGGTAGGGAGGGGCGGGTGCCCCTTCTAAATCCAAATTTCTTTATGATTTATAAAAATTATGGCTAAAATTCAAAAAAATATCATTTCGCCCCTCCCTAAATCTATATTGCCCCCCCCCTCTAGTTCCAATGCTGGCTACGCCCATAGATTTTGTGTACCTAGAGTTTTTTTTGCTAATTTATGACTAATAGAGAAATTTTCAATACCAACTTGACAGGAAAATAGTTTAAAATTTCAATCACTAAATCATATTATATGTCAAATGGTATATTCACTAATTTTTTCCTAAGTAAAAATTAATGTGATTTTTGTCAAAATTTTAGATAATGTGTTAATAAATATCCCCCTTTACATCAATTAAAGACGAGTTTAATTAATATAAACTACGATAACTTAAACATTCACTCGGCCTGAGACCCATGTAATATAAATTGTTACTCATTAAATGCCCACGTATATACTATACGTAAATTAAACTACCTAAAATGTAGCGTTCGTGAAAAATTAAAATATTTACAAAATCCAAAAAAAAAATCTTGAATCATTATGGTCAAGATTCAGCATTTGTTGTTCCACAAAGGTTTTTTTTTAATAAGTTCTCACCTGATACATGATTCGTTAAGAGTATATTTGTAAACATGGGCGTAGCTAGGAATAATGCTTAGGTGAGGGGGGGGGGCAAAATATTAATTTTTTAAAATTTAAGTTACAATTTTATTAAATTTTTAATAATTTTAGATTTAGAGGGGGTCAGCCACCCCCTGGTACTCCCATGTACGTAAAGTAAAACACATTGATTTTTAAATGTAATATTTTAGGTTTATTATGGTGTCTTTTAATAACTTCAAAGCACTCACACGCATAAATGGTTTGCTTTCACCCGACTAGAGTGTTTTTTACCACTTACCTACATTGTATATTGTTTTTTAAAATTAGCGTAATATAGAAATTTTTTCATACATAACATAAGATATCAGCAATTTGTTTAACAATCCAATATCATCTGCTAGATCTAACAGTCAAATATCATGCAGGGTTTAATAATTTGCAAAAATTGATGAAAGTGTTGTAGAAAAGGCATGTAAAATGTAAATTCCGAAATATAAAATCCATTAATGTCATTTAATTCCCATCTATTAGCTGCTGTATTCTTTGCGTTCTGCTGAGACATTACAATATCTTAATCTTAACATCTCTATTAACACCCCCGCAAAAACCACGTATATAAATCATAAATTATTCTACCATTATACAAACATAATTTATTTGTAAATATATATGCTAATGTCTCTATCACCCACCAACACTGTAGCAAAATTGAAAGTCTTTGAATCACCCTAGAACCTTTTACTTGACATTGGTCTGATATATGCCTGTTAGCAACAAACATCTAAATGCAAATTTGACAAATGGCTGCTTATCCTTACCATTTTAAGTATGTTAAATACAAAAATTTTGGATTTCAACTATATTTTAACGTAAGAATAGCGAGGATTGTAAACTCAGAGGGGAGATAGTCACCCTTGGCTAAGCCTCTGTATTTTAGGAGCATATAACTTTTAGGGTTTTGGAAGTTAGAGGTTTATAATATTGATTGCTATGCATTTGGTTGTCCGTCCACCCTGTCCAACTTCTAATTTTGTGACCCTAAACCCGACCCGGACCTTACCCGATAAATTTTGAAATGGCTTTGGGCCGGGTCGGGTTCGGGTTGAAAATTTTAATGCTTTCGGGCTCGGGTTCAAAATTTTAAAATGCGGGTCGGGTTCGGGTTGAAAAAAAGTGACTTTTCAGTTCTCTAGGTATCGACTAGTTATGTTTAAAAATCTTGTATTGGTTATCTATCGCGGTGAAAATATAAAATAAGTATATAATGCGTAATAGTGTAAAGTATAATATCATCAGATTCCTCTTTTAAAAATGCAATTTTTTAATATAAACTGATTAGTGATTACCTTATAATAGATGAAGGTATCATCTACATAAGGTTTAACAAAGACTTTATCGTGCTAATTAAAAAAAGCTATTGCGACTTATCATTATTTTTGCACAAATTAATCGATTCTTATGAGAGGCGCCATTGTCTATTACTAAGCCCCTTAATTGGAAGAAAAACAAATGAGAAAATTTTTCAAAAAAGAGACTTTAGATCATGGGCGTAGCCAGCATTGAGATTAAGGGGGGGGGGGGTAATAATGATTTAGGGAGGGGCAAAATAATAATTTTTTTTCAATTTTACCCTTAATTATATAAAATTTCAAATAATTTCTAGGTTTAAAGGGGGGCAGCCGCCCCTCCCAGCCACCCCTTCGCTGAGCTTTAATTAGTTATTAACTATGATATTATAAATTATCGCGAGCAAATTAGTTAAGGTGGTATCTGTTTTCAAGATTTAAGATTATTAAGACTTTTAAAGGGCCTCTCATTCGTGAATATACAACTTATTTTGTATTCACAGTTCATTCGATTCCCATCAATTATTTTGCGCATTTTATAGATTAAATTAAGTGTGGGACGAGTTAGGACTTATATGAATTTGTCCCATTAAATGTTTATTTATAGTCTCTTGTGGCATTAATATATGCACATTTTTTTAATTAAATACAAATTATCTTGGGATTAATCATCATAAATCATAGGAAATTAAGTTAAATTGATAAAATTTTGAGGTTTTATAGCAAATTTGAACCATTTCTAGCTATTTGATTGTCAGGTAAGACTCATAGCATTAAAACTTAAAAATTTTAAAAGAAGGGCAGACCGGGGATTAAATAGCCTTAAAAAATTAATTTACGTTTTTAAAAAACTAAAAAAGTTTGTATAATTTTTTTATTGAGGTATATTTTTAATAGAAGAAGTAATAGAGAAAAAAAAGTTTATAGTTTTTTCAGGTGTTGTGTTTTAAAAACTTAGAAAAGCCTAAAAAATTTAAAAAAGCCCGGGGCTAGTCATACCCCTTTTCGGGGACTAAACCATTTATGTTTTCACTTCTTTTTAGTGTATGCCAACTCAAATCCATAAAAAGATTGTTTCATTATAAATAACATAGAGTAATATGGTTATAGTTTACATAGTAAAAGCAAATAAAAAGGGGATCAAGATGACAATCCAGGCGCGTAGCCAAGGGGGTGGAAAGCGGGACTTTTCTACCCCCTTGACCAAAATTTGGAATTTTTTTTGATTAAAAATTAGATTAAATGAGTTAAAATATTATTGTTAAGTTGCATAGAAGATTTTGAGACACTTATAAAAGCCTGGAAACATTATATATACATTCAATTTTTCGAATTTAATTTTCGACTAAAAGCTTGCACCCCACCATTATAATTTTCCAGCATTGATTGTAAATTATAAAAAACTTCTTTTTTTTTATCTAAACACCGTTCATTTAGCTATACTAACAAATGTCAAGTAAACAGATTGAGTGACTGTTGTATAATTTTGCTTATTAGCAACTTAAGAATTTTTCAGATCAAACACATATGATTTTGCTTTGGTTTCGGCCATTATTTAATTTTACCTAAATGATAATATTTTCTGCCAGTTGAATAACTTGCACAAGGTCCATGTCCCTTTTTAAGGTATAAAAGCGATAGGAAATGCTCTGATTAATGAATAGAAGAGATTTTTCTAAAGCTGGTTATATAGCGCCTTGAAGTTTCGCATATATTGTACGCGAAATTTATTTTTGTTACATTATAAGTATAAGTGTCGAAACTTTTTTTGAATTTTTCCTCCCCCTTGAGATAATCCTGGCTACGCGTTTGTGATAATAATCTAACTTATGCTACCATTAAAGACAGATCCTGCGATGGAAAACTTTTTAAAGAGTTTATTAATGTATATTCATAGTCAATTTCTCTTCCAAATAATAATAAGTTAAATTTATTAAACAAAAATTTTGCCTTTTAAATCTTTTCATTTGTTTTATTGTGATGATAAGATACAATGAGGAAAGGCTAGCACTAGCCCCTCTCCGACTAGCCCCGAATAAAATGATTAATAATAAACGTGTTATATTGCAAATTAAATATAATTAAACGGTTTTTATCGTAAAACATAACACTTAAGTTAGTATAAAAATATAACTCCAAAAAATTATGTGCAAAATAATTTTGTCAAGAGTTTTTCCTCTATATAATTTTTATTTTTCCAGGGGAAGAATTTTTGACTTATACCTTATGACAAAATACGCATATCGTTCGGACTTTAATGTTTTATGATTTTCATTTCTAAAATGAAAAGATAAAAATAACCCCCGTCTACCACTAGCCTTGGACTCCCTTAGCTATTTATATTAATTGTTTTTGAACCTAAATTCTTAGATACTTGGAATTATTCCTATTATTCAACTATTTTCAATTTCTCAATTATAAAATTTAAGTGAAAATTTAAATCAAATATGAAAAAATAATTTTGTTAAATAAAAAAGGAGGCATGAAGAGGTAGCTGAGTAGCAGATTGTATTAACCACGCACAATAGTTTAAATCATTTCTCATTCTTCTCATTATTTAATTATGTATGTGTCTTTATTTCTCAATAAATGAATTTTTCAAAATATAATGTTTAAAAGCGACATTTTTTAGTAAAGTTTACCCTAAATTTATTAAGGGAGACTTGGGCTATATATATACAAGTCTATGGATATTTACCATGTAACCTATATATTATTTAAAGCACAAATCACATGTAAATTTTGCAATAAAATATGTATTTTTTATGTAAGTTACTAGTAAAAATAAATTTACAAAAACGAAACAATAAATTTTCTTCGAAATACTAATTTGGTCGGGTAATAAAGTAGATTTAATATTTTGGGGTTATATATTTTGGGTCAATAAAAGTTTTGATAGCAAAATATAATTTTTTTAATACTTTATAAAAAAACGTTGCTGAGTTTTAACATGGTTAATTTATTATTTTATAAATAATTTGAGTCAAAGCAAATTGTGGCTGGCGACTTTTAGCCCTTTCGTTTTGGACATTCAATCATGAGCATCTAGTTAAAAAAGTAAGCAAGAGAACCTTATAATGGTGGAAAACACATTTTATTTTGACCAATTTGCGCTAAATGATCATTTTTCATATTAAATCAATAAATTTTTGTTTGCCACAATATCTGACACATTATAATAAAGAACATAAAAAGGAATTCTTTCTTGAAGATGGTTATATCTTGCCCCAGTGAGTTTTGGAGATTTTATAATTTTTTGTTTTGTTTTTTAACGTAATTCATAAATATATTCTTAATGTTTCTTTCTCCGATTTTTATGCATAATAGTGGCATCGTTTGACGGTATGTTTTTCATGTTATAAAATTGAATTACGAGCTTAACAATGAGAAGTGATATTTTTGAGCAAATTTTTTGGGGAAAAAATCAACATAAAAGTATAATATTTGATCTATCAGAAGGTTATTCGACCATATCAATACCTCTTCTAAAGATCGATTCATGGCACTTACGCTATTTACGGCATATATTATTAAATGATTTATCTATAAAACTGAACATCATGTTTGTTGTCCAAAAAAAAGAAAGGCACATTAGACATTGACACTTTTATTCACATAATTGGCGCTGTCACAGTTACTACTACTTATATCCCGGTAATAGTGTTGTAAGAACGGCTGGGTTTTGTTTGGACGACCTCGGTTTTTCTAAGATTAACGGTCGACTCTAGTCTGTTTTTCAAATTTTGACTAAGCCTCGTGGTCGACTAGGAAATATAGACCAAAAATCTTTAAACTGTTCATGTTTAATCGACTAAAACGAAAGGTCGACCAAACAAAACCCAGCAGTTTTGACAACATTACAATATAAATTTTAATCATCTGGCAAATTATCGCATAAATTATGTGGAGAAAAATATGTATAAATATAGAAATTAATTATTTTTCATTAAAAGGGGGCTCAATAAAATGCCAAATTGAAAAGATGGATTTTTTGAAACCTCATAGATATTAAAATTCTTTTTTCACTTAAAACTAATTTTTAAAAAAATCAGAATCTACTTCTACTAATATTTCGAATTGTTTGGTTAGCACTTCGGGCTATAAAAATTATTTAAAATAACCAAATAACATATAAACTTTTAAAATTTATCATAAACCTCTATATTAACTTACCTTAACATCAAAGGAAGAGATATTTTATAGAAATAACACTCTAACTTAACAAAAATATTTATCGTCTTAGTTGAGTCTCCTATATTAATAATTTAAAAGCAATAAAGGCATCCTGTTAAATAGAATTCCTCTTAGAAGCATACTCTCATTAATGAAAGATGAAAGAAAATATTGATCACAAACAAAACCTTCATTAAATCGTATAAATGAGCTTCAATATTTTTCATAATGTTAGTATGTACAATAATTCATTTTTTAAAATGTAAAAACAAAATAATTTACCTATGATTTGTTACTTTATTAAATAAATTTTTTTACGAAGAGCACAAATTGCTTAGGATACTAAAACTATTATAAATATCGTAGTATATATTAGTCACTTTTATCAACCCGAACCCGACCCAAAAGCATTTTAAAATAATCCGAACCCGTCTAGTCCCTACCCAAAAGCGTTTATTTTTTATAATCCCTCTTGAAAGCGTTTCAAATTTTGGTCCCCGACGCGAGCATAATAAAAATCTCAGGTCGGGTAAGGGTCGAGTTTGGTCAGGGACGGGTCGGGTTTTGGGTCGGTCGTGTTATGGCAATAGCCTAGGTTTTAAATTAGGATGGAATAAATTCAAGGCGAAATATATTAATGATTTATGGAAAAAAATTAAACCAATTAATATTTTTGAATTTAATGTTGTTGGTTAAGTTTGCTTCTCTTTGAATCCCGCATGAATTATGAATCAATGAGCTTACGTGTGTATTTAAAATTTATGAGCAAAGTTTTTTTAGTCACAACAGTAAAACAATTCCATGTTAAAAACACCAGGAGGAGGAGGAAGAAGATTAGTAAAATTGTCGAATAATTTATATGGACCATAAAAGGTTATATACTTTGTATTTCACTGCTAGCCATAAAACCTAGGCCATTTGCACAAAGGAAAATATATTTGAGCATAACCTATAAAATAAAATGGGGAAAAGGCATAAAAGATATTTTTATTAAATTCCGATATTTGCGACAATAAATTTTTTTATGTACTTTGACTATTTTAATTAAACTTATCCATCATCTAAGTTTATTGCTCCACAAACAAAAGCCATAAGATTTGGCATTTAGATAATAGCCAATTTTAAAATTTGTTTAGACATTAGCAAACTATAAATAAATTTAAGCTTTACTCAGCTTTCTTTTTGCCCTTGGATTTAATATTAATTTTTATATTTTGTAATTTATATTCTTATCTCATTGACTAAAATTTTAATTTAATAATATCCTGCGCCAAAATTCTGATTTAAAATACAAAGAAGCATATTTTATCAATGTCAAGTTTTTTTGTTTTTATAGGCAATTTTTTTTATTTTTTTTTATTTTTATGCAATTAAAATTTGTTATTTATACATTAAACCTAAATGTTTTTACAACCTAAATATTTTATTGGCAAACAATTAATTTAGCAATATTGTGGTGGCGAAAGCGCTTTAAGTCTTTTTATAAAGCCTCTTTTTTGTTTTTGTATAAATTATTTATCAAAAATTCTATTACCAAAATAATGAATTTGCTGCTACAAACATCTAAGCAAATATTTTAAGCCATTAATATATATTGTTTCCATGATTAAATACAAGAATTCTTTACCTCTCTCTAGTCATGTATTAATTAATTGCGCTTTTTTATTAAAACCCAATATAATAATTTTAAGAGTTTTCAAAAGAATTAGATTTTATATAATATTCTTGGCTTTACAACTTAATTTAATCTAATAGTTTCTTTTAATACAAGATAACAATTGTGATTTTAATTATATATATTAATTCCGAAACTATAGTTTTATATAAAAAGATTATACTAGTTCATTCCTCCCTGTATAAGCCAACGGATTAAGGGTTTTTCTCATATAACCCAAACTTTTAAGAATAGATTAGTTTTCTTAACCCTGCGGTTATTTTATATAATTTGACCCTTTAATCTGCTCAAAATTAAAATCTTTAAATGCTCTTCTATTTTACAAAATGAGAACTCTAAGGTTAAATTATTTCTGTTAAAAATAAATGTTACAAAAATAAACTTTAACCAAACAAATTGTGGCTAAAACAGTTTTTATTAAAGACTAATCCTTATTATTCGTAAAAGATAGAAACTTGAAAGACCTGACAACCTTCTTAACACAAATTTTTGTTACTGGTCAGTGAAAATGAAAACTTAGTAGAAATAAAATTATTCATAGTGGGTGATTGGATTGGATTAATATGCTTTTTGAATAATAGTTAGATTTAAATATGTTTGGTTTTGACCCGTTATTCCTTTAAACTAAGTATGCTTAAAAAGAATTGATTTGGCTAATGAATTCCTAAAATAGACTCAACTTTTAATAAATAATTATTGTTATTGGAAAATATAGGAACTGTGACCATGAGGGTAGCCAGCATTGGAATTAGAGGGGGGCAATAATGATTTAGGGAGGGGCAAAATAATCATTTTTGGAAATTTTAGCCATAATTTTAATAAATTTCAACAAATTGTTTGGTGGGACCATTATAGATTTTAAAGAATGTTAAAACACAAATTGCTTATAATGAATTGCCCACGTTTTTAACGCTTAAATTTTCAATCTTTGAAAAATAATTACTTTTAAGCACTAATTAAATGCAAATGGTATCAATCTTCGCGGAATCACAGAATCCCTAAACTCTACAATTAAAATCGAATAAACAACATTTGTAATTATTTCAAGTGTATTGCCATGAGCTCATCATATCATAGTTATCAAATTTATTGATTACTGCCCACGCTCAGCCCCCCCCCCCTTCCTTTTTGAAATTACATATTCTCTTCTATTAAACATCTCTAAATTTAAATAAATTTATTGCCCTATTAATTATACAAATTTAATCCGGATTTCTATCTAGTTTTATGTAAGTTTTCTTTAACATTTTGTTTTACACACTTTAACTATTTAAAGTAATTTTAAAAATGACGATATTTGGAGCAAAATCATAAATTTGGTTTTGAGAAAATATTTTGCAATATATTAATTTAAATTGTTTTACAAAATTATTAAATAAATTAAGAAATTGATTATTTTAATCTTTTTTGTGTGTCTTTGGTGAGTCAAAGCTTTATAATTATACCCGTTGTTTTAAAACTAATATGTCCATTAATGTCATATTATCTCGTAAAATATAAAATATTTGTGTTGTATAAACCTAACATTTAAAGTAGCTTACTTTTATGTCATAATAACTGTATGATAGAAAAAATGTATTTTTTAAGTATTTTTAAGAGAGGAGTCCGTTGATACTATACATTTTAAAATATTAAGCATAATATACTTAATTTATCTTTTCACTATGAAAGATATTTTAAATAATTTTTTAACATAACTATTCAATTTTATGTACCCCTGGCAATGGGCGTAGCCAGGACTGGCTAGAAGGGGACAATAATGCTATAGGGAGGGGCAAGATGATAATTGTTTTAAATTTATGACTTAATTATAAAATTTTGACTAATTTCTGGATTTGAAGGGGGGCAGCCGCCCCTCCCTGCCACCCCCTGGCTACGCCCACGCATAAGTCCACAGCCATTAAAATCGCGTATACGATTCCACAGAAATTATTAAAAAATTACAAGTTGGACAGGACGGACGGACGGACGGAAAACGAGCCCATAAATTGCATAGCAATTAATATCTGAGACTAGCCCTGAAATAATAAATAATAAATATATACAAGGTCTGTCAATTAAGTCAGGGTTAGACATCATAACCCTATATTTATGTTCTCGGATGGAATTGGAGGGTAATGCTATAAATTTATAATTAGGGGACGCCTAAACATGTCTTTTTTTAAATTCATCGCCATGGCCAAGTTTTATTGGTGTCTTTATGGGCGTAGCCAGGGGGTGGCAGAAAGGGGCGGCTGCCCCCCCCCCTTAAATCCAAAATACCCTTAAAATTTAATATGTTTATGGCCTAAATTTCAAATTATCATCATTTTGCCCCTCCTTAAATCATATTGCCCCCAACTATAAACTTTGATCCCAAACTTAAATTTTGTTTCCTAATTTAATAATGTCGATTGACGATTATATTTTCATTTTAATAAATTTGACTTGACATATAATTTACTTAGCTAAACCTCTCAAAATTATTAATTTACTTAATTTTTTTCTTTATTCCAATTAAAGTGTTTTCTTAAAAGTTGATTCTAAAATGAAAATTTATAAAGAGAGTCCACATCAAAGCATTTTGCGCAATTTTTACTTTTAGCAAGATTGATCCTAATTGCAAAATAATAGAGAGTGAGAAAGACGATGCCATAAAACTTACAATCCCACTTTATAATTAAATTATTTGCTTCACATTGATTAAAGCGTTATATTGAATATCAAAAAATTTGTATTCATCTCTTATACAACTACTATATCTCGACCTTTAATTGTTCATACATTTGGCAAAGGTTACCATAAGCTTTTCCAGGGGTGGCAGAGAGGGGCCGATGCCCCCGTTCCTCTCAATTAAATCCAAAATTGCTTAATATTTCCTAAAACAGTAAATATTTACAATAATCATTATTGCCGCCCTCCCATGAAGGCTACTCTAGCTATTAGCAATGACCTTTATTAGAGTTTTTGAACACACATATTTGCTCCATGAGGTCTGATGAAACAAATATGCATGGGCGTAGCCAGGGGGGGCAGGGAGGGGCGGCTGCCCCCCTATAAATCCAAAAATTTGTTGAAATATATTAATATCATGGCTAAAATTTCAAACAATGTTCATTTTGCCCCCCCCCCCCTAAATCTTTATTGCCCCCTTTTAATTCCAGAGCTGGCTACGCCCATGCAATTATGCATTAGCATTACAGTATAGAATTTCTCATTAATTATGTATAAATTTGTGTTGAAGACATTAAGAGTGTTTCTTTTGAACATTAAACAGTTTGCGCCCATTAATAGCCAACCTATATCCCTCCCCACCTCTTACCTAGATTTTAATCTTGTAATTATAATAATTCCTTATAATTATAGCTCTCGGCCAACTAGATCCATTAGGCTAAGAGGTTGGGTTCGGGAGAAATGTTTTTGTAATTTTAGAGCTATACGCTTTTTGTCCCACTCCCCCCCCCCCTCCCTCTATATTATTTTTCGTTTAACCTACACACAATCACTGTTTGAGCGGAAATTTTGTGATTTTTTTGCATCAATTTTTTACCTTTGGGAAGGGGGGGGGGGGCAAATGTTTTACAGGAAAGGATTGATTGTCGTATAAAAGCATAATTTTAAATTAATTAACGTGACCCATATCGATCTTATTATATCATGAATGTATACCTCGGTTCCCCTAAAAAACTGAGTTTGATTCCATTCCAAATTCATTTCCTCTCGGTATTTTAGTTTATTAAGCTGATTGGCAATTTCAATCAGTATAACCTTAATTGTCTAATATCCGTATTTTGTTTTGAATCAACCATCATACACTCTCCATTACAAAGGTCATACTAAAGGGGGGGGGGGGGTCGCATATTTTTAAAACGATTTCCAACAACCTGGCATTTCCTATAAATTATTAAATACTAGATCTATCTACATAAATGATAAAGCATCTTAAATTGTTATTTAATTATATGTTGTAAGTCTAAAATTTAGGAATCCTGAGAAATATTTTAACACTAGAGTATATATATGCTATGCACCAATGCATTAACACAATCAGATAGTTCCTAATTAAGGCGTCTTGCTAATAAATCTTTCGTTAATCCACCCTCGATGCAACTTCTACCTTCGGAGGAGGCCTGACAGAGAATAGGTTAGAGGCTTTCAGAAAGTTTCTACTCAAACTTGATAATAAAATGCTAAACAGCTTAATCGCACAGCATACAGTAAAACCGGCTGGACCAATTATTATAATCGCCGCGCCAGTACTGATCGATGAACTCTGAAAAATTATCAGAGAAATTTATAGTACTCCTTTGAAAAAATCATTCCATCACATAATTCATTTCTCGAAATATTTGGCTTGGGTAGAGGTAAGTGCATTGCATAAATTTATTAGATATCAATAACATTTCAATCAATTTTTGCCTTTAGCTGATCGAATTAGGTTATATTATTTCTACAAGGCAAAGTAAAGTCAATTCTATTTACCCAGGTGATTTAGTTCTCAAAAGCTTTATTATGGGTTGATCTATAATTATTCTTCTATTACTTTACCCGTTATTTTTCGTAAAACTAAATTCCCTATTAAATGACATAAATTTTTTAGAACAGTCCAATATTCATTTTCCCCCCTAATAAATATTATAACATATATAAAGCCCTAATTGCTTAAAAGGCCATCATTTAGAAAAGATAACAGCCAAAACCCCGTTTTAATATGATTAGCGGTTTCCATAAAGAGTTTTACTCTTTTTTCTCGTACTTTATATTCATTTTTTTGCTTAAACAAATCGATGGGGATAGTTTGCTTTTAAATGTGTCTAAAATATCCTTTTCAACATACTTCCCAATTTAACATTAAATTTAAATATTTAAAAAAATCCTTAAAATGTAAATTTTTGTTTCGGTTATTTACATTTTATTCTAACTTTTAAAAATTTAAAAACGTTTTAATAACGAGGTATTGCCCCCTGTCTATTTTAAATCTTTATAAAGCGGCCTTTTTTTTGTTGGGGAATTTAAATCTTGCAACGCTATAGGTATAATATTGATATTCCTAATTCTAATAGTTATTTTTTGAAACATCCTATTTGTATAAAAGATTAATTCCTATTATTTGTTTATAATGTTGATTCTTATCAACAATAAAATCGTCCTTCCGTCCAACTTGTAATTTTTCAATAATTGCCGTGAAGCACGGGTTTTTTTATAACTGTAGGCTTGTGCCTCTGTAAAAGACTTTTATTTTTTGATGATTAAATAAACAAGGATTTAATGGACCCCTTTATTTACAAATCAAATTTAATAAATTAAAATTTTACTAATTTATTTTTATTTTCCAAAAAATTTGCACAGGCCAAGAACTTAATCCAGTGCTAGCCGAAGAAACCTTCTAAAATGATAATAAATTCGGGAAGCGCTTTCGTAAGTTTCGACTTCAAACGCCTGAGCCAATGGCAAGCCATCAATGATTCTCTACTAAATCTAGCTTTAGCAGCCCACACCGAAGCCCTAAATTCTAGTGATTCTAATGGAATTTTACCATTTACAGAAATAAGGGCGAGGTCGGGTTCTGAGATTGAGAACCTCTTTTGGAATCAAACTTTACACAAATGGACAGTCCCAAATCCACAAATGAGAGCTGCGGTTAGTGCCATAGACCTCATGTTTACGTCCGCTAATATTTTTGACCTCACCAAAAAACTTCTCATAGGCTTATTCGTCCTACTACTTAACGTCTTTATGTTCATCGGGAATGCTATGGTCATTCTAGTCATAGCTAAATATCGCAAATTAAGGACGACACGTAATTACATGATACTATCGTTGGCCTTCGCCGATTTACTACTCAGTATAACGGTACTCCCATTTTCAGGGATTAATCTATTGCTAAAACGTTGGATATTCGCCCAATCCTATTGCAAAGTAAATGATGCAAGAATAAATTGGTTCTTAAGTTTTTCCCCATTTGTTTCTGATCGTTTAGACTTAAATACTAGCGATGTTGTATTAAAAATTTAGGCTGACTTCAAAACTTGTTAATTTTGACGGCTTTTTATAATCAATGATCGTAAGGGTAGCTTAGGCAGTCTTTGTTTTATTTTAATCAACATTCTGATTGTCGATTGAACGAATTCGCATAAAGTAAGAATTTGGAAGCGAATTTTAAATTAAAAAAAGTTAATTATTTTTCACAATTTTTTTAACCTTTATATTAACACAAAAATTGATGTTTATTCAAACGTAATGACAAAATTTGAAATTGGACTCTCTGGCAAATTTCGCCTAGTTAATATACGTTATTATTATTAATTTTTATTAATGACTATATTGTCATGGTAAACTCTAAAACTTTATAGCATTTTTATTCACTTTGACTTATAAAATGTACCAATAAGTATAAAAATGAAATCCTAAATAATGTTTCTAATGTTTAGTTATTATTTTTACAATTGCTTTCAGATATATGTTTCCTTGGACTTTCTCCTCTGTACCGCTAGCATTTTAAATCTCTGCCTAATAGCTGTAGAACAATACATTGAAGTGACTAAGCCATGGATTACTCAGACTTATAGCAAAAACATCCGTATAGCAACATACCTTTCAATACTATTGGTTTGGATAGTTTCAATAGTTATATCATGGGGTGTCATACACATTGTTGACAATTTACAAGCCATTCCTGCAGCTGGCAGTGGAATTGTGACAAGCACTGACCTTAAAACGACCACGTATAAGAGGGATTTATTACCACAACATTCGGGGACTGTTTGGCATACGTCTAACCTTAAAAATCCGATCGAAAGATCATCATGGCAATCTAACGAGATCCAAAGTGCAAGCTCATCGAATGACATTATAAATATAACTTGGAAGCATATCCCATCTCAATACCTTCCAGTGGAGTGGAGTTTCGATAAGGTTAAAACGTTCAACAACATACTACTAGATCGTTTACCTAGATCCGGAAATTCGGTAGGACCCGGTGGTATAGGAGCTACTGCTAGTGATGTCAACGGCAGCACCGAAGAATGTTCCTACCTCTCTCACATAAGTCCCGGTTTTGCCTTATGGACCACCGTTTTGACTTTCATATTGCCCATGATCGCCATCCTCTTCGCATACTATCATATCTTCGCCATAGTCAGAGAACGCGCGATTAGAACCAAACAGAACATGGTGCGCTTCAATAAGGCCATGACCAGTAAACCAACCGATGCTGGCCACGTAAAAATTTTTTATGAAGCATAGTTTGTTATAGCTCATTTCACGCATATAAAAGAATCGTTTAATAAATGGCTCTCATTCGATTCGAGAGGGCTTTAAACATTTATGAGTTCCTTTTATAAATTGATCGATATAAATGATTTGATTTTTTTAGCCATTAAGATCGTTTAAATTTATACTTACGACCTAAGATTCAGACGTCGAATTATTTATATCTTGAGGAATACTTACGACTTTATAGAGCAAAAATATAACGAAATCCTTTCTTTGGTCAAAAAATTAAGACCAAAGCATATCTATTATTGCAAAAAATATTAGTCTTTATTTCTTAGGTCAAGAATAGCGTTAGGACCCGTAAGGCACTCATCGATGAAAAGATAATCAACGAAATAGGAGACCCTGAATCATCGTCGGTCGTAAGTGTGATTAATGGTCATTCGATAAGGAAAGGTGCCAATGGCTCTAGCCAGCATTATCCCAATAACATAGCTACTAATGATTTGGACGAAATAGTCGAGGTAGACGATTCTGAAGTTCAAGGCGGTGGTAACAAGGCATTAGCACAAATAGTCTCCCAAGTAATGCCTTCCAAATCAACTAACACCTCTAAACAACCAACCGTCACTACCAACACAGCAGACTACAGTCCTGGTATTACCAAGGATCGGAGTGGTGCTACTGGAAGCTCATCCGATCACATTGGAACATTGGCTAATAACACCTTCTCATCTGCAACTAATTTAACCGGCGGTGTTGAGCAAAACGAAATCAACAACAAATCCGTTAAAGTTAACGGAGAAGCCGTTAAACCACACTACTTTTCGCGCATGGCTAACACTATATTAAAAAAGGGTAGCGACATTTATGGCAAGAACTCGTCTACTACATCATCTTTGAAATCACGTCATTTGGATAAGAAGGCTAAGCTAGATAGCATGCGGAGGAAGAAGGCATTACTGAAAGAAGCCAGGCACAGTAATAAAGAGAGGAAGGCGATCAAGATGTTGGGCATCATAATAAGCAGTTTCACCATTTGTTGGGTCCCCTACTTTACCATGTATGTAGCCGATCCTTATTGCAACCATTGCATGCCCATACCTTTATTCACGTTTGTAACGTGGTTGGGTTACGTCAATTCTTGTCTCAATCCCGTTATCTATGCCGTTTACAATACACAATTCAGAACTGCTTTCAAGGATATTGCTATACTCACTGCCGACTGTATCCGCAAGTATTTGTTTTGCGGAGCCCTGATTAAGGGTAAATCGTCTACTCAACGAGATGTTTTGAAAGGTCGAAAGTTAAAAGGCCGAGAGACAGGCTTGAAATGTCCAAGCATCTCACGGACCTTGAGATTTTTCTTCACACATTTCAGGGTTGGAGGCAAGGGAAAGAGTGGTATTATTTCGTCTCGAGCTAAACAAAACGTTGTTACTAGAAGCGATAGTATCGAGGCTTTGGGTAAACGTTTGCAATGCCACACGGAACACGTCAAGACGAATCCTTGCATAGCTGAGGTTGAAAGTCCTATATTAAAAACTCTATCATCGCAAACTTTAGCCACCACTCGTGAGGCCTTAGTCTTTTCCAACAAAGAAGTCCTAATACCGGATGTCAAAACTTCTTTAATAACTACCTCAAGCGCTATTAAATTGCCCCTGCCTGTTATCATTGAAAAACCGGTTAACAACATATCCCACGACCTAAACACGCAAGTGGTGGTTAAGCCTTTCGTTCTGGCTGATAATAAACCTTGTCGCAAAGAGGTTAATAATGCAGAGCCAGTAATAGAACTAAAACCCGAAGAGATTTGGATTCCGTTAACTAAAGCGACCCTGCCTCACAATATAAACGTAAAATGTACCCACAACTATAAAACCTATAACATATAATGTCCCTTCTCCCATATGACTGTATGAAGTTAACCTGAGAAGATCTCGAATGTTAAAATTCTCATTATGCTATAGACATTGTTACATGTAATATTTCATTCAACTATGACTGTTTAAAAATGTGCGACACCTGCGAAATTATAAACGTATCTTTTTCTCATGCTCGAAGCTGTCTCAATGCAACTTGTATATAATTTTGTATGTTAGATGGCACAAAATTTTACATTGAACGTTAAGTTTCGTTGTCCATTATTTCATTCAGTTCAACGACAAAAAGGTAAAACTCTCAATTCGACAAAAGCAAACTCTTGGTTTTTTAGGCATTGTCGCAGTATAAATAGGGATGTTCGATCGGTTTAGAGTTTTATGCATGAATGCGAATATTTATAATTATTTGATTGAACATAGTTTAATAATTAATCTTTATATCCTTTTCCGCGATTTTATATGACGATTTGTTAGATTGGATTGGCAAAGAGTTCCTAAATAAGATTAATTAATCTTAAAAAAATTACAATTTGTTATTAGTTGCTTTTTCGTTTTGAATATTGCAGGAAACTTATGCCAATTTAATTTAAAAAATAGGAAATTTTCACTGCAAATAATTAGACAAATGAAGTATAAGTAGTTTCTTAAGCAGGTTCAGATATAAACTTAAATTAAAAAATAATTAAACTATGCCTTGAGGAACAAGCCACAATTCAATAATAATTCTGTAAATCATATCAAAGCGTTAATGTGCATTAATTCCGTATTAAGAAGCGGCGACATGTGCCTCGAAGGCGTCTATTATAAAATTGGTATACATTTGGTATAAATAGTTGTTAAGTTACGCGTTAGATAAACGATTGGGTTTACAAAATCGTATAATATACTAAGTAGAGGATCTTTCGACGATTAACGTTGAAAGAGATACAAGGGGGGTTAAAATGTTAAAAAAAGATTATAAAAAGTAAAGGTTTAAAAAATTTCACCTCATCGTCATCATATATAATCATCGCGTTGTAAAAGAGTGTTGATTTTATCATAATTACACAAGTGGAAATAGTTAAAATGAAACGAAATAAAAATAAAATGCCGTGTGTGTATGTGTCGATGATACATAGTCAGAAGTATAGCATTTGCACTGGGAGGTACGATTGAATTCTTTTGAGTCCAACCAAGTTGTAGAAAGTTAAGAAGTCTAAAATAAATCAAAATTAATCATTTACTTATCCATATTTATAAGCTTACATGTATATAAATATATCTCTTAATCAAAAAAGTTGCCCAAAGAAATTCATTATGGTAATCAGGCGGACACAAAAACAATTATACTCGGGCGAGGTCGAAAAAAGTAAAGCCAATCATCGGTCATTAGCTAGTGTATTTGCGAAAGCATAAGTCCACAACCCATTAAAACCCAGTATAAGTTTCCACGGCAATTATTCAATAATTACAAGTTGAACAGGACACGACAGCACAAGTAAAAGCGAGCCGATAATTTGCATGGCAATTAATGAGAAGAAAACCACGACTTTATTTTAAAAATTAAAAGGATCGCAGGGGACAAAAATGGTTCCCAAAAAATATTCCGACATTCAAATGCATTTTCAATTATAATATCAAATTTATAAAATTAGTTCATTAAGTCCAAAGCTGCAATAAAAAAATACCAACAAATTTGAATTCGATAAATAGCGAATTTTATAACGGGAAAAAAACGTAAGATTAATTCGGCGATCGGCTACTATATAGACATCTGATTAGTAGCTTACCAAGGGGGATGGATGCTCGTCATATGGTATGTTTGGAGGTGTTAGGCAGCACAGGCACAGTAGATGTGGCAGGGGGAGATGGACAGGAATTTGGGCTACTATTTCCGAACAACGCTATTTCCACATAAGTCGTAGGCACAAAACCCTCATTAATGCCGTCCCTATCGTCTTGGCTATCACAACAAAAATGCATACATATAGAAACTATATTTTTGGGTGGTTGCTTTGGTTATGGTCCACTAAACATAAACAGACCAAAGGCTTGACCAAGCCTCAAAACCCGTGATCTCTTTATGTGACTATGAAAAATAAACCAAAACACCTTTGGTCGGTTTACGTTTTGTCGATTAAAACCGAAGGGCGATCAAACAAAACACAACCGTTTTTGCAATTTACAACACATTAACAATTAGTCGACTAAACATAAACAAACCAATTGACCAAAAAAGCCTTGGGATTTCTTCATGTGTTTCGGTCTTTTCCGTTTTGTCGATTAAAACCGAAGGGCGATCAAACAAAACACAACCGTTTTTGCAATTTACAATACATTAACAATTAGTCGACTAAACATAAACAAACCAATTGACCAAAAAAGCCTTGGGATTTCTTCATGTGTTTCGGTCTTTTCCGTTTTGTCGACTAAAACCGAAGGGCGATCAAACAAAACACAACCGTTTTTGCAATTTACAACACATTAACAATTAGTCGACTAAACATAAACAAACCAATTGACCAAAAAAGCCTTGGGATTTCTTCACGTGTTTCGGTCTTTTCCGTTTTGTCGATTAAAACCGAAGGGCGATCAAACAAAACACAACCGTTTTCGCAATTTACAATACATTAACAATTAGTCGACTAAACATAAACAAACCAATTGACCAAAAAAGCCTTGGGATTTCTTCACGTGTTTCGGTCTTTTCCGTTTTGTCGATTAAAACCGAAGGGCGATCAAACAAAACACAACCGTTTTCGCAATTTACAATACATTAACAATTAGTCGACTAAACATAAACAAACCAATTGACCAAAAAAGCCTTGGGATTTCTTCACGTGTTTCGGTCTTTTCCGTTTTGTCGATTAAAACCGAAGGGCGATCAAACAAAACACAACCGTTTTTGCAATTTACAATACATTAACAATTAGTCGACTAAACATAAACAAACCAATTGACCAAAAAAAGCCTTGGGATTTCTTCATGTGTTTTGGTCTGTTTCCGTTTTGTCGATTAAAACCGAAGGGCGATCAAACAAAACACAACCGTTTTTGCAATTTACAATACATTAACAATTAGTCGACTAAACATAAACAAACCAATTGACCAAAAAAGCCTTGGGATTTCTTCACGTGTTTCGGTCTTTTCCGTTTTGTCGATTAAAACCGAAGGGCGATCAAACAAAACCCAGCCGTTTTTACAATTTACAATACATTAACAACTGAACATTATATTAAAAATAAAAATTGATTTTTAAAAGAAACCACAAATTTTTGTTGTGAAATCGTGAAAAAAACGTTATAAAAAACAATAAGGGTTGTAGTACGAAGATGAGTTTTTTCTACGGACACGGGTCCAACCATCTCCCTGATCGAGTTCGACAACTTCAAATTCTTCACCCATTGTCATAGGAATTGAACCTTCGCTTTCTCCTAATTCACCAACAATGTTAAAAAATTAATAGTAATTTAAACTTAATTTTTTGTTTTTTTTCACGATTTTTAATAATAAATAGCAATCCAGTAGGTGATTGATTGTTTTAATAGTGATTCAAGAGTATAAGTGTAGCCAAAGGGGGGGGGGGGTGGAGCAAGGGGGGGGGGGGGTGGAGCAAGGAAGGGCGGCTGCTTTCCATCTAAATCCGAAAATGTATTAAAATTATGGCTAAAAGTCCAAAAAAATGATCATTTTGCCCTTCTTTAAATCATTATTGCCTCCTCTAATTTCAATGCTGGCTACGCACATGTTCAAGAGTGCTTTAATAGGAAGCTTTCACATGGGTGTAGCCAGGGGGTGGCAGCTGCCCCCCTCTAAATCCAAAAACGCTTAAAATTTAATATAGTTATGGCTACAAATTCAAAAAATTATGATTTTGCCCCTCCCTAAACCATTACTGCCCCCCTCACTCTAAATCCAATCCTAGCTATGCTCATGAGCTTTCATCATTCGAAATGGCATAATGTAGCCCCAAATTGATACTGTAATCAAGACTACTTTTTCAGCTATATTAGCATATATTTAGGGATCAACTGTCAACCTAAAATGAAATTCCGTCCTATCATTATCACGACGTGCTTGACTTCTAATAACATTGTTGTAAGCTTCAAATATATCTGAACAGACCCTTGCAAATCTTTATTATGGGTTGAAAGGTGTAGAGGACCTAGCTATATTTATTATACGTGGTGACTTTGAACAAGGGAAATTTATTCTACGATAATTTCTTTATTGTAATTGAATTTTTAACAACAGGATCGGTAAGTGTATTTAGGTAAATCGAATACAGTATATTTGGTTGTAAGATGGGGACAGGGGTATTTTTTGTGTGTAAAAGTTTTGGGGGAACAATATTCATCTTTCTTAAACAAGGGAACACTGAAGTATCTGTTGGAACGTAAATTTTTTGTCAGTGAATTTTCTTGTGTTGTTTTTTCTTAAACGGGAAAATTATATGTGTTTTTAACTGTGGTATTTTTTACGCCGAGGAAAACTTTTTATTATTATATTATTACCATTATTTTTAAAATATCCACAGAAGTTAACCCCAATTGAGGCTCTCGATCTTTACGAGATCGACCTCAATTGTGGTAAGGTGGTAATTAAATATTAAGATGAAAGGGAAAAGTTAAAATCAAGTTAGGTTAATTAAATTATTGTTATAAGTAGTAGGGCGGGGGGGATTTAAATCATCGCTATTCGAAGTAGGGCGGGGGGGGGTTTGAGACACAACACTATATAAGAGAACCCTAACTGATTAAACCTATGTTTCGAATAAAATCTTTAAAGGTTAGTTGAAAGCATGAGCGTAGCCAGCATTGAATCAGATGGAGGGGCAAAATGGAAATTTTAAAAAGTTTTAGCCATAATTTTAATAAATTTCAACAAATTTTTGGATTTAGAGGGAGGCAGCCGCTCTTCACTGCCCCCCCCCCGGCTAGGCTCATGGTTAAAAAAACCGAAAAACGTATCCTAAATCACATATTTTACCAGCTTTGCACTTCGCATACACCTTTAGCGTCCCCGCTAATTTCAAAATGTTCTGGAACATTGTCTTTTTTATATTCGCGTAATTATAACATGTAAAACTATTTAAAAAATGAACACCAACACGCCCGAGACAGGCTGCACTTGCATAGCAATTAAAAACTTCTTTTAAAATAACTCAACTCCTATATATAAAGACCTTAAATTTGACATGTAATTAAAACCTACCATCGAATGGATATAGGGCCGTGCAAGTCCCTAGCACGGGCAGGTCGTAAAACTCCGTTAAGCTGCCGCCCCCATTCTCCCCATAATCCCCAGGGCCCGCCGCGTATTCACAAGGGTCGGGCTGGGGAGTGGGTGCGGGAGAAGTTGACGACGGATAATTTGGGACTTTGAAATCTTGCGACGAAGTTGTTTGCCGAGGTGGGGCAAAGGCAGAGCCTCCACTACTCTCAGACCCCTGAGCCGATAAGGTCGGGCTTGTGCCGTTAACACCACCTCCCCCTGGGGGAAGGTTGGGCCTGCCTGGTGGAATTCTAGATTCGACATCAGCCAAGTAGGCCTTGGCGTTCAAAAATCAAACGAGTTCGTAGAGAATAAACGCTTTGAAAAAACTGTAATGTACTGCAGAAAGGATTTAAGGGAGGGATATGCATGTGGCATATGTTGTTTTGAAAATCTTCTTAAGAGGAAAGGGGATAATAACGAGAGTAATTTTAGGTTGATTTACTGAAAGTTAAGAAAGTAAAGCATCTGTTAGGTGGGAGGAACATCAAGGGAGGGATAAATTTTATTTTAGTGTGATATAAACGGCTGGGTTTTGTTTGGGCGACCCATGGTTTTAGGCGACTAAACATAACCAGACCAAGGTATTTTGGTATGTAGTTTTTAGTCGCATGAATAGACCAATGGTTTTCTGGTCAAATTTTTGGTCTGTTTAGGTGTAGTCGACTAAAACCATGGGTCGACCAAACAAAACCCAGCCGTTTTTACAACACTATGCACTGCACATTCCCGAATACATCAGATTATTTTTGGATATTAGTTTGATACTTTTACTTCGTCTATTTTGGTAAAAACTAAACCTTAGCAGGTTTGTTAAGACTTTCATTACTTAGATACCAAAATTTCGACATTTTTAAACAAAATTAAAAAAAAACGGAAATAAATCCCATTTTTTACACAAAATTTACGCTTAATAATCCCTTAAAAACTTAATTTCTTAATTTTGCGTAAAAAATGACATCCACACATATAAATAAATCCCGTTTTTCTTCACGTAAAACATGGTATTTTTGTAGGTAAAATAAGCGATAGGATGCGGAATACCTCTAGTTTGGCCACTTCGGCCTTAAGTTTTTCCAATTTCTGCCCATTTTCACTGAGTTGCCCGTCTATGCTATAAGGATTTCCCATGCTGGGATTTTGCTGGTACACTTCCCTCATCCTCAACATCGCATCTCTATACCACGAGCACACATGTTAAAACTTTGTTTTCCATGATTAAAAAGTTTATTTTAACGAAAACAAAGTTACACATATAAGCGTATTACGAAAAAAAAGAAAGAAATGTTGGTTAAATACAAAGATCTATATTATTATCATCTTAAAAAAGCCGAGAGTCGGCAAAGGATTTAAAGTTGTATCGTAAAACAAGAATCCTTAGTTGTAGCCTAAAGATAAAAAGGACGCGTAAAATTTTAGATTTCGGTGAGCGTTTTCCAATTTATTCAAAAAAATTCATTGCCTGTTCACCGAAGGAACCAGAGCACGAGGCAACAATTTCTTAAAATTATTGGATCAGTGGTTTAAGCTATAAATAGTGAGTGTGGATAAAGAAGTAGATTTTAGTGAGTTACTAATAAATATAATTATAACCTGGCTGCCGTTTCTTGGGCTATTTGGGCATTGACGGCATCTAGTTTGGTTTGCAATTTTTTGCGCCTTTGATTGGGTGGCAAATCGCTAAAATCGTCCTAAGCACGAAAAAAATCAATGGATATTTGATTTGAATTTCTTTCCTATAATGATCGTTTACGTGTTAAACGTATATAAAGTTTGTTTAAACAAACTTATAATCATAATTTTATTATTAATATATAATACAATATTTTTCTTTGTTATTTGCAAAAAATTCTAAATTTATTAATGCAAATATCTGCTTAAATAATGATTTAATTAATCGAATGACAGAGCGGCGACTAATATTTTCTATTATAATTCAAGTGGATTCGATAGAAAAGGGCAACACTATTTTAACACCCAAAGTGATCACTTCGAAACTAAACAGGCAAGATAAGTTGGATTATTTTAAACTCATTTTGTCATTTCAACCACATTTTTGGTTAAATATTAAATACCTTGATACATTTAAAAATAATATGTGCTTCTCTGAATTCTCAAATGTAAAGTACATCAAAATTTAGTTAAATAAAAACGTGAAAAGAAAAAATATTAACCAAGTTTATTGAAGCAAACTAACAACTTTTAAACGAAATCTTATTTAATCGATTGAAATCAAACGTACTATTTACATACAACAAACAACTAAGAAACGGTAACTTTATTATATACATTTCAGAATTTTCTTTTAAATAACATAGTTGTCATAGCTTGCTCAAGCAAAAGGAAAAGTATTTCAATCACGCAAAAATGCAGCGCTACCTTTTTAATAGCTATGCAATTTATGTAAAATCATAACTTTTCGAAATTTTAACACCCCTAAACACCACGTTCTCATACAGTCATTCTAACTTAAGATTAACCCGTACTTAGAGCCCTATTTACATATGCCGTTCTAAGGCCGGGTCGGGCTTGGAAGATTGAAATTTAATCGGGCCTCGAGCTCGGGTCGGCCTGATGGGTCAACCCGAGGCCGGGCTCAGCTAAAAGATTTTTTACGACTTTTTACTAATTCCTTTGTCGAGTAGGCTATTTTGAGGATACAAAATATTTTTCTGTTAAATGGAATGGGTATGCTGAATAATCTTTTTTATAAATTTACATTTCAAAAAGTCGGGCCGGGCTCGGGTAGGGCCTGAGTAAAAAAAAATTCGGGCTAGGGCAAAATATAAAAAGTGTCCAACTCGGGCCGGCTCGGGCCGATGAAATTCCATTTTTCAGGGCTTTACCCCTACTAAAACACCATTTTCGAGCACAGGTTCACTAAAAAACTAACTTTTTGAGACCCGAAGAGACTAAAAAGTCCACCACGTTTTCGACCACTAGCAGTAACTAGTAAACGACTTTTGGATAGGGTGCCTTTAACACCCCCTACTACCCCGCTATCACCGCGATGGTATGATGAACACGACGATGTATTATTGGTTGTGCTATTGTAATGCCGACCAGCTAACGTTGATTGAGTGGTCTGGTTATACTTATCGGACCCGTTCAAAATTCCGTTGGGTTTATGACTACCGGTTATAGAAATTGAATCTGATGTTGAATTTAAATGTAATTTTATTAATGATACACAGACAAATCAATGATTCCTCATTCCTAAGCGTACGTTTATGTCGTAAAAACGGCTGAGTAGTCGACCTTTAATTTTCTACTAAACAAATACAGACCAAAAAGTTTTAGGCGGTCAGTTTATGTTTAGTCGACTAAAACCAAAGGGGGACCAAACAAAACCCAGCCGTTTTTAAATCACTAGTGCCAGTGTACATAATAAAGTTTTAAAGAATATCGAATATAACGCTAAATATAGATGTTAAACCGTATCTTAACAAGATGTAAACTGCTTAAAGAAAGTAGATTTAAGAACTATTTAGGCCACATATACTTAGACGCACATATCATTAAAAATTTTAAAACCTTGACGTCACACAGTCATAAATAAAACTATTTTTTCTCAAAATTCGGTTAATAAATAATGGTGCGCTCAAAGCAAATTTCGCTCTAAAGCAAATTATCTTCCTAGTACTACAACACAAATTTCTCGAATTTAAAACACCTTAAAGAAAATACATATTATATTTAAAAAGAAAACATCAAATAAGATAAAACATAAACTAAAAAATAGCCGTAAGGGTACCAGTGTTATCTTCGGACAAATCTTGAAATATTTCATCTTCCGGAATGGAAAACCCCGATTTGTATTTATCGATCACAAGTTTGGTGTCCTAGGTAATTGGCATTTAAGTTGTATTGAGTTGTAAACGAGCAAAAAAGTTAGTCGTCAATTAATAAATTGATTAAGCCCTCTAAAGCCTTTAGTTTCTCATGTTCTATATATCTATAATACCATGAGCAGACATTCTTCAAGACTCGAAAGGCTAGATAGGTTTTTTTACAGATCATCGATCTAGAAATTAAGTCAAATCCTAGCTAAAATAATTTTATTTTTAAGTAAAATATACTATTTTTACGTAACAACAGCAAATTAAGTGAGGAATCATTAGAAAAAGAGAGATTAAAAAAACGCGCTGCAAACATCTTTTTTGGCCAAAAATTCCTGAGATAATCACAAAAATTGTCAAAATCTTATAAAAAAAAAATTAATTGAATTTTCAATTTTAAATGAATAATTTTAACAAGCCACGTAATTTAATAAATTTCTTAACAATCCACCACAAATAACAAAGCATGCATATTGTCTTATTAATCCCATAATGAGATCATCGATCTAGAAATTAAGTCAAATCCTAGCTAAAATAATTTTATTTTTAAGTAAAATATACTATTTTTACGTAACAACAGCAAATTAAGTGAGAAATCATTAGAAAAAGAGAGATTAAAAAAACGCGCTGCAAACATCTTTTTTGGCCAAAAATTCCTGAGATAATCACAAAAATTGTCAAAATCTTATAGAAAAAAAATTAATTGAATTTTTAATTTTTAATGAATAATTTTAACAAGCCACGTAAAAGGATTTAATAAATTTCTTAACAATCCACCACAAATAACAAAGCATGCATATTGTCTTATTAATCCCATAATGCAAACTGCAAAAAGTGTTATAAGCCCCCTCTTATTGCATTTTGTCCACAAAATCTCCAGGTTTAAACAACAAGGATTTATAGAAACAATTGTGTTTTGGCCCACAAAACAACAAAAAACGGGGGTCAAAATGCAAACTTTGTCGGGCTCAATGGCGTCAGCTGCGTTTGCCACGTTTTCGTAGCAGGTATTAAGTATGGGTAAAACTTTTTGTGATATATCGACGGATGCCTTGATAAAATCTCTGTACTGGCATATCCTTTTTGATTCGATCTCTTGCAATTGCTAAATCATCGTGGGGCAATTTAGCAAATGAAAAGACCAAAATTATTGGCAATAAATTAAACAAAAGACCAAACCAAAAGAAATACACGTTTTTTTGTGAAATTTCCATTGTAGTTTTAATAACTCCTCTAAGTTAATGTTAATAAACGAAAAACCAACCCAAATCCCTATAAAAAGCTTTGTATTTCAAACGAATCAAAATGCTTACTTATTTTTCAATTCATATTGAACGCTAAATCTATTTTATCCCTAGAGCATAATATACCAATTTTTTAAATAAAAGTATTAAAATACTCGAAAATCAATCTTCTTATAACGACATCACTTGCAAAAGACAGTCGTCTCGAAGGTTGGCAAAATAAGCCTTAAGTAAACAAATTCTAGAGAAGTAGCAAGTAGTGTTGTAAAGGGGGTGGGTTTTGATTGGTCGACCGTAGGTTTTAGTCGATTAAACATAAGCAAACCACAGGTTTTTTGGCCTGATTTTCTTGGTTGACCTCAAGTTTTGGTAGGAATTTGAAAAACTGGCCAGAGTCGGCCGCTAGTCTTGGTTGAACCAAAGGCCGACCAAACAAAACCCAGCCGTTTTTACGACACTAGTACGTAAAAATAAGCAATTTATTTATACATTTGAACCATCTTACTTCTTTAAAATACCCAAAAATTTTGAGGTAATCACGCAAAAAACAGCAGCTAATAAATATTAAATTAAAGTAAATATCATATTTAAAATTGTTGACGAACGTCGAATATGGAGGGTAGGTCTTGGGTGAAGTGCCTCCTTTGCAATTCGTTGAATTTCTTCAATTGTCCCGCGTATTCCGATTTAGCGTCTTCGCTGAGTTTGGTTTTGATTTGTGAATTCGTCCTTTGCTGTAAAAATAGTTTACGTTAATTTAAATTTCAACAAAATAAAAAAAACTTTTAAATTTTGAAATAGGACTTATATGTTGTTATTACTAAAAAATTTAACTTGTATAATGTAGTGTTGTAAAAACTGCTGGGTATGGTTTGGTCGACCTTACCTAATACAAACGGTCGAGTTTGGTCTGATTTTAGAATTTCGACTAAGCCTAGCGGTCGTCTAAGAAAAACAGACCAAAAAACATTTTGTCTGCCTATGTTTTATCGACTAAAAGGAAAGGTCGACCAAGCAAAACCCAGCAGTTTTTACAACACAAATCAACGTTAAATTCCATTCAATCGGGATTTTTAAGCTTATACAAAACCATGCTGGGAGACAAAAGTGACATAAATTGCTTTAACCTTTTCAACTTCGGCCCGAGACAAGTTAAAATCAGCGTCAGCTTTCTCATAATTTTGTTGGGCCTTTATAGATTCCCTGTAAGTTTTTTCGTAATTCTTCTTGCTCTGAATAAACCCAAAATAACATAAAGTTAAAATTATTGGAAAAATATTATAGTGGCGTTTAGAAAAATAAGGTAAAAATCAGCAGTAAATTAAATAAAGGAAATCGACATGGGAGTAGCCAGCATAGGAATTAAGGAGGGGGTGGGGGCAATAATGATATAGGGAGAGCAAAATGATTATTTTTTGAAATTTTAGTTATAATTTTATAAATTTCAACAAATTTTTCGATCTAGAGGGGGCAGCGGCCCCCCCCTGCTACGCCCATGGAAATCGAAATAAAAATATACGATAAGTCAATATATTATAATGTTAGTCTTTTGAACTAGCATTCAAGTTCTAGCCATAGATTAGATAGACTGCTCATTTCATATGTTTCATACACATGTGTACCAGTAAATCCGCCATTTTAAACTCAACTATCTCCCATGTCTTTCTGCGGTGTACCCCATTGTTAAAACAGAAAAGTTAATTTACCTTCTTCATTAGTTAATAAATAAGAAAGAATTTTAATAAATGATTATTAAATAAAATGCAGATGGCACTGAATAGCTTTAACATCAAATCATCAGAGTATTATTATTTTTTATTTTTATGAATTTCGCAAATAATAATAAATTTTGAAAAGCTGTTTTTAATGTTTAACCTATTAATTTCATTACGTTTTAAAAACACTTTAATCAACCAAAATCACTATAATCTAATCTAAATAACCGTCCTTATTTGTGCACATTTCAAAATGGCGGAAAAACGGTATACACTAATTTAAAGTCGATGAGCAGTCTATATTTATACTCATTACTAAAAACTTACTTTAACGAGGCATTCCTCCTGGTCGATGAGTTTTTGCTTCAGTTTGCTCCCGTCTATCAGACACTACAACAATAATAAACATAAAAATCGATAGAAATAAGCTATCGCGACCCTCTAAACTCTATTACATTTTATAAAAGAGTAAAGCAAAATCTGTCTTTCTCATCTAAATTACATGTGAGCATTATCAAACTAGCAAAAACATGCTTAAGATTAAAATAATTCATTGTTTGCATTGCAAAAACCACCATTTTACCTATAAACAATAACGGGGCTTCACTAATGTAAGAGGGCTAAATCTAAATCTTTAAAAACCTAATGCACCATGGCCACTTGAAGAAGAAAAAACTCAAAAAAATGTATGTAATATTAATGATAAATGCACAAACCTTTTTCCGTTCTTCCTTCAAACTTTTAACTAAATCCGTAAGGTGATTTACCACGCTAGATGTCAAATTTTCAGAAACAACTTCGTGTTGTCCAGCTATATCGTTCATTTCATTGAGCATAGTGAGAAAGGCTTTCGTATAGGAAAATCTATAGCATATAAAAATATTTTCATTTTTTACCAGAAGGCATGGGCATAACTCAAAATCTTTAAATTTCATGTAAATATGGTCAAAATTTCAAAAAATATCATTTCGCCCCCCCCCCCCTAAATCATTATTGCCCCCCCCCCCGTTCTAAATCTAATACAAACTACGCCTATGACAGAAGGAATTTATTATATCGCTAAATTTGAGCAATTTTAAGCATAGCAAATTGCTTATAGACTTTCTATAAATATGGAGTATAATTATTGAATTTTTAGGGGAGGGGGGGGGCTCGATGGGAATATTTGCCCACGATTTTGCTATATAGCATTCACTAGTGTAGAAGGGCTGGGTTTTGATTGGTCGACATTTGGTTTTAGTCGACTAAAACCAAATGTCGACCAAACAAAACCCAGCCGTTTTTATAACACAAATATTCACCCAGCCAAAGCTTTATTTAAGGCTAAAATCCTTTAAAAATAGATTTTATTTTTGATTGAAGCAACTTCCTATAACATAAAATACAAGATAGGTAAAGCCTAGGCCTTCTAGCTTTTCAAAAGTAAGCCCCTCCTAACTGTTTATTATCATTTTGTTCCTTCAAAATTGTAATGTTTGAGGCCGACCGATGAAAAGCAAGTTTTAGTTTTCAAGGCTCTGGAGCTAAATTATCGTAAAAATAATTTTGCCCACACGGCCATGTATTTTTTCACATTTCTTTACAGAATATGTATTTTTAAAAATAATTAGTAATCAAAAATCATATTTAAAATATAGCTATCGACTCTGCATGATAGATATTGCATTGTATCACTTTATTACAGATGTAAAACTAAAAATCTTCCATTCATTTTGCTCATTTAAACACACAATTTTGAGAGATAAATTAATTTAAGGCAAAGAGTAATATGATCTCTGAAAGGACTTTCTCAACAATTTACGACAAGCAATGAGAAAAACTCTTTTTAAAAAAACAATTATGATGTGTTTAAATAAAAATCCGTGTCAAACAAACTTACTGGTGATAATCGTCATCTTTGACTTTTTTGGGAACGAATCCTTTGGTCAAACGTCTATCATATATGAAAAATAAAAATACATTTGCGAAATATCAAATTTAAAACATTAAAATGACACTAAACCCTTTAAAAACTTCGTTAAAATTAACATTAAAAATGGGTGAAGGAGAAAAATTAAAAATCTCATAAAAGCCTACTTACTTCAAGCAAAATTCATTACATTTCTTTACAATTTTAGTATTTTCAAAAAAAATTGGCATTAAACAGCACGGAATAAAAGCTATTACGAGCCACGGAGATGAGAATGATAGGGTGGAGCTTGGGGTAAACTAAGCTCGACCATCTGACGAATGACTTTCTCGCGACAAAATTGGGTATTCAACCTATGGCGGACATGATTAGAAATCAGCTAAGGTGGGGTATGGGCAAATACTAAGAAGGGACGAATGACGTAAATCGAAAAGTAATGGACATGGAGGTACCGGGGAAGAGAGGAAGAGGACGACCCCGTGTCACGTGCAAAAGGCAAATGGACAGTTATGAAATCAAAGAAGATTATTCAAGACATGGCCCCCTTACCCGATCAAGATGGAAAACTCATCAAAACAAACCCCAAGACTGTGGGACCAAATACTTAATAAAAAATTATTAACCAAGAAGTTAAAAAAAAACAATTTAAAAAAAGTAATTTTTGGATGAAAAGTAAAAACCTGATTTTAGCAGCATATTCAACTTCGACGGCACATCGTTGTCGGATAAAATTAGCCAAAACGTCGAGAAAATCGATGGATTTGTTTGTGTAGTGCGCGAGATTGTCGTATTGATCCTACGAGCATGACATAATCGATTTAATTTAACGGAAAACTTTGCAAATTCCTAAAAAAAATTGAGCATTTGATAATAAAAATTTTTTTTTAATAAAATACTAAGCATAGTTGACCATGAAAAATTTGGTAACTGGTATTTGGGAATTTATAATAGAATGGATAATCTTATAAAAAACAGGTTACAAAATCAAATTGTTACTATGAGCTAGTATTTCAAAACGGCTGAGTTTTGCTTGGTGGACATTGGCTTTGGTCGCCTAAAGAGTAAACATCAAGGGGCCAAAGTTTTTTTGGTCTGTTTCTCTTAGCCCACCTCTAGGCTTAGTCGAAATTTGAAAACAGACCGGAGCCGACCGTTAGTTCAAACAAAACCCAACTGACTTTACCACGCTACTATAGAGGCCTGCATGGGTCGGTCGGGTCGGGTTTGGGTTGAAAATTTTAGAATGCATTCGGGTCGGGTCGGGTCGGGTTGGATTTATAGAGTCGGGTCAAAGGATATAAATCTTACACTACAAAATGAACGAAACGTATTTGTTAAATTAAAGCTATTATCTATAATTTTTGTAAAACAATATCGAATTATATAACTAATTATAATCATTCATTCATATAATCAATTTCCTTTTCTATTTTTTTATTCGTTTAATTTGGAGGCAAATTTAAATTTAAAGCTGAATCACGAAAGGTAAAATATTAACAAATGAGTATTTATTATTATTTATAGTCTATAGAGTAAATTATAAATTCAACTACATAAAGATATAATTAAATATTCAATTTAAGAAGGTCAAATTTACGCCCCGAAATTGTAGACGCCACAATATTTAAACATATAATTATAGTAAATCAATTTAATAAATTTATTAATCAAATTTTGTATGATCATTTCTGTCGAATAAATTTTTCATCCTCAAATTTTTTTACTTGGTCGGGTCCGGGTTGAAAATTTTAAAAACTCTTTCGGGTCGGGTCGGGTTCGGGTTGAAAATTTAAAAACGCTTTCGGGTCGGGTCGGGTTCGGGTTGAAATAAGTGACTTTGCAGGCCTCTACGCTACTATGAGCCGAGACCAAATAGCCCCGAAATTCCTTGGATATTGCGAATAATTTTAAATAATACCACAATTATGAAATTTAAAATTAATTTTTTTCGTTAAAACAAAAGGAATTTTTAAATTTTTTTATTTATTTATTACACCTTCAAGACTGGGCAGCTACGATGAATATATTCGACTGTTTGTTAATGGCTTAAATGCTGATTTTTAAACACAAATCAAAAAGGAGAGGGGGGCAGTTGTCCCAATCTGCCCCTCCCCACCTGCCAAATGCTAGTCGAGAGTCTAATATACAACTGCAACTTTAAAGGGAAATTCAATAAAATTAAAAATAAACTCCTAATTATCGATTTTTACCCAACTAAAAAAAGGTTGGACAGGACGGACAAGACAACCAAAAGTGAGTCTAGCAATTAATTTTTAACCAGATTATTGAATCAAAAGAGAGAGAGAAAACGTCGACAATATAAGAATCCAATCATAAAAAATACGATTGATCGATTTTAAATGCTAGATTATAATTAAGTGATTAAAAAACAATTCCCCCTTTTACACACATAATACACCCCTCGATTGCTATTATGTAGGGCAAGTGCTCAATGAGAAAATCCACTGATAGCTCTAGTAATGTTGTAAAAACGGCTGTTGGTCGACACCTTTGGTTTTGGTCGCCCAAGAATAAACAGACAAATGTTTGGTCGACTAAGAAAAATAGACCAAAAAATCTTTAGTCTCTTTATGTTTAGCCGACTCAACTAGAGGTCGACCAAACAAAACCAGCCGTTTTTACGAAACTAATATCTAGTTTTCGTAAAACGTGTGAAAAGGTCAATTGATAAATAAGATTAAAACAAATTTTCCGCGTTGAATAGACAACAGCCCTCACTGATTTATATATTAAACTTATTTTTGTCTTTTAAAGGCTTATGCCTGATTGATAATTTCAACAAATCTACTTTCGGTAGATAATCAGGCTAATCATAAAGCGAAATATAACTGCTTCATAGTCATTTAAAAATTTAAGTAAAATAAAATATAACAAAAATCCCCACCCCCAAAAACTCCATCGGATTTGTAATATTAAGTTGCGAATCAAGCATTTACTTTTTCACGCCGTGGAGTAGATAAAAAAATACCTGAAATTCCTGGAGGCAGGGGTCTAAGGGCGGGTCGGGGCCTGATTTTAAAGGCCCAAACCCGATGTAAGAATTGATGTTTTCATTTAAAATAGAGCCGTATCGAGAAATGGCAGATAAAATTTCCCGCGAATGATGAAACATCACAATAAATAAGACGTTCAGACGAAAGAAAAAAGTGAAAATTTGATGATGGTGACAAAAAAAATTTAAAATTTAGAGTCAGTAAATCACGTAAGGAAACAAACTGTTAATGTCCTTCACGGAGAAGAAGGACATTTTTTGTTCAAAGGACACAAAAACACGGGTTTATTTGAGATGAGCCGATGATGGAGGTAGTATGGCCTTACTTTTTTACTACGTTTGAGCTTTCAAAATTCAAAAAAAAATGATTGTATAAGGAGGTTGAGAAATTCTTAGGGTCTGGCTTAGTGTTGTAAAAACGGCTGGGTTTTGTTTGCTCGATTTTTGGTCTCTGTTTTTCTTAGTCGACCGCTAGGCTTAGTCAAAATTTGAAAAACAAACCAAAGTCGCCCGTTAGTCGTAGTTGAACCAAAGGTCGACCAAACAAAACCCCGCCGTTTTTACAACACTAGTGTGGTGACTTTACTAGATTAAACTAACGATGCCCTAATATTTTAAAGGTTTAAGTTTATAAAAACCTTCCGTGGGCATGTCAAGGGGTAAAAAAAAGCCATCCACCCCCTCCTTATTACAAAAATGAAATTATGCTTAAAATTTCACATAAATTTCTAATTTAGAATCAATCTGCCCCCTCTGAATCCGAAAATGATTAAATTCAACCAGCAATGGAATTAGAGGGGAGGAATAGTGATTTAGGGAGGGGCAAAATGATCATTTTTTGAAATTTTAGCCATAATTTTAATAAATTGTAACAATTTTTTGAATTTAGAAGGGGCCCCCCTGGCTACGCTCATGGCGTTTAATGTCCATATTTTATTTTTGATATTTGGGCCATTCCAGGGCAAATCAAAACGGTTTCGACCGACCATTTCAGATCAGGATAATTTTTGGTGAGGGTGTAGGTCTCATTTATTAGATTAATTTCTGAAAGTTTTAGCCATTTTGGGCCAATACTTTTTAAGTTATGGACGTTTAAAGGGCCAAAATCACGTACGGGAGCGTTTTATGGTTTTTACTATTTTTGTCATATTTTTGAAAGTAATTGCGTTGTTCACTCAGATTTTGGTGCATTTTGTTCCTAAAAAAATTCTCTCTCGAAATACTTTAACCAAAAACCTCAAACTAT
This sequence comes from Gordius sp. MW1, assembly GCA_964036665.1. Lineage (NCBI taxonomy): Eukaryota > Metazoa > Nematomorpha > Gordioida > Gordea > Gordiidae > Gordius > Gordius sp. MW1. Next base: position 2,541,437 of record OZ038531.1, read on the forward strand.
TGCGGTTATTTTTTTGTGGTAAAATTAGTGAAAAATCATAAAAACATATTTCTCCGGTATATGAAATCACCAATTTCACAAAGTGAACTCCTTTATGACCCATTATCATATTTCAATCATAAAAAGTTTGGGCGCGGCTACGACATGGTCAAAAGTTCGAAAAATTGCATTTTTAACAAAAATATATATAGATGGCGGTATAATCAATTATCACAAGAACATATTATGGTGTTTATTTTTTATCAAATTGCAAATTTATAAAGAATATGGTAAATAAATAATATTGGAATAAAAATAAACTTAAATTTTATTTTTTTTCTGCGCAATTGGCAATTATCCGAGTTTGAAAATTAGATCTTGAATTTTAACTTAAATGGTATAGGGGTATGCTAAAATTAATATGAGGTTGAAAAAATAAATATATACTAATATGATGGCAAAATTGCTCATATATTTTTTTTTACTGATAATCATTGCTAAAAATAAAAAATTTCTGCAAAATAAAAGGTATTTTAAAAAAAATTTCTTGCTGGTTGTGACCATTTTTTATCTTAATTAAACCTAAAGTTATTTTCAAACTCGGTTACTTGCCCACCGCGGAGATAAAAGTTCAAAATTTAAGTTGATTTTTAATCCAATATTATTTATTTACCATATATTTTTTAAAAATTTGCAATTTGATAAAAAACAAACACCATAATATTTTCTTGTGATAATTGATTATACCGCCATCTATAAATATTTTTGTTGAAAATGCAATTTTTCGAATTTTTGACCATCTCGTAGCCGCGCCCAAACTTTTTATGAATGAAATATGATAATGGGTCATAAAGGAGTTCACATTGTGAAATTGGTGATTTCATATACCGGAGAAATATGTTTTTATGATTTTTCACTAATTTTACCACAAAAAATTAACCGCAAAAGTTTGAGGTTTTGGGTTAAATTATTTCGATAGGGAATTTTTTTAGGAACAAAATGCACCAATGAGTGAATAACGCAATTACTTTCAAAAATATGACAAAAATAGTAAAATCGATAAAACGCTCCCGAACGTGATTTAGACCCTTAACGTCCATAACTTAAAAAGGATTGGCCCAAAATGGCTAAAACTTTCAGAAATTAATCTAATAAATGAGGCCTACACCTTGACGAAAAATTATCCTGATCTGAAATAGTCGGTCGAAAATCGTCTTTTTTTTTGACGAATCGACATGGAATGGCCCATTTATATATATCGTAACAAATTTCTCTTGCTAAACACTTTTATCCTATCTAACTTATTTATTCAATTAAAAATCTTCCCTAGTTAAAGTCTCGCTGTATATGGGAAGCAAAGCAAAACAAACTTATTAACCTTCGCGACTTCTACCACAAAGGAGGAGGTGGCGCAAGCATAAATTTCCAGAGAAAAGGTAAGGGTAGAGAAACTTTGAGTTAATGATGATAATGTATTAATAAAGTAAAGGAAAGAGGAACTAGTAGATTATTTACTTTCCTGAATAATAGAATAAAAGCCTGGTATGAGCTGACGCGCGTCGCATCAAAATATACAAAGCCCCACGGGGCTATTATGGACTTTTCGAGGTTATTGTAAAAAAAGTCAACACTCTTCTCTCTGCAATTGACTTTTGTGGTTTATTAAAGCATACAGGAAAAGAGAAGGGTGGGGAGGGAAGCAAGTGGAAATAAATTTTTTTATATTTCCTTTCAGATATATATTGAATTTTATCTTGATTTTAGATTGGCCATCATATCACAAAAGCACCAGAGCTAGAGGAAGATATCCGGTTAAAAAATAATAGTCCATAAAATGAAAATATAAATTTAATGATAAATGGTGAAAAATTGTTTAAAATATACGTATATGTCAAAAATATGTCATAATAAAACTTCACACAATTTTATTTTTTGCTTTGAGGTAATACGAGAAACAGTATCCAATTTTTAACAGTGTCATTTGGACAGGTCACAAATTTTAATTTAAAAAATTGGGGGATGAGGTGACATAATTTAGAAAAAATGATGAAAAATACTTGATTCAATTTAATAAAAACGGTAACAACAGGTAACTAATCATGTTGATATCTTTTTAATAAGAGTATTTCGTCAAAAAAACTCCAAAATTTAAGAAAAAGGTTATTTCATGATTTAGCTCGACAATTGTAAACGACGATGTTTTTTTTGGGGGGGGGGCACGAAAGCAACACCAGGACCATATATCGAAAGCAAACACACATGGGGGGGGGACAAGTCGTTTTAACGAGAGGGACAAAGATATATTATATAAACACACACTATTTTGAAAGATTATTTATCGATTTTCTATAAAGACCCATGGATGAAAGGACTCCACAAAGGGATTTAAGCATATAATTAGAAAATCCTATATATTTTACAGAGGAAATTAAGTCAGAACATCAAAAAAAAAACACTGCGGTCATCTTAATACTAAATCCAAGCTTTTAAGCAACCGAATGTCAACGCCCAGTGACAATTTTAAAAGAGACTTTAATAAGCGAATATTGGAAACTTTTAAATTAGTGTCGTAAAACGGCTGCGTTTTGTTTGGTCGACCTTTTGGTTCAACCATGACTAACGGTCGATTCTGGTTCGTTCTTCAAATTTAGACCAAGGCAAGGGGTCGGTTAAGAAAAACCAACCCAAAAACCTTTTTTGGTCTGTTTATGTTTAGTCGACTAAAACCAAAGCTCGACCAAACCAAACCCAGCCCTTTTTACAACACTAGTCAAGATTAATCGAAAATATTTATTTTATTACATAATGAAGTTGTCAATGCTATCTGTTTTAACGGCAATTAGATATACGTAACGCACTCAACACTTTTTGTCGATAAAAGTTCTACACTATACTCTTCGATTTGTAGCAAAGTTAACTTAGTTTTATGATTGCCTGAGGGCGACCATTAAAAATTAAATGGCAATATTTTCTAAATCTAATAGATATTGCAATGTAAGGCGAAAATCAGCAAAAAAAAAATACAGTTATGAGTTATTTAACCCCCCCCCCCCCCAAAAAAAAAACCCCACTAAATTCCTAATATAATTTCTAGAAATTACTTTAAAGATAAATTTTACAAAAAAAATAAATAAAGCCTTATATAACTAGATAAAAATATAGGTTTTGACGGGGCCATGCTTTGAAAGTACTGACCACAAATGGTTTCAATTAGTAGACCGTTGGCAAACCATTAGCAATAATTAAATATATAAAATGGTGGTGCCCCACCAATTAGCTATAATTATAAGGGGTAGGCTGGCCATGGGGCACGCCCCCCCCCCTTCTAAAATCCAAAAAGTCGCAAAAATTTTATTATATGGCTATCAATGGTCACTTCCATGGGAAGTATTAGAAAGAGATTGATTGTAAAAAGTTTAAATTACAATACATTCCTTCTACGCAAAATTTTAAAATAAAATTCATAAAAAGTGGCGTTGCAAATCGGCTGGGTTTCGTTTGGTCGACCTTTAATTTTAGTCGACTAAACATAAACGGACAAAAGATTTTTTGGTCTGCGTTTTCTCAGTCGACCTGTAGCCTTAGTCGAAATTCGAAAAAACGGACCAATGTCGACCGTTAGTCATTGTTGAACTAAAGGTCGACCAAACAAAACCCAGCAGTTTTTACAACACTAATACAAAGGCTGATAGGGAAAAAAATTCAATAGAATGCCCAAACAACTTAACAGCAAAATTTTGATATCACAAAAACGTTAGAACTTCTATAAAAAATTTACTAACAATTTTAACATAGATATCCAAACAACAATTCAAATGGATAAAAGTCAAAAATCAACAATTTCTTATTACAAGTGCGAAGAGGAAAAATCAATAAATGATCTCAAAAAATTTAGATTTTTATCAATAATTTTAATAAAATAATTAGAAATCCCTCTTTCAAATGACAATTAAAATTTAAATTTTGCCCCTACCAAACCCCCCCCCCCCCCCCCTTCTTACCTCTAAATCAAAAAAATGAAATAAAATAATTTTATCGACTTTACAAAAAAACAGCATTTTTTCCTCAAAATCTCAAATGCTCGTGCGCCTATGTAGGACAAAAGTCAAAACACGGAACACAAACTTACCGAATAATTCCGCAGGGAATTTCCTTGTAGATTTCGCGTCATCTCAGCGAAAATTTAGCTCATAATCGAATATAATATTGTCTCAAAAGTGGATATTTTTGCAAAATAATTAAAAGTATACAAAAATTTAATATAAAAATAAAAATGGGGAGATGAAATATACATATTTTTTTCTAAAATACACAACACAAAAAATATCGATTATCTAGAGACACTTCTCTAGTGGGGCATAATCATAGAGGGGTCAGTTTATTATTATTGATTAGGCTATAGCAAAACAGAAATGTCAAAACATCAGACCACCAAGAGATTTATATATTATTTTGAAGATTTTTTGTGCGTAAGATAGTTTATTTATAAGAAACAATTTGTTGGATAAAATATAATTAATAAAAATTAAATTCACGTTGACAAGATTTAAACTAAGGTTTGTATGCTTTAAGATAATTCTTATAAATTAAATGTCTAAAATATTAGTATAAAGACATATTTAAGGTCATTATTATTAAGTAATTTAAATAAAAAATTAGTAAGCTAATATTACTAAAATGTAGACAAGTGTAAAATTAAGATGCAATGGCATTCTTGGTATTATTCAAACAGTATATAACACTATCACTTAAGAAAGTATATCATCATATTTGGTAGATATAATGTGTATAATAAAAAACAATTTTTAAATGTAATTTGAAAATTTTATGTTTGGATTACTCAAATAATTTGGGCAATTTAGATTATTTTAGTTAAAATTGAAAAATTATTGTTTAATACATTTAGGCTTAAATAAGAGATTCCAACAAAATTGATTTATAGCTCTATTTAAAACATAAAATTTTTAATTTTTAAGGTAGCTATGCTATTCTTTAGTTTTATTAAAAATTGAAAAGGGATGAAAAAGATAGTTTAAATCTAATCATTAACTAAAAAAATAAAGGCAAAATCCCTAACAAATTCAAATACTTAAAATTTAAATTTACTAATTAATTATTAAAAAATTTTAAAAACAGAGCGATTAAACATTTTTCAATGTTTAGGCTTACTCACATTTAATGTAGATTTTAATGGCATTTATTACATATTTACAGTTGTTATCTTCTCTTTAAATGTAGGGATCATATAAACCACATATTTTATATATTTTTCTTTAATCATAGAAGAATCCATTAAAAAATAATGTTTAAATAAAAAAGCAATTATATATATATATATATAATATATGTGTGTGTTTAGAAAATTTAAATTAATAACATCTTAAATATCATTTGATATGTCTTATATAAATGTTATGAAAGTGGATAACATAACAAATTATTAAACGCCACCGATTTGTCAATTTAAACTATGTTTATAAGTAAAGGTAAGATTATCTTTAATTAAATACTTCTCATAATTCTATAATGTATTACCCATAATTCAGTTCCCCAACTCATCCTCTATTTGATTTACTGCACATAAAATATCACACAAATATGTTAAAAATTTATTTCAATTTTATTTTTTTTGTGCTTATCGGTACATTTATTAATCGCTCCTACTATCAATATGGCCAAGGCCAAACCGTCATCTTTAAACACTTCTCTGCCTAATTGACTAGATTTTAATAGAGGCTATTTATTTAGACCGGATTACGATTAAAAGTAGTTTTAAAACTTTTAGTCAGAGATTAAGGGTGGCCTTTTTTTGGAGTTTCGGCTGGGTGCAGATAATTTTTTTTAATAAAGTATTGATTTATGCACACGAAGATAAAATATATAAACAATTTAAGCCTGTTTTAAACAAGTGCAAAATTATTTCCTAATTTTTATATAATACACAGTTATACTTTAATCCTTTTACTATAAACTATTCATATGTAATTTTGATTGTAGAGAACAATAAAATAAATTATCAACTCTGTAGTAGATTTTCTTTCAAATATAGAAAAAAATTAAGTAAACTACCTTTTAACTTTAAATAATTAAAGAAATGCATCGTCGCATAATATTCACGTTTTTTGAAGCATTTATCTATTGCATATAAACAGAGACTACGAAATAACTAAAAATTTTGTAACCCTTTGTCAACCAAAGTTTATATTAAAAGAAATTGGATCTCAAAATTCTATAGGTTTAATTTATGTATTATGGTCGAATATAGTAGAAATTCTAATTGAAGGTTAATCCACAAATTATTCAACTCGCGTGTACAATTTATTAAAATCAAATGGCAATCTCTCTAAGATTTTAACCAACATAAGCCACTTTCAACAATAGCTTCCTTTTACTTAATTAAATTCGCTAATGACTTAATGCATTGACATTAGTCCTTTTGCAATAAAAATTAGATTTATGATAAAAATAGTTACAATCAATGAAATCCGAGCAAATGCAAAAAAATTTAAAAATTTTAGCTAATGAAGGAGTTGGTTTACAAACCACATTTCCAACGTTTAATACAGTTTTTTTAGAATCTAGTGTAAAACCGTATCTAATAATGACGAAATCTAAAAATAAAGTTTCAATGCAAACAATTTAAAAATATCATAATTTATGAAAAGAAGTTAAATTACTTTTATAAAATAATTGAACGGTATCTTTTCCAAATAAAAAATATTAATGCCCCCTGCCTCCCACTGGCTATGTCTATGCGCATATAACCAGGGTTTGTTTTTAATATTTTTATCCGGAGGGCGGCGGGGAAGGGTAAGAGATATATACTTTTTACTAAATTTTTATTATACATGTTAATTATTAAGATTTGAGAAACACATTATTTGCACCTTCAAATGGTTAAGGTACAAAATTGCGTTTTGTAATTTTACCCGCCTCAATAAGTCCCGAGCAGGCCTGAATCATTAGAGCTGCTCGGTCCGAAACAATGATTTTTAAATTTTTAGCACTCATTTCGTTAATTTCCCAAAAAGTTTTTATTTGTTCCTTGATTTTTTGAATATGAACATGTTTAATAATTATTATACAATCAAATAAAAAATGTGAAAATCCCATTGAGCTAAAATTTCCCGAATCTTATCTTGATGCCCACCCAGCCTATCACTGCTCAGCGCGCGGGCCATGCGGAACGGACCAAACAGTGGGCCGGGTTTTTAGGGTCTCTGGTAATTGGTTAATTAAACTGGATATAGAATAGTGACGATTAGTTGATAGAACTGGTCATTAAGCAATAGTAAATAGTTAAAACTGCTTAAAACCCCATTACTAATTGATTGCCAAAAATCAAAAGTTGTGAAAAAGCGATATTCAGAGTAGAGACCTACAACGGCCTGTTTAGGTCAGTCAGCCCAACCGCTATAAAACTTTACAAGCTGGGGCCCTGCCTGGGCCCGTCAAAATATTAAATCATAGGCCGAGGCCCGGCCCGTTAATTTTAACAAAGCCCGAGACAGGCATGGGCCCGTCAAAAATTTCAATTTGTTATTATTACTTGTTTTTTTGAAATGTTTGAAGTTTAGAGTAAGGTGTCAACAGATGGAATGATGATAAAATAAGGTGAAAGTAGAAATTAAAATAACAGAAAGGAGTTTAATATTGAGAAATAATGATTTTTTTTCATATAACTAATCCTTTATTATTGTAGAAAAATAAATATTTTGTGAAGATGAAAATAATAAATAAAAAAAGTTAAAATTATAATTATTTGTAAAACATTCTTTCATCAAAAGTGAAAAAAATTTAATTTAAGGGGAGCGGCAAAGGCCTTTCCCTATTGTTATTTTAAAATTGATAGCTAAAAGGTAAAACTCTTGTTTATGTTAACAACCTTGATTGTAACTTTGGATATGGATTGACATGCTCCGTACCCTCCTTGGAAAGATACCTGCACATAAAAATTCTAAAAATTGTTATATTTTAATGATAAGTAAGGTATTATATTATAGGTTTTAGTGTAACCAATCGTGGGCGTAGCCAGAGGGGCAGGGGAAGGGGGGCGGTTGCCCCCTCTAAATCCAAAAAATTGTTGAAATTTATTAAAATTATATTTAAAATTTCAATAAATTTTTATTTCGCCCCTCCCTAAATCATAATGCTTCCCTCTAATCCCAATGCTCACGCCCATGTAACCAATCGTTAATATTTGATGCCCTTAAAGATATTGCACACTCTGGGCTAAACAGATTTGTACAATAAATACGAGTATAATTAAATTTAGTGATTTTGAGCCTATTTGTTATTTTTATAAGAGGCATTTTTTATTAAATGAAACTATAAAAAACTATAAAATCATATGCGAGGTAAACATTCGAAAATTGCGATAGCATTGAAGTGACAAATAATGATTCCGATTTTCTGTTTAATGAAAAAAGTTTCCCTATTGTCAAGGGTATTGGCAGCTATACGGCGTCCCAATTCTTTCAGAAGGGCTTGGGTTTTAGGACCTATTGTTGTAAGGGTAGTGGTCACTATAGGGGAGAAAAGCAGTGTGGAATTAAGTTCTGCGTATTTAGCGGACTTTAATCTTTCAGAATCAACATGGGGGTCTTTGTTTTGGTTTGAGGGAGCAAAAGCGTCCTCCAGACACGTGTAGTCCCAAGCTAAGCATAGCCCTTTTGCCCATGGGATGAGGGTCTGTCCATCAGGTCTCTTCTTGTCGCTAAGGCAAAGACCATTAGGTTCCAATTGGGAGGGAAAGCCCGCCTTTTTGAATGTCTTTTGTAGAAGAGCATTAACAGATGTGTGCCGTAGAAATCCGGCCTTATTAAATTTGCAATGCAGGCCGTGGTGATTTTTTGTACCAAGGGATGAGCCACATAAGTTGCATTGATGAGATGCAACTATATCACATCCTAGGCGGAGTCCTGTTGCAATCCTGAACTCGTTGTAGGAGAGTTGAAGGTCATGAGTCCGACTTGGGATGGCCTCTAACCACTCGTGGCCGGACCTTGATGCAAAACTTCTTAAAGCTGGTAACTCCTCCAACGATGCGCCCGATATAAGAGTTTTAAAAGCATGGTCGTAGAGAGGAGTGTTCCAACTTTTTTGAGAGTTTATGGTAGGGAATGGAGTGTTAGGGTCGGACAGAGAACTCCACATGTCGAGAGTGATTTGGGTGGAGGGATCTGGTTGATCGATTATTTTGTCGATGATTGGTTTGGCTGAAAGTCGACTCACGATGAAGGCCGATAAAGCTACTAGAGAGGGTGATCTCAGGCCCAAACCGCCATATTTTGTGGGGAGACACGCTTGTTTCCATTGGGACCCAGTAAAAGAAAGGTTTGAGATTTCCTCGACAACATCTTTGAGTTTTTGGTCGAATAAAGATAGAGCACTGGGATTTAAAAATGAGGTGGATGACCTGAAGATATGATTTATCTTAGGTAAAGAATAGCAATTTCTAATTAAAAAGAAAGCCTGGTGGGCTGGCAAGTAAGAAAGGAGGGGTTTGATTTCAACTAGTTTTTGTATTGTCTCTGTTAATAACTTGTTACAAGGGTGTGAGCCTTTTATGGGAGATCATAAGTGCGTTAGTTCGTTAGGGTGAATATGTTTGAAAGCGTCAAAGTATGGGTCTAGGCTTAAAGGGTCAGTATTTGCAAACCTCGGTCTTGATATGATTTAGATGGAGACCAATTTTTGAGGCTTCGGCAGATATGAGAGAGCTTCTTTGACGTCTTCGGCATTTCCTTTGATGGTACCATCGTCTAGGTACCACAAGTTGAGTGATAGGTTATATTGAGGCTAGGTCTTCGGTCAGGGATTTTATACCTAGGCAGAATAGTAGGGGGCCTAGCGGGTCTCCTTGTTGAATGCCGTCACTTAATTATTTGGAATTAAAGTTGAGCGTGGAAGTAGGAGCGTAGCATGCGTTAAGGAAAATGGAGTACTCGGGGAGGGATTTGTAAACCTCTGTTAAAAAGTGTGACCTGTAGATCGTATTAAAGGTGTTTTTGAAGTCAATCTTAGCTAGGATCGAATGGTCGGGATGGGCGTGGGCTATGCGGACAGCATGAGAGGCGCTTTCACAACCACCCTTGATTCCGAAACCAAGTTGGATGGGAGCTAATTGATCTGCAATGTCGAATTTTAATCGTGCAATGATAAGTTTGCAGCATATGCGTCTAAAAATTGAACCCATGGCAATTGGACGAAGGCCACCATCAGGTTTGGTAAGAGATATTAAGGTGGCCCCAAAAAATAGGGAGAGATCGCGTCAGGTACTAAGCCTTTAATAACCTGGTTAAGGAAGTTTGCTAGGGTGGATGTGAAGTGGCCAGACCTGTCAATGTGAGGTCTTGTTAATTCTATTAAATGTGAAGCACGGAAGCCGTCTAAACCAGAACCTACTGAGGATTTTTTAAAAGAACCGATAGCCTCGAGAATTTCAGGCGATGTGAAGTCCTTGAAGGGGGAGTTGATTATAGGGGGAAATTGGGAGCAATTTCTTTTAGGGTGTTTAATTTGTACAGATTCGAAAGTTTCTTGAGTATCTGAGGAAATTTTGCAGTCTGAATTGGCCAGGCGAAGAGCACCCTGGATGTCGAAATGGTTGATTTTGGCGGAAACCCGTTTGGCTCTTTGTTGAACTGATGTAATCTTATGGATGTGTGGCTCGTAGATAATGGGGGGTGATGAAACGTCCCATTTAGCTGAGTTTTGTTTAACCCAATTCGAAAGGGTACCTTTGTAATTTGATGGTGGTACTGAAAGGACATGGGAAGTAAATTGAAAAAGGTTGGCCCAATGGAGGGTGCTGCTTGGATCCTTGGAGAGGTTTGAGATGGCATCAGTAAGGGCAATTAGAACTTGATGTCTGGCTCCTTTAGGGATGTTTCCTTTTTCCTATTAACAGGTGAATGAGGAATGCTGAATATGTATTGTTTGTGGTGGTTGAGCGGGGAGTTGGTGTTATGCGATAAATGGTTGTGAGTTGAGGTGGACCTCTTGGGGAGTATAGCTGCTGGATGTTTTCCAGAGCCTTGGCACCTCTGTTTTAATGTGCCGTGAACGTGAATCAAATTAGAGAGGGTAATTGAAGCTAACCTGTAGCAGACTGGGCAGGTTCCGGTTTGGGTTGTGGAGTTTGTGTTGTTCATGTAGAATAGTTATGGATAATTGGGATAAAACTATAAGGAATTCCATAGCTCATTCATTGTTTAAAAAAGAAGGGGGGCTTAGACTTATTTGTTTTTAAAGGTTATTAGTACGATGTTTTTTACTCAGCTGACAAAAAAACAACTATTTTTTACTATGCCCTAAGTAGATAAGAGAGGAGAACCTAAATTTTAACATGAATTTTAATAGGAATATCAAATAACAAAGAAAAAAGCTTGGAGTAGATTTGTATTTAATCCAATACAATATGGAAGTGGTTTTAAACAATTCTTTGAGTATTCTATGGTCAAACTTTAATAGATATATAAACCTATCTAGGAAATGTATATAAGCTGAGGCTAGAATTAATACTGTCTTAGATTGCACATTCTGTATTTAAAAAATAAGGAGGTTAAAGACTAATTTGTTTATGAAGGGTTATATTATACTGTTTTTTTTTGTTAAGGTGATGAGGACAGAAACTATTTAAATTACTTTACACTAATTTATTAAGAGAGAGGAAGCTAATTCTTAGTATGTTAGTATTAATTATGGAACAATAGATCATCAAAAAAAGAAAAAAAAAGTAGATTTGTATTTAATCCTATTAAAAATCAAAGTGGTGTACCCTGAGCACGTGCTTGCTCCTGATAAACCCCCGAAACAAAATGACTCTTCTTGGGCTAGCCAAATAATAAGCCTCCAAAAACCTAACACCATCTCTAGGATTCCCAGAGGTGCTCGTGAATGTTTTAGTACTCTCCTAAACCAAATTATTACCTCAATCATACACAACCCTGCTAATCATAAGAATTGGGAAAGCCTCTTTACCCTTAGTTTTCACACTCTAGCCATCCCCAACCCTGCTACAAAGCACCTCTCAAAAGACATTAAAGCATCAATCTTGGAATTTGATCTCCTTAATCCCTTAAAACCACCCTTGAAGCACAACCATCACCCAGTTGACAACAAAGCTAAAAGGATAGCCAACAAAATCAACAACATGGAAATCCGCTCAGCGCTTAAAATCCTGGAATCGGATGACTCAATAGCGCCAAATACCAATACCACCTTCGACCTCCTCCTGCAAAAACACCCCGAAGGTCATCCATTACCGCCTAACCTCCTAAACGTCTCAGATATTCCCCTCATGGACTTCACTCTCCAAGAAGTAGCCGAAGCTCTTATGTCTTTCAAAAAAGACTCAGCCGGGGGCCTCGATGGTATACGACCAATTTACCTTCAGGACCTCACCAAACCTCAACTTAGCGGTTCACATGCTCTTCTAGCCAACTTAACCAACCTTTGTAACATAATAAGGCGGGGACATTTTCCTTCTGAAATAGTTCCTCTCCTATTTGGTGGAAAACTGATTGCTTTTAAAAAACCAGATGGTTCGATCCGACCCATTGTTGTTGGATCAGTCCTCCGACGCATGGTTTCCAAAATAATAACCTCTCGAATCCGTTCACCTTTAACGGCTTCTCTCCTCCCAAACCAACTTGGTTTTGGCGTGAAAGGAGGATGCGAGGCTGCTTCCCATGTAGCTCGAACATTTCTTGAGTCTTCTTCATCAAATGACCTCCTGGTGAAACTCGATTTTAAAAACGCCTTTAACAGCGTAAACCGAGCAGCCTTTATTGAACCGTTCATACAACAATTTCCGGAATACCATCAGTTTCTGTTAAATAGCTATGGGAACCCAACGTATCTACTCTTTGGGGACCAAATAATCAAATCATCCCAAGGGATCCAACAAGGAGATCCTTTGGGCCCGGCCCTTTTCTGTTTGGCCATTCAAACTATCATCGATAAACTCTCCTCCCTAGGAGCCTTCTCATGCAATTTATGGTACCTTGATGACGGATTCCTGGTCGGCCCAGCCGAAGCAGTCCGGCAAATCCCACAGATCATCAATGGCTTCGCAGACAATATATCACTCAGCCTAAACACATCGAAATGTGAGATCTTCACCAAAGATCTCACAATTGACAAACTCTCCCTCCCATTCCCAGTCATATCAAGAGATGACTTTCATTACTTAGGCGCTCCCATTGGAGGCGTTAAAACAACTGAAACATTCTTAGAGCATTTCTCCGGTTTCATCGACTCCATATCCCACACCCTGGAGCGTCTAACTCCCCACCATGCCTTTTTCCTCTTAAAAAACTTCCTCCTAATACCCAAAATTAACTATGCATTACGCGCCTCGCCCGTCTTCCTAGCCGTTAACCTACTCCACGCGATGGAAAAAAAAATCCAATTGCTAGTCGAAAGGTGCCTAAACCTTAAATTTAGCCCTCTCCAATGGCTCCAAGCCACCCTTCCCTCCAAGAGTGGTGGTATAGGCATCCGACCCCCCCATCTACTCTCACTAGCAGGGTTCATTTCATCCCGTTTATCAACGGATGAGTTAATCAAGCAAATCACTCAAACCCAAGACCCGCACCTCGACAGCGCCCTTCAGGCGTGGGATGACCTCAAACTGGATTCCGCTACTTACCCGAATGGAACCACCCAAAAGGATTGGGACTTACCACTGATAGCACGTTCCGTAGCTTACCTCACTTCGAACAACCTATCTTTGGGAAATCTCCACTTCAATTGGGCATCCTCCGGGGGTTACGAATGGCTCGAGGCCCTACCAAGCCAAAACCTAGGGTTACACCTGTCGGGCGAGGAACTCCGAATAGCTGTAGGCCTACGCCTCGGCTGTGAAATTGTGTCCCCATTCAACTGCGACCTCTGCCGCCAACCCGTTCTTGCAAACGGCCATCATCCTCTACACTGCCAATACAGCAAGGGGCGGCATCCCCGTCATGCCACAATAAATAAAATAATCGGACAATCTTTGAAGAAAGCCGGCTTTCCCAATACAATAGAACCCACTGGCCTAAGCTCCACTGACGGGAAAAGACCCGATGGAGTAACAATCATCCCGTGGGCTCGTGGCCTAAACGCCTGCTGGGACTTCACTGCAGTGGACGTATTCGCCAAATCTAACGCCTCTCCCGACCTCATCTCTTCTACTGAGAGAAAGAAGGAGGATAAATACAAATACCTAAACAATATTATTTTCATACCAGTAGTAGCTACGACCCTCGGTAACTTAGGTCCCGAGGGCAGCCAATTCCTAAAACAAATTTCAAAATATATAACCTCCATTACTCACGATCCCAAAGAATACTTTTTTATCAGGCAAAAGATCACAATGGAAATCGTTAAATCCAACACGATTTCCATACACGGATCAATGCCATCCGTTTAGTTATAGCGCGTTTTTATATTTTTTATTCGTGTATATCATAATTATAATTATTTGTTTCTGAATAAAACTTTTAGATCAATTATTGTATGAATATTTTAAAGGTAAAAAATTATAGATATATAGAACTATCAAGGAGGTGGAAATTAGGGTGAGCAGAGATTAATAATATGTATATAGAAAACCAATAAAAGGAAAGAAAAAATAAGAAGAAAAAACAGGTCAACAGTTTAGATGAATGTTGAAATTAAAAATTGATATATTAGCATTCATACTGAGAATACTGTGGGCAGGCTTGAATAAATTTGTGAATGATTATTGTTTCTGTGGGATCGGGTGTCAAAGGAATGTTCTAAGGTGTGATGAGTTTCTGGGTGAGTAATTAATAGTTTGTTTTTACTAGTAGAGATGTTAGGGAATATAAATCAGATTAATTTTGATAAATTTGTGGCGAGGAATAGATAAGAATAGGTTAATACTAAGGTTAATTGCAACTGCTATAATATCCTTTATATGGAAATATTTAGCCGCCATCTTTTTTGAAAGTTTTATTAAGCTACGGTATAATTTATATATGTTTATAAAATAACTTATGCTAGCGTTTCCATAGTGTATGGTCATCACGTGTGCTTAACACGCACAAGGTCCCCAGTTCGATCCTGGGTGGAAACTAAATTTTTACATTTTTTTTAAAAATAATCATACTAACGATACCTAGTATAACCATAGACTAATATTAGTCTATGAGTATAACATAGCTATCACGCTACGATCGGTAGCAAAATGTCTTTCAAGAAAAATATCTTTAGGTTTTTAAAACTATGAGTGGAAATTTTTATAATTTTTTTGCAATAATAATCTCATTATCTATTATAAACGATCATCATATTTCCAACTAGAGTCCTGCACGGCCCGGCCCGCGGGCCGGGCTTGGACGGGCTTCTGCTTAAAAATAAAACAACGGGCAGGGCCTGGACGGGCCGTTATATAACTTAGCGGGCTCGGGCCGGGCCTAGTTATACTTAAGGCCCGTTAAAAGCCCGTTTACAAAATTAATTAGATTTAGTATTAAAGAAGGTCTTTTTATTAATTGCTATGCAATTTATGAGCTCACTTTCCATTTTTAAAATTTATAATTATTTTATGTAAATTAATTTAACAAAGAAAGTTAAATTTTATTTCCATCCTAGTTCATTAATTCATCAATATCTCAACCCGCATTATAAATGTTAAAGATATTTTATACACGTGATCCCATGGGTGGAGCCAATTTAAATTAGATGGGGGCAGTTTAAATAGGGCAAAAAATGTTGTTTACATAAAGAATTTTTGGATTTGGAGGGGGGCAGCTGCCCAACCCTCTAGCAATATTGAGTGAATTAATTTCATATTATTTAAAATTATTTATATTAATTGCTATGCAATTTATTGGCTCTCTTTTGGTTGGCCTTCCTGTCCTGTCCAACTTGTGATTTTTCGATGATTGCCGTGGAAACTTATACGGGTTTTTAATAGCTGTGGACTTATGATTCTGTAAAAGACTTTTATTTTGCTTTCGCAAATAGGCTATCTAATGACCGCTGATTGGCTTTACTTTTTGCGACCTCGCCCGACCTCAAATCCATTATTGATTTTGTGCCCGGCTGATTACCTTTATCAATAAATTTCTTTGGGTAACTTGAAATTGCGAAACTGGCTATAATTCACTGCAAATGAATGCTGAACGTTGCTCACATCTATTTTATCTGCCCCGGCCAAATGCCCAAATTATATACTCATTATCATTAACAAATTTAAAAACAATTCTAAAATTTATTCTTCAACCTACTTTTGTTAAATATCACTGGTTTTTCATTTTATATAAATAACCTAAATTTAAAATGGTGGAAAAGCAAAGAAGCCAAGTAACTTTATTAAAAACAATATAACCTTAAAAAAGGGGTTTGAGAATTTTATATGGTTTTGTATCCCAAAGTGCCACTTGTAAAAAAAATTCCATGTAAAGATGTAAGAACTCGACTGACCGGGAATTACCTTTTTATTATTTCTACAGTATTTATATCAACATTTTTAACACATACATATTGTTTTGTTTACCATATCGATAAAAAAATTAAACAAAAGACATAAAAATAAAAAATTTTAGTGGCCCGGGTCGGGCTTTGTATAAAATTGCCCGGCCGGGCCCGAGCTTATAATTTAATATTTTGACGGGCCCTGGCCGGGCCCGGGCTTTGAAATTTTTTAATACGGGTGGCTGAACCTTAACAGACCCGTTGCAGGTCTCTATTTCCAACTATATCTGGACCTGGAGTAACATGGACAACAAGGTACGATCGGTAGCGAAATGTGTTTTGGGGGAGAGCCAATCAGGTACGAAAGACAAAGGTGGTAATGGTACGAAGAATTGCAACGACAAGTCATTTTGAAAAGAGAACTTTATACCATATTATGAGGTAACACGTAGAGAACTGCACGGGTGACCCGAGACCCGACCCGACCCGGACCCGACCCGACCCGATCTCGGGTCGGGTCGGATTCGGGTAGAAAATTTGAAAATGATTTCGGGTCGGGTCGGGTCCGGGTAGAAAATTTGAAAATGCTTTCGGGTCGGGTCGGGTTCGGGTTGAAAATTTTTAAATGCTTTCGTGTCGGGTCGGGTCAAATTTATAGTGTCGGGTCCAAGGTACATTGTAAAGCGAGACCTATTTTTTTAATTAATGTTAATTGCTAAGCAAAGAGTGTTTTTTTTTAAATATCCAAACGAAATGTACAACTAATTTGGATCATTCATTTAATTAATTCTCTTCCTATTTTTTTTAATTTTAAAACTCCGAACTCTGAAGTGCTAGCTAATTCTCATCAATAATTTCAACTACATAAATTACTCCTGTTTTTAATTTGACTATTAAAAGGTAAATTATTTCAATATTTTAAATTTTTTTAGTGTTAACCATGAAGTTTTAGGTAATCCTCATCGCTAATTTAAATTACATTTAATACATATTCAAAAGCCAACTTAAAAGTAAGTTATAATTTTATAAATGTTTCATTTGCAAATTAAATTAATATAGTATGACAACTTGTTTATTAATAAAATATTTTGAATCATGTGCAACATCTAGATGTTTTACCCTAAGACAATATATCTAAAGCATAAAATTAATATTAAAAAATAATTGCATGTAAAAATTTAATTTAAAACAACAACAAAAAACATTAATATTATTATAAATATATAATAATTAGCTATATTTTTAATAACAATGATTTGATACTAAATAGTTGCCTCTAAATAACACATTAGTTAGACAAAATCTGTGGTTACAATTTGTTTCATAGCACTTTTATTTGTCGATTTAATTTTACACACCGCAATTTTCGCGCTCGAAAGTAATTTGATTTAATAATTTTTCGGGTCGGGTCGGGTTCGGGTTACAGTTTTTAAAGTGCCTTCGGGTCAAGTCGGGTTCGGGTAGAAAATTTGAAAATGATTTCGGGTCGGATCGGGTTCGGGTAGAAAATTTGAAAATTATTTCGGGTCGGGTCGGGTCCGGGTAGAAAATTCGAAAATTCTTTCGGGTCGGGTCGGGTTCGGGTTAAAAAAAAGCGACTTTGCAGTTCTCTGGGTAACAGGGATAGCAAAACAAACACGAACAAAACGTTGTGCGACCAAGGCTAAAACAAAGTCTACGAAAATTTACCCCAAAATAAAGAAGGGAGAAGAATGATATTGCAAAAACCAGGGGAGGGAATTCATGGATGTAATAAAAACCATAGATAGCAAGAAAGACAACCGAAGACCATCAACCAGAAAATTTATTAAATTGAAACGAAATTTTCGCACAATTGCGAAAACACGAACTATGAATATCCCCAGAGATTAAAGTGACAGAAGAATATGTTGACCAGGTGCTTAAAAAGATAATTATGAGTAGGACGGTTGAACTTTATAATATACCTATGAAGGTTTCAAAATGCTAAAGGTGTTAGGTGCATGGGCGTAGCCAAGGGGGGGGGGGGCGGGGGGGGGGAGGAGGCTATTCCCCTATAAATCCAAAAAAAATTGTTAAAATTTATTAAAATTATGGCTTAAGTTTTAAAATGATCATTTTGCCACTCCCTAAATCATTATTGTCCCCCTCTAATTCCATTGCTGGCTACGCCCATGGTTAGGTGCATATTAATTTGCAAAGCTATGTTATACCAATTTATTATAATTTATGCACAAGAATGAAATAAAAATGGGGGGGGGGGGATAAGCCATGAATGTGTGGGAAGGTCATAAATGCTAAATTAAAAAAATAATCTTAATAGATAAGCAACAATTTGTGTTTAAACCAGGAAAATCAACTTCACATGCAATACATGGTCTCAGGCAATATAAAGAAAATCAGAAAAATGTTCATGTGTCTTATTTATATTAAGAAAGCGCTCGATTTCCAAGGCAGTTGCTATGGAATATACTGAGTTTTAATAGTGTGTGTATCCATAATATTTATACAAGAGTTGTATAGTAACACAAAAATCAAAATACGTACATCCAGTTATAAATCAAAAAGTTTCATTCTAAATGTCCATGTGAACCAAGGATCCGCACTCTAAGTCTATTGTTCTTCATAACATTGAAGAATTGAATAACAAAGGGCCTAAAACGCGAATTATCTACAGTGCTGTGGGCAGGTTCAAATATAGAAGTAGCGACCCCGGTAAAAGTGTGGTTGGATCAATTTGAGAGTAATATTCCAGAGTTAACCGGGATAAGCTGGAATACGGACGCTTGGAAAAGGTAAATGAATACAGATAGTCACATCTACAGATCGATGACTGGTGTTTAAACAATTAGAAGGAATTCAAATATCTTGGCGTGGAAAGTGAAATGAAGGCAAGAAAATAAAGGCAAGATGTTTAAAACTTAGGGACTTGGTGTAAGTATTAAACATATGCTACTCTTTGAAAGAACGAATATATAACACCGTTGTTGTGGGTAATGTATGGAGCGGAGAGCTGGGCAATTAAGGCAAGGGAAAAGCAAGTCTTAACTACACTGGAGATGCGAATGTTAAGATGGATCTTGGGAGTAAGCAAGAAGGACCATCAAAGGAATCAAAAGATATAAAAGAAACCAGATGTAATTTTATTTCGAAGTTGTGGTGTATTAAGATTTAGATCGATAGATAGGAGGAAAATCACCTAGCAAATAGTTTTAAAAAGTGCATGTCAAAGGTAAGCGATAGAGTAGGAGAGCTAGACGTGGAAAGTTAAAATAGATTTCACCTTGTAAAAGTGTGAGCTGAAGCGCAGGTGTAAGTGCAGTTTAGAGACCTTCACTGGTGACTAACCCAATGGTTCGGGTTGAAAAATAAAATGCTTTAATCGGGTTGGGTCGTGTTCGGGTTAAAAAAATTAACTTTGCTAGGACCGATATACGTAGAACCGTGAAAGGGCCGAAGCCCGACAGGATCGGGTCGGGTTCGGGGAGAATTTAATAAAATAATCGGGTCTCGGACTTGGTGGGGCTTGACGAGGCCACCCTACCCAAGGGCCAAGCCCAGCCCGGATTTAATTAAAGCAAACTTATCTATTATAAAATAGGATTTAAATAAACTCAACTTGATAGCAAATTAGTATCATCGCACAGCATACATAATATAGCTTCCAAACTTCAGCATTTTTCCCTGTCTATTTTTAAACTGAATTGCAAATCTTATTCTAGTTGTGGTGTTCACCCTACGCCACGATTTTTATTACTCATCCTTATCGATTTTAATTGTGTCATTATACTCTACGCGTAGTTAGGATGACTGATGAGTCATGTTTGTTAATATCTCTACGATATAAATAGATTGTTAATATCTCTACGATATAAATAGATTGTTAATATCCCTACGATATAAATAGATCGTTTATTATACCATTTTTATCTTATCATGTATTATTATATTACCTCGCAAATAATTATTCTTTTTCGCGTAGTAGAAAAATAAAGGAAGAAAATGTAACGTTAATAAACCAAGAAATTTCACGGATCCATTTTATCGCGAATACTTTTTATCGCGAACATATAAATAAATTCAATAAATCCTTTAGTTTATATCATTGGGGATTTATTACTAGTATATATATATATTCATAGTATCTATTATATAGAAATATAATAGATAAATATCTCAAAAAGTTTTTTATATATATTTTACAAAGTTAGATTTTTTGTTTTAAATTGTTAGCATAATAAAATGTAGGAAGTGAAAGTGGATTTTTTATTTAAAACTTATCCTAGTTGTAAATTAAGAGAGCAATAACATTTTAAAATTTATATGATGAAAAAATTTTAAAAGTTTTATTTGAAAAATCGGGTCGGGCCAAGAATAAAAAAATCTTTCGGGCTGGGCCGGGCAAAATAAAAATTGAAACGTCGGACTAAGGCAGATAAAATTTCATTTTGCAGGGCACTAAATTTAAGCATAAATCAAAATAAATATAAAAACTCGGGCCTTCGGCCCTCGTGGGAAGGGGGAGAAGGGAAGGGGAGGAGGGGAAGGGAAGGGGGGACGACTCATCTATACTCCGTATAAATGTATCATATTTGCTATGCAATTTATGGGCGAGAAAGGTGGGAAGGGGTGAGAATGCCTATAGGGGGGTATTAAATTCAAAATAATTGGACTGACGGGCATAGGGTAATTAGCAATGTTAACCAATTCCAAATAGAAAAAAAAATTAAAACTTCGATTCACAATTTGGCCAATGGTCTATATCTAGGATGAGACAGCAACACAGTGATCGGTAGAAATAGATGGATGGAAGGAAAAGTGCTTTTATAGCTTCTTATTTTTAAAAATTAATTTTTGTTCATATAAACTGTTTATAACGTAAATAAGTTTCATTATAAAATAACAAAAGTGTTTAATATATAGGCTGTGGGGCGCAACCAAAAAGAAGTATTAAACGGATTTAAAAAAATTGGATCGACTGTTATAATAAGAAAAAAATAATAAATTGGTTAGGTGTGCTATTTATTTTCACCATTTTGTTAAATAATCCCAAACTTTAATAGGAGGGAAGGATTTTCGCAGCAAACCTCACTCTCACAAATTTTTAAAAATATTTGGATAGTTAATAAATATAATAAAAATTGAATAAATACATACGAGTTTAAAAAAAACGAAAAAAAAATTCGAATCACAATTTGGCCAATGGTCATTATTTTCCATAGGTCAGTACCCAGAGACGGTCTATAAATACATACGAATCAAAAAAAAAACGAAAAAATATTTTCGAATCACATTTTGGCCAATGATCATTTTTTCCCATTGGTCAGCAGCCAGGACACGGTAAAAGTGGATATAAATTCATAAGAGTCAAAAAAAACGAATAAAAAATTTTCGAATCACATTTTGGCCAATGGTCATTTTTTTCCATTGGTCAGCAGCCAGAAAAGTGGATATAAATTCATAATAGTCAAAATAAACGAAAAAAAAATTTCGTTTTATTTGGCCAATGGTATTTTATTCCATTGGTGAGCAGCCAACGGACGGCCAAAAAGTCATAATAGCAATGGTAGTAACAACAGGAACATTCATAATAGTCAAAAAAAACGAAAAAAATAATTGCAATTCACATTTTGGCCAATGGTCATTTTTTTCATTGGTCAGCACCCAACGGACGGCCAAAAAGCCATATTATCAATGGTAGTAACAAGAACAATCATAATAGTCAAAAAAAACGAAAAAAATAATTGCGATTCACATTTTGGCCAATAGTCATTTTTTCCATTGGTCAGCAGCCAACGGACGGCCAAAAAGTCTTATTATCAACGGTATTAACAAGAACAATATATAAATTTAAACAAAAAAATAAAATAAAAATTTGGCCTCTCCGGGATTCGAACCCACATCAGGAGAGGCATAGGCTTTTGTGGGGGGGGGCATAGGGACCCATATCAGTAGAGGCATAAGCTCTACTAGGGGAGGGCATAGGGTAATTGTCAATGTTAGTCAAAAAAACGAAAAAATAATTTTCGAATCATACTTTGGCCAGTGGTCATTTCATTCCATTGGTCAGCAGGCAACGGACGGCCAAAAAGTCATAATAGCAATGGTAGTAACAGGAACAATCATAATAGTCAAAAAAAACGAAAAAAAAACTTGGATTCACATTTTGGCCAATGGTCATTTTTTTCATTGGTCAGCACCCAACGGACGGCCAAAAAGTCTTATTATCAATGGTAGTAACAAGAACAATCATAAGAGTCAAAAAAACTCCGGTATTCGAACCCAAAAACTAGTTGAATTAACAAAAATTAAAAGTAAACAAAACAAGACATTCGGTGCGTGACAAGACATTCGGTGTAGCACAAGACATTCGGTGTAGCACGCCGAATAGGCGGACAAACAAAATGGAAAGTGAGCCCATAAATTGCATAGCAATTAAAATGGAAAGCGAGCCCATAAATTGCATAGCATTTAATTAAATAGGGGCACAGGGACCCATATCAGTAGATGCATAGACCCTTGTAGTGGAGGGCATAGGGTATATCAATGTTAACCTATTCAAAAACGAAAAAAAAATTTCGATTTATTTGGCCAATGGTCATTTTTTTCAATGGTCAGTAGCCTGCGGACGATCAAAAGTCATATTATCAATGGTAATAACAAGAACAAAATATTAATTTAATTAAATATATACATTGGAGGGTAAACGGACGGACATCAACGGACAACCAAAAACGAGCCCATAAATTGCATAGCAATTAAAAAATATTTATTCTAATTCAAAAATGTTCGTCGTGAGTAGGATTTGAACCTACGCGGGAATATCCCATTTGATTTCGAGTCAAACGCCTTAACCACTCGGCCATCACGACAACATAATAGTAAACAAATTTTAGCCCTATATACCAGAAAACAATAGATGATAGCAGCAAACATTTCAAACGGGAAGGAATGTTACGAATTTATTCCAAATTTTCTACTATACCAAAGTTTCAACCCAAACCACCAACTATAAATAAGACGAAAATAAGGAATGTAAATAAAGTCATATTAGTTGCTTCTGGTAAAGGTGGAGTAGGGAAGTCAACGACAGCTATAAATCTAGCATTAGGACTTGCCAAAGTGTCAGATCATGCGTAAGTTTATGATAATTAGCAATGCAACTTGGTTAAGTAAAGGACAAAACAGGGTGGGTATATTGGATGCAGATATTTTTGGACCTTCAATCCCGAGATTAATGAATTTAAGGCACGTACAGGAACCAGATTTGACAAAAGGTATACATAGTTCAAAATCATGATTATTAAAGATAGATGGACTCATAATACCTCCACAAAATTATGGAGTTCCCTGTATGTCCATGGGATTTTTAGTGAAAGAGGCTAACCCAATTGTCTGGCGTGGTATGATGGTGACATCAGCAATTAATAAATTACTGAGAAATGTATTGCATAGTTTAGCCTTAAAATGTATTCATCTATAGATAGATTGGGGAGAGTTAGATTATTTAATTATAGACATGCCTCCTGGAACTGGAGACACTCAAATATCTATAGCTCAAGGTGTCCCTGTGGATGGTAAGTTTTAAAAAATTTAGTTTAATAAATTAATAGGAGCCATTATTGTATCTACACCCCAGGCTCTTGCAATATCTGATGCTCTTAAAGGTGCTGTCATGTTTAAGAAAGTTAATATACCCGTATTGGGGCTAGTACAAAATATGAGTATTTATGAATGTCTTAATTGTGGAACTCAGGCTTATATATTTGGAAATAATGGTGCATTTAAGTTGTGTCAAGAACTGGAAATTGATTTATTAGGTATTTTAGCAGCAAATTATATTTTTTATTATCAACATTAATAAATATTAGACTATTTATGCATTTAAAATCTCAAATTTTTTAACAAAAATACACATGTTAATTAGGTAAAAGTGTTAAAATTATAAGAAAATAAATTTCATGCAACATTCTGATTAAGAAGATTTGTTAAACAATGTTTATATTTTCTAAATATTTTTTACTTATTGTGATCAAATAACTAAAACAATTTGTATTTAAGGTGATGTGCCTCTGAACACTGAAATAATGCAGATGTCAGATGATGGAACACCAATAGTAATTGCAAACCCCAATTCAAATATTTCACAAATTTATATCAAAATGGCACAAAAATTACATAAAAAATTATCATGACATAGCTAAAGTTCAGCTAATAAATGTTTCTTTTTATCTTCAATCATTTCATCTATCTTGTTGCAATACATTTTCCCAATGTCTTGTACCTATATATATATGATTTAATTAATAAAGAGATAATTACAATAATTAAAAACATTGGAATACAATATATCAAAATGCAGATTAACTTTTAATTTAGCTCCAAGAATAATATCAAGGGAAAATAACTCTTCTTTTAAAGTAATCTGCTTGATGATGTTATTTTGTTTTTCCTTAATCTGTTCTTTGGATTTTTGTCCTAATGTTTTAGCAGA
This sequence comes from Gordius sp. MW1, assembly GCA_964036665.1. Lineage (NCBI taxonomy): Eukaryota > Metazoa > Nematomorpha > Gordioida > Gordea > Gordiidae > Gordius > Gordius sp. MW1. Next base: position 2,566,323 of record OZ038531.1, read on the forward strand.
TTTAGCTAAATTTTCTTTATATTCTCTTGTTATCCTAAATTTATTATTTAGTTATTGTAATATCTATTACCTAGGAATACTAACATAGATAGTGTTGCCTTCTTTTTGAATGCCTAAATTCATGCCAGATGATGTTAAGGCTTTTTCAACTCTAGGAATTAACTAAAATTTTACCATTAATATGATTTAAAGCTACTTCAGGATTAAAAGACATGTTAACAATATATAAATCAGGAGTTTTCATGTTTATTTGAGCTATTTCATTTAAATGAACTACTTTCTTATCCTTCTCTATCTGAATCTCATTTAATGAACCTTAAACATAAAAAGATTGTTTGATATTTTACAATAATTTTACCTAAACTTTTTTCTATGGTAATCTGTGTTGTATATTTTAAATTTAGTGAGTTAATTATTGCTTCAAGATTTTGTTTGTATTCATCAATATTAATTAACTCTGACAAAACATCATCTGATAGATGTACAATATTTTTCTTTTTTCTATCTTAATTTTTTCCTATTGTAATTGGAAATACACTACCTTTCTTAATAGAATAAAATCTTCTTGCATCACTAGAACAGATAGGAAAATAGGCTAAAGATTGTCGTATTTGGTAAGCTACAGACAAACTTTTAAAGGAAAATATTGCCAAATTTTTTAGCATTCAAGTTTGAGTTGTGATCAATTAATTACAAATTTATATTTAGTACCGATCATGCTAATGCCATGAAATGTAAATTTTATAGGCTTATTTGTTAAAGTGTGTTGCAGCGTGCCATTTTATACCAGCACTTTAATAGGAAGAATGAGACTAAGTAACCACACCACACCATTATAAAGGTCCATCGTAACACGAGCTGCCCTAGTGTAAGGTCCCTTTTTTGTACTAATTCCCTCCCCCATGGTCCTAAATTGTAGGAAACAGAACCGCCACATGTGCTATTACATTAGTTACATTACCATCACATTGATGAAACAAATAAGGCATGAGGGAGAGGGGGTTATTTACTTTTTTTATCATAAAATAGTAACACCGTGGATAAATCAGTAGCGTAAATGAGGGGGGGGGAACGAGAAATTCCTGAAAAGTTTTTTAATTACTAAATTAAATGGGTTAAAATATTATAGTTTGGTTACAACAAAGACTTTAAGACAGTTATAAAAACCTAGAAACATAATATATACCATAGGCGTAACTAGGATTTTTTTATAAAGGGGGTTATAAAGTTTTCATGGTTAAATTTTTTTGTAACTATTTTTTTGGATAAAAATAATTTTTTTTTAAAAGTTTAAGTGACAATAGCGTAAAAATACTAAAAGTAAAACAAATATTTATTTTATTAAATATATAATACAAAAATTATATAAATTGAAAATCATGGGAGGGGTTCTGACCCGAAAACCACCCCCTCCCTAATTCTATTGAAATGAAAGGTTTGTTGTGCTTTTACTCATTACAGATAGAAATTAGTCAAAAGATAAAAATAATTAATAATTTGTTTAATATTACAAGGGCTTAAAAACATTATTTTTTTGGAAGGGCATAACAAAAACACTAAGCTTAGATAAAAAAAAATTGATATTGTAACCCTCCCACCCCCAATCCTCCGTACGCCCCTGGCTTAATTGTTATAATAAAAGTACAAGTTGAATGTCCTGTCCGGTACCTTCTAGCGTATAAGCAAAGTCTTATCTTAGTTAATTTAATATTAGTTTACACTTTATAGATAGGATAGCTTAGATTAACAAATTTGACTGCACTGCACGCACAACAGCACACATCGTGTTGATGATGATGACAATAGCAACTAGCTAACACCCCTTTAGCATATATCTAATGGTCCATCGGGTCTCTTTGAAAAAATAATAGACTAGTGGTCGGTATTCAACACACCCACACTGAATGTCTTCCACAGAAAAGGAGACTAACAGCGTGGGTGTGGCTCTTTTTCTTAAGACTGCAATACCCCCTTAGCAGGCCCTAGAGCGCGCCCTTCACAACACTAATTACAGCTAATTTTTAAAGGCACATTAATTATGATTAAAAACAATTCTATCCCAACCGGTATTTGATAACTCTAAACCCCAAATTAAATTTCTAATAATTATTTTTAATCAACGAATTTCGTTATATATGCATACAGAAAGGGGGAAGGGAAACTTAACGATAAATCATAAAGTATATTCTCACGTGCAATCCCTGATGTCAATATAATTGACGTCCTACACTACAATCGACAATCTTTATGTAACAACCGAAGATGCTAGTAAATTTAGAAGGTAGTAGTAACATAAGTTATTTGGTTTAGTTATGATATATGCATGTGCCACAGTTACAATTACTTTAGTGTGTTAAAATCCTCAGTTTTAACTAAAAATTATCGTGATAAATAATTTAACTAATGTATAAGAAAATAAAAAAATTTACATTTGGGAAATTTTTAAAATCAAAATTAGGAATGAACCATAAGAGCTTTTTGTGGTTAATTATGTTGCAGGCATCGTACCCACAGCCAGTTAAAAAGTAGATTTATTTTATATTATTGTCAACGCATTTTTAACGAAGAAACCTTAAGTCTAAAGAGATTAGAACGATTATTAACATTATTTAGATTATATAGTATTAGTTCTTTTAGCTTTTATACCCTGCAAATATAAATATTGACAATATCTCATTATAAATCGGGAGGACTTATACCGCGCGCATGGGGAATAAAATAAGTCACGAAGATATAAGTAAAATTCAAAATCGAAAGAGATTTTTACAAAGGCGATTTTCTTTGAATCATAAACATGCTAGTCTATTGGATATGTTATATGTGTTTTTCCCATCTGGTTTCTATATGGTTATACAATGCCATAGTAAATAATTAATTTACAACAAAAGGTTGTACGAAGAGAGGAAAGTATAATAGTTAGGAAGAGGGAAGAAAGAGTGGGTAACAGGTGCGTGCAGATGAATCACCCACACAAATTTCTAATTTATTTTGATAAAACAATATATATTGTGTCGCTGCTTTGATAATGTTTCTTTAGTATTATGTCCGCACTCCTTTTATTTAATACAAAAATAAATATGCACAATTGGCGTAGTAAATTAATAAATATAATATTGATCGGATAAGGTAAATATTGGACGATGGCCGGAGAGCCGTACAACCAATAGGCTAGAATAGGTGACGTCTACGGGCAAAATGAAAGGTATTGGACTAGGGGACGTTTGGCTCTTGTTAGATAATTTCCGCAGATGAAACATAAACATATCGCCCCGCAAGACTAACGTGTCCAGGGTAAAAAATAAATATATCCTCCCGCAGGACTACCGAGTTCTAAATAACAAATTAAATAACTGATCATTTCATGGTCAACCTCTCGCTATTTAAACCTTGTTGATGCACTTCTCAATTTACATGAGGGATGCCGACCGTTCGATGTACTGCACATCTCCGTGCCTTTTACAAATTCGTCTGCTTCGAATTAGTGCCCATTTATTCACATAACTAATTACATTACATTTTATTCACACACACCCATTACCATAAACATTATTCCCACCATTAGTTGGCATGATACAACACGCTATCTCATTTGCGTAAACATTAAGTGATTTAACTACTTGACACTAGTTTTAAGCATAGACTAAGGCTCAAAGTAATTATAATTATTTTACAAAAAGATGTAGAGACGAAATGTGCATTGATTAAGAAGATTGATTCAAATTATATTATAATGGGATAATAAACAATATGTAAAAAAACTTTTATAATATAAATTTTTCATTTTTATAGGCATATATGTGACAACTACAAAAAGGCAGTTCATGATTTTAAGATAAGCGGTTTGTGTATTTATTCGCGCGCTCCCAATTACAATTAATTATATTTACCAATTTTATCAAAATATCCTTATAATGTTATAGAACACTCGTTAGAAATATGGTGGGGATTATAAAGCGTTTTGCTATCAACACTAGAGTCTATCAAAGTTCAGGTCTTAGTCCCTTTCTATTATTATTGGATATTTTTAAAAAGGATTTCGGTGAAGGTACTACATTGGCAATGATCTTTGCAGACGATTTAATCCTTGTGCCAGAAGTGAACAATCATTGGCTAATAATTTAGATGGATTGGTACGTGCATGAGAAGAAAGGTAAATCGAATGATAGCAAAATACATTAGGACAAAGATTATACCAGATAAAATCCGAAATGTGCATATCTCATATTAGGCCGATGGGAACTCAAAAGTGTGGTGTTCATCAACTCTCTTCGATCATAACTACGAACAGATGGTGGAAGGGATAAAGAAATCCGATGGCTTAAAAGGAGCGATTTAACAGGCGTTTTCTCTGACAAAAAGATCCCAACAAGATTTAAACATACAATATATAGGTTCTATCATACAGCCAACAATGCTGTATAGCTCGGAACCATGGGGTATACGTATTAGGTAATACCTAGCGTCCATGGAGAATGCCAAGATGGATGCTATGAGTGCAAGACAGAAAATAAAAGCAAAGAAGAATTAAGGAGAAATCTGGTTTCAACATCTATTAGACTAAAATAGTATGACCATTTAGGGAGAATTGATGCTAGCTTCTAATTCTATGATGATACATTTAGTAGAAAATCTCGCAAGAAAGCATCTGGTACCTTAAAATAAAGAACGGAAAATTACACAAATAGACAAAGAAAATTTAATGTGAAAGGACTAACTACTAGCCTAGGGGATGAACAGTAATAGATATAAGAAGTAACTTAAGAAAAATTACTTTACTACATGAATAAGCACAATACGTCTTAATAAAAATCTTCCAAAAATTATTTTTTTTTAAATAATTATACGTTTAAGTAAATTTTAACTTTAATTGTATACAAATTTACATTAACGACTAAAAAGTATAATAAGAAAGGTATAAACGCGCGAAGACTAAACGGATGGCATCGAGCCGTGAATGGAAATCGTGTTAGATCTAACGATTTCCATTGTAATCTTCTGTCTGATGTAATACGACTCTTTCGAATCCGATGAGACCATGGAAATTGCTCTCCCTAAAATTAACTTTAAACACAGCACCCCTAATTCAAACCCTAGGCATGGTAATCATTAGTATTGATTGTAAGTCCCTTTTTATGAAAATTGTGATCTAGATCAGTGGTTCTTAACCTTTTTATACACGCGACCCCCCAAATATTTTATAATTTGTTTGCGGCCCCCCATTTTTTTCACATTAATTTATATTTGTTATATTATCTATAATATATTAATTTTCTATTATTTTTTCATTTTATTATATAATAAACATAAAACACAACTTTATTATTTCATTATCTATTTAAAATTTAAATAGATAATGAAATAATAATAACATAAAAACTTCATAATTAAACATAAGAACATTGTTTAAAATAAAAAATATATGCATTCGGAAATATATTTAATGAGATTTCTGCTGCTGAACATCTTCAGCCAATTTGTTAATTCTTGGTTCAATTGATTGTAATGCTATCCTCATGCAGGAATCTAGTCGCAATCGATTGCGTTTTTTAGTTTTTTATATCCACCATAGTTGAGAAGCCTTTTTCACACAAATATGTACTAGCGAAAGGCAGCAAATTTTGAATTGCTGCTGAAAATAATGGAGGATATTCTGCACGAATTTGTATCCAAAATCGCGGCAAACTTTTAGTTTTAAACAAAGATTTTAAATTACAATCATTTATTAATTCTAATAATGAATCTTAAGACAACGAGTTCTAATCCCCTGGTGAGTATTTTTTCTAAAGCTTTTCTGAACATTTTTATTTTATTCTAAAAAAATTTGGCGACCCCCCGGCAAACTTCTCGCACCCCCTAAGGGGGTCGCGACCCCCAGGTTAAGAATCACTGATCTTGATTACTTATAATACAATTAACTAAAATTATTTTACCTCTACTAATGCTCTCAGATATATAGAATGAAATTATTGTTTTTGGATTTATGCGAAATTAACATTTATTTTGTTTAAAACGTTAGCATTCAATTGGTTTTAACTGTAATAGATTTATCTAAAAATAAATATTTCATAAAAGAATATAGTATAATACTTATAATATTTTCCAAAATTTATTGACAATTTAAAAAATGGTGTTAATATTTACCCTCAAAGTAATTGAATTTAAAGGCGAAATACACAATGGACAATTTTCAAATTTATGGAAAGTAACCGTAACTTTGTTACACAGATACTATATGCTGACTACATAACAGTTCCCCTCTAAAGTAACTAATTACAATTAATTAAAAAGGAATCAGTCCCTAGAACTAGCTACAAACCGTTTAATTGTAAAGCCTTGGGCCTGAAAAAATTCGCGATTAACCGATATTTCACGATTAAACGATAGAAATAAGAGTATACGTACATTATATTAAATATTCATTTCTTACGCTTCGCATCAAAACGATAATATAATTATCTGGTTGATTTAAGGACTCGAAAATGTTTGTGAATATCCGATATTGTAATTAAGCGATTTGTCAATAAACGATGTTTTTGTTAATATTATCGTTAAAAAAAAATGGCGGTAAACTTCGCGATTAAAAGATTTTCGCGATAATCCGATTTGTGATTAAGAAGTTTCGACTGTAGTTACTAAACAGCTCTAGAAATAAGGCTTACTTCTGGCGAAAAATTAGTTTGCATCATCTTTACATTATAATTTCCCTCTAGCTTACTCTAATTTCAAGCCATAAAGGTTTAAATATTTGTGTGACAGATTTATGTATGAGGACACTGTGCAAAAAAAGCGTTTCATAATAATCCCTGTTATTAATATCATTATCTACATTTCATACATAAAATTACAGTAAATCAATTTATTAAATTTATTAATCAAATTTTGTATGATCATTTCTGTCGAATAAATTTTTCATCCTCAACTTTTTCTAATTGGTCGGGTCCGGGTTGAAAATTTAAAAACGCTTTCGGGTCGGGTTCGGGTTGAAAATTTAAAAACGCTTTCGGGTCGGGTTCGGGTTGAAATTTTAAAAACGCTTTCGGGTCGGGTCGGGTTCGGGTTGAAAATTTTGAAAAAAATGACTTTGCAGGCCTCTAGGGCATTTCAAACCTTCATTTTTATGTTCTATCTTTATCTCCCACGCCCTGGCCTCTCCACTAAGATTTATCGTATGTTCCGTTTATTAATATGGTAGAAAGCCTAAATACACATACTCTAAGGTCATTTTAATCGTATTTGCTAACAAATATTTATTTTGCAACCCGGTAGAGTTTATTTATGGTTAATTAAAAAAAGTTCGGACATTTTAAAGTTAACTGCTTCTATGTATTTATTTTTTTATTAACCAACACATCGTAAAAATTTATGTGTAAAAAATTATTTTAAAGTCTATTTGAATAATTCTAACATTTAAAACTTATTGTTGGGGTTACATCGTATTCTGCTTCTGCAAGTTCTTCATATTGCAACGATATTTAACGTTAAAAACGTGTTTGTTTTCAGTTATAGAGGCGTTGGATCCAAAACTTATGATGAAAACGCTTTTCATTATAAATGGACTTTGATGGCTACTATGTTTCATTTCTACCAAAGTTTTTTTTGACGAAAAGTGGTAACCTAATAAAAAAAGAAGCTTGTAGCACATTGTCTACTAACTTTACTTGGCTAAATATTTTCTGATTTATCGTTATTTCTCCAGACGCACTTTTTAAAAATTTCATATCTATATCGTCTTCCTTAAATGTTACAATTAACTATCAACGATTTTATTATTCAAACAAAATTATTTTAGCTTACGTTACTAACAGTTAAAATATAATTTTTAAGACCAACCAAGTACTTCAAAACATCTAACAAAGCTGTTGGTAAACTGAATTGCTCGAATATCGAATTTCCGTTTAGTTTTAAAAATATTCCGTCCTGAGTTTTGACCACTTCTATGGATCCACTTATATAAGAAACAGATTAATCAAGATAGATATCTATATCATTTTATCCGTTAATAATAAATTAATTTCCAAACTTTTTTTTATTTAGGTTATATTTCTATATTACTTCTTTGTTTACTTTTTGTAGTTTGGCCGAATAAATTTTAAATGATTATCTATTTGGGGCTTACAAGTAATTTAAAAAAAAATCTATATATAAACAGCAATATAATTCAGCTTGGTAAAAAGTAAGCACGTATCTAAAATCGAATAAATAAAAAATTTGGAAATTACTTTAAATATTTGAATTCTGGTGCAAAGGGAAACAAAGTGCGGATTTTTATAAACTTATTTTCAAAATTCTTTGTACAGACATCGTACGGATCTTATATAAACATTAAACTTTAAAAATTATACCTTTAAACTCTTGGTTTGTCGGGATGGTTTGTAATTTAACGACAAAAGATGAGATTAATAAAAATTTTACAAACATTGAGAATATTAGGAATTAAAATTATATGAAATGGCACACAACAACATCTATCTGGTAAAAATATTGACATAGATGATTAAGATTCCTTATATATTAGGATTAAAAGGTATGTTCCCTCAAAACATCTTGTCAAATATTTGCTATGGTTAAACCTTAATTAACGATATTTTATTAACATTGGTTTCGGTCCCTTCCATGAGGAGATAAGCGTTCAACTCTAAATTTTATATACTTATAAATAGGTCATTGATGCGCAGAGTTTCTGACCAAATGAAAGAAATATACAATATTAATGCTATTTATTTGCCCTTATGTATTATCTTGTAATAAGCAATATGGCTAATATTAATTGCTATGCAATTTATGGGCTCGTTTTTTGTTGTCCGTCCGTCCGTCTGTCCGTCCATCCCTATCTATTTACATTGGGTATATTAGGTTATCGATTTTTTAAATTAATGCATGAGAAAGAGGTGCCCCACCCCTCATCTCTATCTCCCTCGCTGTGTTATTTTTTAAATTAATGCATAAGAGGTGCCCCACCCCTCATCTCTATCTCCCTCGGTGTGTTATATATAAGATTTGTTAAATTATCTATTATATAATAAACATAAATAAAAGTTGTTTACTTTTAATTGCTATGCAATTTAACTAGTTATATAATTAACATAAATAAAAGTTGTTTACTTTTAATTGCTATGCAATTTAACTAGTTTTTGTTATATAATAAACATAGATAAAAGTTGTATACTTTTAATGCTATGCAATAACTAGTTATATAATAAACATAAAAAACTCGGGCCTTCGGCCCTCGTGGGAAGCGGGAGGGGAGAAGGGGAGGGGAGAAGGGAAGGGGGGGGGACGACTCATCTTTACTTCGTATAAATGTATCATATTTGCTATGCAATTTATGGGCGAGAAAGGTGGGAAGAGGCGAGAATGCCTATAGGGGGGTATTAAATGCCTAATGATTAATTAATTATTTATACAAATTTTCCATTTATAGGCAAAATGTAATATAGGCAAGGGTTAGGGTTAGATTTAGTGTTTGCATCTAGTTGCGTATTACATTAGTTTTTACGGTTAGTGATTATGGGTCTAACAAACATTATATTATAAAACATCACAATGTTAAGAATTTGCAGAATTGTTGGGAGAAATTTTTGTTGAATGTGAACAATTTTTAATTAAAAAAATCAAAAATTTGGCGAATGGTCATTTTTTCTCCATTGGTCAGTACCAACAGATACTCTATAAGTCAATGATAGCCAAAAAAACGGAAAAAAAATTTGATACTCACTTTGGCCAATGGTCATTTTTTTCCATCGGTCAGCAGCCAGCACACAAAAATGGATATAAATTCATAAGAGTAAAAAAAACGAAAAAAAAATTTCGAATCACATTTTGGCCAATGGTCATTTTAATCCATTGGTCAGCAGCCAGGACACGGTAAAAGTGGATAAAAATTCATAATAGTCAAAAAAAACGAAAAAAAAATTTTCGAATCACATTTTGGCCAATGGTCATTTTATTCCATTGGTCAGCAGCCAGCGGACGGCCAAAAAGTCATAATAGCAATGGTAGGAACAGGAACAATCATAATAGTCAAAGAAAAAAAAAATTTCGATTGACATTTTGGCCAATGGTCATTTTTTCCATCGGTCAGGAGCCAGCGGACGGCCAAAAAGTCATAATAGCAATGGTCAAAAATAAACGAAAAAATAAACTCGGATTCACATTTTGGCCAATGGTCATTTTTTTCATTGGTCAGCAGCCAGCGGACGGCCAAAAAGTCTTATTATCAATGATAGTAACAAGAACAATCGTAATAGTCAAAACTAAAACGAAAAAAAAACTTGGAATCACATTTTGGCCAATGGTCATTTTTTCCATCGGTCAGCAGCCAGCGGACGGCAAAAAAGTCATAATAGCAATGGTAGTAACAGGAACAATCATAATAATAAAAAAAACGAAAAAATAAACTTGGATTCACATTTTGGCCAATGGTCTTTTTCATTAACCAGCAGCCAGCAGACGGCCAAAAAGTCATAATAGCAATGGTAGTAACAGGAACAATCATAATAGTCAAAAAAAACGAAAAAATAAACTTGGATTCACATTTTGGCCAAAGGTCATTTTTTCTTTGGTCAGCAGCCAGTGGACGGCCGAAAAGTCGTATTAGCAATGGTAGTTACAGGAACAATCATAATAGTCAAAAAAAAAAGAAAAACTAAACTTGGATTCACATTTTGGCCAATGGTCATTTTTTTCATTGGTCGGCAGCCAGCAGACGGCCAAAAAGTCTTATTATCAATGGTAGTAACAAGAACAATCATAAGAGTCTAAAAAAACTCCGAGATTCTAACCCAAACCCTTGTAGTGGAGGGCATAGGGTAATTATAGCAATTAATATCAATGTTACCCAATTCAAAAACGAATAGATATACTTATGCATTAATTTAACGTAGCAATTAAAACCCGACCCCGCCCGAAAGCGAGGGAGATAGAGATGAGGGGTGGGGCACCTCTTAATTTAAAAAATAACACAGCGAGGGAGATAGAGATGAGGGGTGGGGCACCTCTTTCTCATGCATTAATTTAAAAAATCGATAACCTAATATACCCAATGCAAATAGATAGGGATGGACGGACAATGGACGGACGGACAACAAAAAACGAGCCCATAAATTGCATAGCAATTAATAAAAGTTGTTTACTTTTTAATTGCTATGCAATTTAACTAGTTTTGGGGTTAGAATCCAGGAGTTTTTTTGACTCTTATGATTGTTCTTGTTACTATCATTGATAATAAGAATTTTTGGCCGCCGCTGGCTGCTGACCAATGAAAAAAATGACCATTGGCCAAAATGCGAATCGAAATTATTTTGTTCGTTTTTTTTTGACTATTATGATTGTTCCTGTTTCTACCATTGCTATTATGACTTTTTGGCCGTCCGCTGGCTGCTGACCAATGTTATATAATAAACATAAATAAAAGTTGTTTACTTTTAATTGCTATGCAATTTAACTAGTTTTTGGGTTAGAATCCAGGAGTTTTTTTGACTCTTATGATTGTTCTTGTTACTATCATTGATAATAAGACTTTTTGGCCGTCCGTTGGCTGCTGACCAATGAAAAAAATGACCATTGGCCAAAATGTGAATCCGAGTTTATTTTTTCGTTTTTTTTGACTATTATGATTGTTCCTGTTACTACCATTGCTATTATGACTTTTTGGATTGGCCAAAATGTGAATCGAAATTATTTTTTTTGTTTTTTTGACTATTATGATTGTTCCTGTTCCTACCATTGCTATTATGACTTTTTGGCCGTCTGCTGGCTGCTGACCAATGGAATAAAATGACCATTGGCCAAAATGTGATTCAAAAACTTTTTTTTCGTTTTTTTTTGACTATTATGAATTTATAACAACTTTTACCGTGTCCTGGCTGCTGACCAATGGAAAAAAATGACCATTGGCCAAAATGTGATTCGAAAATTTTTTTTCTCGTTTTTTTACTCTTATGAATTTATATCCACTTTTACCGTGTGCTGGCTGCTGACCAATGGAAAAAAATGACCATTGGCCAAAGTGAGCATCAAAATTTTTTTTTTCGTTTTTTTAGCTATCATTGACTTATAGAGTATCTGTTGGTACTGACCAATAGAGAAAAAGTGACCATTGGCCAAATTTTTTATTTTTTTAATTAAAAATTGTTCAAATTCAACAAAAAATTTCTCCCAACAATTCTACAAATTCTTAGCATTGTGTTGTTTTATAATAAAATGTTTGTTAGACCCATAATCACTAAAGGCCATAAAAACTAATGTAATACGCAACTAGATGCAAACACTAAATCTAACCCTAACCCTTGCCTATATTACATTTTGACTATAATGGAAAATTTGTATAAATAATTAATTAATCATTAGGCATTTAATACCCCCCTATGGGCATTCTCGCCCCTTCCCACCTTTCTCGCCCATAGCATAGCAAATATGATACATTTATACGAAGTACAGATGAGTCGTCCCCCCTTCCCTTCCCCTCTTCCCTTCCCTTCTCCCCCTTCCCACGAGGGCCGAAGGCCCGAGTTATATATATACATATATTTGATGATTTCTACATTTATAAAAAGCTCTAATTTTAAACGATTGCATGATTCATCGCGACAATGTTTAATAATTCTGATCATATTATTCAAATAAACATGTTTTTAAATATGCCTTATTGATTTCATTGCAAACTTATTTGAACCCTTCTAAATTTTAGCATTAGCCACTTTATGTTATTATATTAGATGCTATGAAGATGCTAAACAATACAAATAAAAAGTTCTACAAGTAAAACTTTATATATTATTATCATATTTAAAGGTGTTTTAAACTAATTCCACAATTGAACCAACCAGTTATTATGGATAATTTATTATAATTACAACTTTTATTAGGTAAACATAAGTCAGCCCTTGATAAGAAATTATATTCTTGTTTGTAATTATATTAAACTTACAAAAACTATATATCAGCCATCAATTTATAAATTATTTAACTTTATAATTTATAGAAACTAAGGCTATACATATATTTAACATAAAAACTGGCCTTGGTTGTTAAATTAATCCGTAAAAGTGCATAATTTCGATTTCGTTCATAAAATGCGGAGATTAATCATCGTATATCAAGTAAGTTTAATGCTATGTGGTAGAAAATTTTGTATAATACGTATGAAATATTTACTATTGATATCAAACTCGCTAAACTTAAAAAAAATTGCCCAAAAAGAGATTTTCCAAGGGACTAGTAATAAAAAAATTTATTTGTTCAAAAAGCAGCATAAATAACCCAATCAAGGTCACTAGCTCTACTCGGTTACTTTAACATGACAAAAATTGACCTGTGTAAAATTGCTTATTTAATTCAGATTTAAATCTGAAAATAGAATATATAATTTCATTGAGCCAATCTCCATAATTTTTCCAAGTTTTCCTAAACTTCGCATTGAAAACAACTGATGCGCGTGTGTATTTTATATACAAGCCCACTAGTAAATAAGTTAGGATAAGTATAAAACGTTCGATAAAATTTAATCATATGTCCTGGTTAATTGTTTAGAACTTTTGCCCATCCCTTTCGGTAATTTTTTTCCCGAATCATCTTCTAATTCCTTTTCTTTATAGTAATGAGGCGCTACTTCTAACAACCAATTATTTTCAATTTCTATCACCTAGTATAAAACAATTTACATTACAATTATCATCGCTTTTTTGATATTTATTAAAAAAGCAAAGATATTTGTAAAATAATTCCAAAAATCTTAAAATGCGAGACATTAGTGAAGACTTATTATAACGACAAGACTCGTTAAAAAGGAATTATTAAAACTGACATTATCACCTTTAGCTTAATCATTATTATTTTTTTAAAATAAATATTTTGTGAAAATGAAATAAATAAAGTTAAGAATTATAAATATTTCGAAAAAATTCCGATATTGCTATTGAATTCAGCCGTGGCACTGTAAATTTCAAAAAACTCGAAAATTAGCAATACAATAATTTTTTGTCCAATTGCGACCCACCACCCTCACAATCTTTGGTCCCCAAGCCTTAGAAATTATTTAAAAAAATTAGGGGAAAAAATTTCATTATTATCCCATGATAATCGCGAATCCTTTTAGCTTAGTTTAAAATCTTATCAATGTCACAAAATAAAATGTTATATTTTTTTGAAGATTTTTTCATACATAACTTTATATTACTTGTCTCATGTATTCTTTCGTGGTGAAAACGACTTCGAAATAGACGACCCACCGGGGGTTAGATTCGAATAAGCAACTATTGGGGTGTATCATTACCCCCTGATTGTGTTTAATCGTTTTGTATTGGCCCGATTTGGTGAAACGTGCGGTGTGATAGAAAAAGCCCGCTGTTATGGCCTATTTTTGAAAAAAATAAAACTGTAAAAAAAAATTTAACTTATTAAAGAATACTCACACATATTAAATCCATTATTCAATTTTATAAAGCTCACATAACTAAGTCTGTAGTATCGTAAGACTATTTCTATTTTTATCAGTGTCACTCAATGCTAATACTTTCTTATTATTCTATTCTTTTCCCCCAAGATATATTTGTCGATATTTGAGATAATACCCTATTGGTGTTGTGAAAACGGCTGGGTTTTGTTTGGTCGACTAAACATAAACAGACCAAAAAGCCTTTGGTCTGTTTATGCGACTAATGGAAGTAGAACCAAAAAATCGTTGGTTTGTTTACGTTTCATCGACTAAAAGCAAAGTTCGACCAAACAAAACCCAACCGTTTTTACAATAATATACCCTATCAATACTTACTTTACATCCCTCCGAACTTTCAAAATTCACGATCCTTTTCCAAAATTATTAAACGTATGACAAAAACAAATAATAAGTCACATATAACAAATAATTGGTGTACGACGAAATTAGTTGCCGTCTAAGATAAAAACAGTTAAGACTACAACAGAGTAATCTATCAAGCAGTGTTGTAAAAACGGCTGGTTTTCGTTTGGTCGACCATTGGTTCAACTTTCGAATTTCGACCAAGCCTAGAGGTCGATTAAGAATAAACAGACCAAAAAACATTTGGTCTACAAATTAAAGACACGCGGTGGAGGGAGAAAGACCTTTCTAATGGCGATATTGTCATCGGGGTTGGACAGGACATCAACTTCGACGCGTTCAGCCAAAAATAGCAATTGATCTCTAACTTCCCGAGCCCGTTTCATGCTACGGTACTGGATAAAATTTTCGTAACACCATTGTACCGAATATTCCGTTTCGGCCCACTGGTAAACAAACCGGGTAAATTACACTTTATTAAATGACTAATTGATATTTTTTTATCTGGAATTAAAAATCAGATAGTATAAGAATAAAATGCACTTTGAGAATCTTATGAACTTTATTACCTCAAGGGATTGTTCAAATAGTCGAGCCTTTACATCAAGATTGCCTCTAAATTCTACTTATGTCATAGAAATTAATTAATCATAGACTGCGCCAAAAAGCCAAACAAACGTTATAGTAACGCTTAAAATGATTAGTCCTACAGATCATAAATGTTTTCTTTTAATTAACATACTCTCCTTTGGCTTAATTAATAATACATAACTTACTAGTAACAAAAACATCTTATAAATCACAACTATTTTAATTTAAAATTAATAAAAGTATTGAGATGATTGTAAAAGATTAATACAACGTTTCTCTCTCAACAAAATCCACAATTAAATCACCATTTAAACAAAGTATCACAACTTTAAAATATGAAAATATCTATACAAAAACTTCAAACTTAACTCAAAAAACCACATTTTTATTTAAAATTAAAAATGAACTAATTATTTAAAGTGATATCAACCTGTTCAAAAACTTTGAGCAACATGATGTGATCGCCTTCGGGACAATAAAAATTTTTTCTAGCCGCATCCGCGTGTATTATCTTATCCTTGGGACGGTAAAAGATAGCGTTGTTAATAGATAACATGGCGGCCAATGATATTATTTCGGAAGTGCATTTGTATCTAATTATAAAAAAGTTTTCATTTATACTAAAAAAATACCACATGTTAAACTAGTAATATATTGGTTCAAAATACGTAATAGTTTGAAAGAATTATACTTTTAAAAGTTGAACAAAGCATAGGATTTAAAAGAATATATAAAGAAATAGTTGCAACTTTAGCATACGTCCAATATTTTAAAAAATTACTATTTATTGTACCATTTTAATGTTAATTTTATTCCTATCAGCTATTATATTACTGTTTTTTACTTAAAATAAAAAAAAATTAATAAAAAAATTAACTACAAACAAATCACAGCAAATATTAGTAGTAGTTTTAGCATATGAGTGTCGTAAAAAGGGCTGGGTTTTGCTTGGTCGACTAAACAGACCCAATGTTTGACAAAAAATTTTTTTGGCCTCTTCATGCGGCTAAGAAAAATGGACGAAAAAATAACTTTTGATTTATTTATGTTTAGCTGACTAAAACCAAAAATCGACGCAGCAAAATCCAGCCCTTTTTACAACACTAATGCATATACAAGGCGAAGAAACGGATAATGCCTTTTAATCATTCTATTATTCATAAATATTTTCGCTCTCGTATCCTTTCCCTAATTGCATCATATATTTAATACTTTTTTATGCTAAAGCATGTTTAAGAAAATACCAAAATAATAGTAACTGTCAAAAAATGGGATTTTTTCCCTTGTACTTAAATTAAACCCTACTTTTCGGAAGCTATGATCATTTTGGACATCATAGGATCGACAGGAAATTCGGCCATGCGTCTACCAAGTTTAGTTAACTCCCCTAAATGATTTAAGGCACCCAAAGCATAAAGCTGTTCCAGTGCTAAAATAAGGGCTTCATGAGGGGGCGGATCCATAAAATCGAAATGTATGAGATCGTTGATGCCCAGGGATTTTAGGAGTAAGACCACGTTGCCCAGGTTAGTCCTTTGAATCTTTTAATTTGCGAATGCAGTTTATCGTTATACAACAACAAAAAGATTGGTAAAAGAATTGCAAAATGCATAGGAAATTTTGCGAAAATTTAGCGAGATACAGAGTGAAAATTATGATATTGTTCGAACATTCGTGTTTAATGGTTTAATTTAAGCTATTTAACGCTTAGTTTTGAAACGTGATTTTATTATTTAAAGGAAATTAACGATACCAAATCAATTGGCATGCATTTTAAAACTTGTTTCAAACCTAATTTTAATAATTTAACGTAATTCAATGGTAACAACTCTCTATATCTATATACATATATCTAATGAATACAAACTTTTCAATTGTAATTTGCATAAAATTTTAAAGATAAAAAATAGAAATAAAATTTTATGCGATTAAATGCAAAAAGAGCGTTTTTAATAGATAACACAATGGTTACAATATTACTTCGGGTATGGAATTATCGTCTAATTCATTTTGAAAGGCCCAAGAGGTGTAAAGCCTAAAACACTTACCGGCGGCTACGCGCCCAGCCCGACCCGCTCTTTGGTTGGCCGAGGCCTGTGCACAAAAATTAAGCAAAATATTTTAAGTTTATATCTATATATATCACAAGAAATAAATCTTGGCATCATTAGTAAACAAAACGTATCATTAGCTGGCTTTGAATCTAAGCAATTATTTGTTTTCATAATATGTAAAACATGTATTTATTATTATATAGTAAAATAATAATCTTGCATGAATCCTAAAAAACATACAACCTAGGCATAAGCCGCTTTCCAGTCAACCTTACAGTTGCCATTAAAGTTTCCTTTCAAAGCTTAAACTTCTCGAAGATATAGTCAGTAGTTTTTAGCTGTAAAATTTTTTTTAAACACTTGGGGGAGGGGGGTGCATGAAAATCTTTTATTGAAAGCTATCAATTTTTAAAGAGGACATATTTTTGAGTTAGGTTTACGAGACGATACCCAGGCGTAATATTTAACGAGTAACCTATAAAACCAATTAAATTTATTCCTTCATTTCTAGTTATTTACTCAAATACACTTTCAAGCGTGTCCTTTTTTGCATGTAAATTACTTTGGAGATGGGAGTAACAACTAAGGATTCCATCCCAGTTCGAGCATTATAACTTTTTTGCTTGCAAAATCCAGGATCTATAACGTATATAATTCCATCTATGGTCAACGAAGTTTCGGCTATGTTTGTAGCTAATACGACCTACCAAACACAAAAATACGAGATTTTAATATGCAGTTTTTTGTTGAAAAAATAGAAACGTTTTTTGAAAATATATATATATGTTTTAAATAAAAAATATGCTTTTAAATAGATGCAAACAATTGCTTAAGTTACTTATTTATTCAGCCAAAAACTATGGCTTATATAATGACTAAATTCAAAAACTAATGTTATTTTATGATAAATTTGATGGGAGGCATAGTTAAATAATCTAAATTATTTCCTTTAAACAGAATGATTATGGAACTAACCCGAACATATATTTTAACCATAATCTCACCTAGAAATTTTTATCTTATTTTGTCCTGCCATATAGAACTATAAAATGTAGATTATTTTATCAATAATATATTAAGGCCAAATTTTTACTTTTCTCGCACCTCGGGGCGTGGGTTCGAATATGCGGGCTTGCATTTCGGATGGCAAATTTGAGTATATGGGAAGGGATATGAGTTCCTTTATTTTGGGTCCAAGTTTTCGACATTTTTCCTAGCATTCACAAAACTTTTTAGATTCTTTAAGCATCATTTGCTTCATAAATTAGAGCTTTAAATCGCGCAAAGTAGTTTTGTTAAATGACTATATAATTACAAGCATAGACTAGATAGATTGCTCATCAACTTTAAACAAGGGCAACGTTTTTCCGCCATTTTGAAATGTGCTTAAATAAGGGAAGGACATATAGATTATAGTAATTTTGGTTAATTAAAGTGATTTAAAAACGTAATAAAAACATATTGAACTAATCAAATTTAAAAAAAACGGTGTTTTAAAATATGCATAATTTTAATTTATAATATTCATAAAAACTAAAATACTGTGACGTTAATATAGTGCCATCTGCATTTTATTAAATAATCGTTTATTTATTCCATTTAAGGTAAATTAACTTTTTCTGTTTTAACAATAGGTGCAGTGCAGAAAGACGTGGAAGATAATTTAATTCATAATAGTGGATTTAAGGTTACACATTTTACCACAGGAAACATAAAACATGAGAAGTCTATGTATTCTACCCCCACACTAAGACAAATAACTGATTTGCTGCGTAGTTCTCTCCATAAACCCGAAATTTTTTCTTCCTTTTTTTCGTCTTAAAATGTGTTATTCAAACCTTATAAAATTCCATCAAATACCCCCATAAAAAACTTTCGAGCCATATAGGTTGGTAAACAAATGCAATAATTACAAAGACGAGTCTTACTTTCAGATAAAAGTTTTAAATTTTTATAAAAATCCGACACGACCCCAAAACAAAGTACTTCTTGAACGAAACCATCCCCAGGCTTTACAAGGGTTGAAAAATAATACCTCCAAAAACTAATAATACAATAAAAAGGTTAATACAGCTTTTGTATTAAAATCTAATAGGTAAGTTAGGAGGCCATTTTAAGTTAAGTGTCGTATTACATCTTAAAATGTCGATTTTTACTAAATTAAACAAATTATGGTGTAGTTACAAACTTCTTCACCCAAAATTTGCTTTTCTGTTAAGGTTTTTTAGGATAATATCAAAATATAAATTTTTAAATCTAATAATTACAATGTATCGGTTATTCGTCATTATATGGCATTAAAAATGGCGTCCAACATCCATACTTATTAATTATCACCAATCTATAGCACCATTAGTCTATCAATTCTCCATATAAACGTGGCATTAGAGAACTGCAAAGTCACTTTTTTTCAACCCGAACCCGACCCGACCCGAAATCATTTTCAAATTTTCTACCCGGACCCAACCCGACCCGAAATCATTTTCAAATTTTCTACCCGGACCCGACCCGACCCGAAATCATTTTCAAATTTTCTACCCGAACCCGACCCGACCCGAAAGCATTTTAAAAACTTCAACCCGAACCCGACCCGACCCGAAAAATTATAAAAAAAATTACTTTCGAGCGCGAAAATGCCGTGTGTAAAATTAAATCGACTAATAAAAGCCATGATGATTTGTATTCTTTAAAGGGGATGGTGAAAAAAAACTCATAATTATTTACCTATATTTAGTTTCCTAATATCAAGTAAACTGCTCATATGTTATAGATTTGAGACAACTATTTAACATCCATTTATTGTTATTATGAAACCATTAATATATAGCTGATTATAATCAATATAGTAAATAAGATGAAATTTATAGTGACTGTCCAAATGTTTTAAGTTTGAAGTACAATTTAAGATAAATTCATTTGATATGAAACTTTAAAATAATTATAAGGTATTATAAAAAAAAATTGCACATGAAAAATTTATAAAATTATAACTTACTTTTAAGTTGGCTATGTATTAAATGTAATTTAAATTAACGATGAGGATTAGCTAAAACTTCACTGTTAACACTAAAAAATTTTGAAATATAACTTTATTGAAATACTTTACCTTTTAATAGTCAAATTAAAAACAGGAGTAATTTATGTAGTTTGAATTAGTGATGAGAATTAGCTAGCACTTCAGAGTTTGGAGTTTTAAAATTTAAAAAAAGAGGAAAAGAATTAAATAAATGAATGATCCAAATTAATTGTGCATTTCGATATTTAAAAACACTCTTTGCTTAGCAATTAACATTAATTAAAAAAATAGGTCTCGCGTGTTTTTTACAATGTATAAACCTTGGACCCGACTCTATAAATTTGACCCGACCCGACCCGAAAGCTTTTTCAAATTTTTTACCCGGACCCGACCCGAAATAATTTTCAAATTTTCTACCCGGACCCGACCCGACCCGAAATCATTTTCAAATTTTCTACCCGAACCCGACCCGACCCGAGGTCGGGTCGGGTCACCCGTGCAGTTCTCTACGTGGCATTATCAAAAAAAACATGAATATATGAAATTTTTGGAAAAGTTACGATTAATATTTCTTGAACGACTTCGATTTCTTCTTGGCCCGACAAGAAAACCAAAATGTCACCCAGCGCCTGAGTCACGTGTATTTGCAGGATAGTCACCACGCAAGCCTCTAAGTAATCCGGCTCAGGGGCTTTCGTGTAATAAATGTCGACGGGATATCTACGGCCAGGGATACGAAATACTGGGGCGTCGTCGAAAAACTACGATGAAAAACGTAAAATCTAATTTTTGTGAAATTTGGAGAGGGGCGGGGGAACACAAGAGGGGCACCTGCCCCCCCCCTTCTTAGTGGGGTAAAAACGGCTCTGGTTTGTTTTTCAAATTTTGACTAAGCCTAGAGGTCGATTAATTTTAGACAGACCAAAAAACTGTTGGTTCGTTTAAGTTTATTCGACTAAAACCAAAGGCCGACCAAATAAAACCCAGCCATTGTTACGTCACTTCTTTAATTTTTGGAAAAACTCTAAAATTAAGGAACGATGATTTTACTATTTTATTAACAGTCATGTAACATATTGGTATCAATTTTTAATGATTCGCTGAAAAAATGACTAATTGATTAAAAATATTTACAGAGTTTGAGATTAATCTGACATGTTCCACTTTTCATTGCAAAAATCTGAGCAAAAGTAATAGCATAAGCAGTTATATGAAATTTAGTATAAATTAGCAAAGTTTTTGGAGACGGAAATTTAAGCGAAGTAGCTTATGTAAAATATTAATATTTTAAATGTAATTACAAAAAAAGCAATAAAAAGATAATTGATCGTCATTTAGAAGAACTCAAAATTTGGCTTATTAAACCTTAGATTTCACTATTTATTTTAGGTTCTAAAGCGTACAAAAGTTTTGATCAATAATTTTATAAAAAATTGGGGATTGTGAAAATTCTTTTTGCATTTTTTTGAGGAAAAAACTATTAAATTTTTACTTGTGAAAATTTTTCGGCATCTAGCGTGGCACTAGAAATCAAAAGTTTTAGGTCGGGCCTAAACCGGGCAATGTCTTTAACTAAGCCAAACAGTATGTCCGTGTGCAATGTCCTTTCATGAGCTTCATCTACCATGAGAACGCTAAAACACACACATGGATAATAATTTTAATTTCTAGATCAAAAATCATAGATATAAGAATAGTTAAAAATACGAATTTTAGGCAAAAAGGTGTCGTTATTTTTTTTTTGGTTTAAAAATTATACATCTGCTTTTTTTAAATTATTTTAAAAACTTGATAATCGATATAAATCTTGATTCTAAATTAGAAAATTTTAACTTGCATAAACTTAGCATGATAGAAAAAAAGTTAGCCAAATTTAATATAGTTTGTTGTTTTATCCAATATTTAAACTCCGAGCCCGTCCAAATTTTCAAATTTTTTAAATCAAATAATGTTTTTTTTTATTAATTCATTCAAAAATGTAGAATCTGGTATGCGATAATCTCGTTTTCTCAACTTTCCTCATTACAATTTTGAGGAAAAAGGCCTGACTGGTGTGCTAATTAAAAGGTTGTTTAATTTTTTTGTTCAAAATAAATTCATATTAACATAGACAACTAAATAAAACAGGTGTATCATTTAAAAAAAATAAAAATCTTTTTAATAAAAGATTAACTACCCCATCGTATTATATGCAATGATATGAATTACGAAAACGAGTGACTTAAAACACAACCAATGTATATTTTAAAATTCTGAACATTGTCCAAGCCGATTCAGATCTTATTCCCTATTTCTAGCCGAATCCGACCCAAATATTCATACAATTTTCATAAAAACATAACAAAAACACTTTAAAACTCGATATTTGCTGGGGGAAAAGGAAGTCAATTGCTTATAATTTCGAGCTGACCCGAGCCCGGACCAAAACCCGGTAGCGCCTGGCTCGAGGTCGGACCCGGCTTAAGTCGGCCCAGAGCATATTTTAATCGAGGAAAATCGTCACCACCTGTAAGCTGCTAGGTCGGGTTGCGATAGAAATTCCCTCAAAAGCATTCCATCCGTCATGTATTTGATAATGGTGTACGGCGAAGTGCAGTCCTCGAACCGTATGGAATAACCAACCTGATGACCAAGCTTGAAACCCATCTCCGCGCTAACCCTGGCTGCCACACTCATAGCCGCAACCCGCCTCGGCTGGGTACAGCCTATTTTCAAACTTCCATCTTTTGTGTAACCCTAAGGCACCCCCCAAATTAAGGAATATAAAAATGAAGTCTAAAGTTTGTGTGGTGCCAAAATCGTAGACTAACGAGAGCGTAGCCAAGGGGGGGGGGGACAGGCACTCCCCCCCCCCATTCAAATGCTAGCTACGCCCCTGTCTATTTCCACCCGTAAGTATAACATTTTATTAATAAGTTAAATGTTTATAGCGTTTATTTTGTTTATATATGCATCAAACATAAGAGCCTTCACCTTTGATTTATTAACTGTTAGCCAAGCTACTGCAATATTAGTTAAATTTGTTCTAAAATGCCAAAACATTCGAACTAGAGATATGTTTAAATGTATTTCCCATATTGAAGATCAGAAAATTATGGATTTGTTATAAATTCACAAAATAATTCAGATAACACTTCTAATGGGGTCCATTTAATAAATACTTGCTTTTAATAAAAGCAGCAAGGAGCCTCTTAATTTGATAAATTTTTACTCATGTATGTTATTCATTAATAAAAAGCTGACAAGACCCCAATTCAATGTTCATACATCTCGCATTTTTTACTAAAGGGCAAAAGGCGCAAATAAACTTATAATAAGCCATTTCTCGATTCACAGATTTATTAATATCAAAAAATTAATAGGTTCAAATAGCTTCTTCTATAAATAATTTTTTTTGGCCGTTTCATCTAAATTTCAAAGCATATTCTAGAGGATTACAACACTTTTTTGCATTAATTAGGGTATAGTCTATTCACAAAAAATAAAATTATGTAATATATAACCTCAGTCCAACATAGTCTCCTATAGACTTCGTATAAAAGTGTTTTGCAAATTTCGACTAAGCCTAAGAGGTCGATTAAGAAAAGAAGACCAGAAATCCTTTGGTGTGTTTGTGTTTAGTCGACTGAAACCAAAAGGCGACCAAACAAAACCCAGCCGTTTTTACCACACTGATATACGGTAATAAAGAAATGAGTAGGAAAATTTTACCGCTTCGTGTAAGTATTGGGGAATTTGGGTTGTTTTCCCACTCCCAGTTTCCCCTTCTATAATGAGAATTTGATGATCTTGTATGGCTTGTAACAGATCCTCTTTAAACGGGTATATGGGCAGTGAGAGCCGAGTTTCCAAGATGGCAGCTGCTTTGCTCTGTTTATGCGTCAGCTCAATTTCTTCCTTGGATGGGGTCAATTTGACCCCAACCCCTTCTTCTTTCGGCTTCACACTCCTCATTTCTTCCCTATTGAGACCTGGGATTTGGGCGCTTTTTACGAAATCTATGTCTCCTTCCAGTATGATTAAGTCGTACTTTTCATCTCGGTCCTAAAAAACATGAAACGTAAAATATCCTTATTTAGCGTATACATTTTTAATGAGAAACAATTAAAAAAGATTGAAATGAACCAAAATTATTCATCTCAAAGCTTAGACTTAAGTCCAAATCGTGGCCATCTTGAAAAGTCAGTTCGATTTGCCACACGTTCGATTGCAAGTTAATTAACACTTAAGCAATTAATTTTGGAAAACAAAACCGAATTAACACATAAAACCCCAACGAATCGAATATGTATTAGCACACCAATAAATTAATTTTATAATTATTATGGGCTTTTTTTACTTTTTGAAATTGATCCCCAGCATCTTTGGCACCAAATTGATATTGTGTGGAACTCATTTGAGATCTTTCCCAATAGGTCAAATCCCCCGGTTTTCTATGGTGTCGAGCTCGCCTTTCTTCAGCCGTAGGCACGTATTTGGGTAAAATCTAATAATAATCAAATCAAAACTTTTGCTATGGTAGGCGATTGCAACAATTTTGGCGAATTTTCATTTATTTACACTTTAACTTCAAGGACGGTAAAATACATATTTACAAAACTCTTTTATTTATTAAAGTAAAAAAATTAGAAAGCCCTTTTAAAATAAAGAGGGAGGAGGATTTGCAAAAAAAGTAGTCCAAAACCTTATAGCTTTCAACTAGAATAAAAACGTTATCATACTTAACGTTAGGAGACTAATGTTGTATTTGCTTGGTCGATCTTTGGTTAGGGTAGACTAAACATAAACCGACCAAAGAATTTCAGGTCTATTTTTCGTAGTCAACCACTAGGCTTGGTCGAAACTTGAAAAACAAACCAAAGTAGACCGTTTTAGTTAAACCAAAAGACGACCAAACAGAACCCCCAGCCGTTTTAACAACACTAGTTTGGACCATTAAATGTGATGTTTAGAGGCAATGTTTAAAAGGAAAAATTTGATTCGCAAACTGAGAAATGAATGAAATGCTGTTTAAAAATCGTTAAAAAAGTTCGGAATATTATTGATCATTACTTTTTTAGAGCCGGGCTGCTCTTTAACCTCGGGCATAGTGTACCTTTGTACCTTCTCAATATCTCCAGCCTTATGATAATCTTTAGCCAGTTCTAGCAATGTTTTCTTATACCTTATATCCATTTTTTCTTGCAGAGTCAGCCTTTAGAAAAATAAAAGTGTGCAAAAAATCAAAATTTCAACAGCAAAAAAGTAAAAAGACTTGGGAAAATTTACTCATTTTCATCAAAAAGTATGGTTTCATCAATCAAATCTGCTTCCAATTCTTCCACCTTCTCTTTTTCTCTCTTTTCTAAATAACGTCTCCTAGATTCTATCCTCAAGCGAGGGAGGGCTTGTAATTTTTCAGTTTTTTCATTTTCCAATTTTTCTTTTGCTTCGTTGATTTGCTATTTTAAAATTAAACAATTCTTTTAAGTTTAAAAGATAAAAACACAATATTGAAGTCATTAGACAAAATTAAAATCTTAGGGTTCAAAAATAATTTGACATTTGCCTTAATTTTTTAAAAATGTAATAGATTCTTCTTAATATTATATAAGTTAAAAATACTTTTAAAGTATCATCTAGAGTTCCTGAGGCTACAAGAGATTTAGTTTTTTCAATGTCTTTAAGTCTCAGCCTTTTAGCAAATGCTTCCCTTTCACTAATATCCATGATTCTCTCTTCTTCAATTTTTTCTAATTCTGCATCAGCATCTAAAATTTCTTCCTTTAAATTATCTGATCTTTAAATTGAATATTATACAAAAATGTTAGATATTTATTGTTATTTTCATAAAAATCCAAGTAATATTAGATGTATATAAAGGTTTAGTTTAAACGTTAAGTTAGAAAGAAAGCTTAACATAACATGCATTAACATTATACCCTTCAGATTCAATATCATCATCTCTATCAAGTTCTTCATCTTCAGATTCATCTACTTGATCTGAGGTTTCAGTCCATTTTCTATATATCTTTTGTTTAGAGCCAACACTATTTTTGGTGCTTGAGTTAGCAGTACTCTAATAAAAAAGATGAATTTGTTTTATTCAAAGAATTAAATTATATTTATGGCCTTTATTACATTAGATTTATGTTCTTCTAAATAATCCTCTTTCACATCATCTAAATATGAGAATGACACTTTTGACTTGCATTTGTCATTTGCAAGGGGATCAGAAGCAGATGTGTCAAACGTTTTGGAAGTATTTAAAGGATGTAACTAAATTAAATTTATTAACTATATTCAAAAATTTACTTTTTTTATAAGGTCGTCGGCAAACTGAATAACATTATGGTCAATATCAATTGTCTCTGTTTCTCTAATTTTTTCAATAAATTCAGATTGATTCCGACTTGCTCTGGCCAAATCAATTAAGTACTTCGTAATATTCCTAAACAACTTAAAAATTTTCTTACTAAACAAACCTATCACTGATGCCAAGTATATCATAAAGTTCGTCTGTCACCCATATTTCTAAATTTGACATGATGATTTGTGAATGAATTATTAAAAAATGTGGACAGCTTGTTACAGTTAAGCCTAGGCTATGTATTCTCGATTTAAAGTGATAAATAACAAATCATACAAACGCACTTAAACGTTCCATTCCCGAGCGCAATCATCGCGTTCGTTAATTTGTATGTTATTTTTTACAAATAACAACACGCCTTGCACTTCATCTTTTTAAATATGCCATTTTTGAATTTTTACAATCCAAATAATATCAAATATTATTTTTGAATCATGGTTGAGGCAATGCTCAGCTAAAAAAAAATGGATGTGGGATTTTTGTTTCATTTAAGATAACATCAAACAAAAGTTCTCATTCACTTGTTCTATACACAGGGTTTCTTTCAGGGGGGAGCCCGGAGGGTATTACCCCCCCCCCCGGGCAATTTCAAATACCCCCCCCCCTCCCCGGAAAGTTTTGATTGAAGGAAGCATAAACTCAAGTTCCATCATGAAGTCATAAATTATATTAATAGGCTAGAATTGAAATTCAATAAATTATTTTAATTTGTCAATAAAAAAATTAAAATTAACGAAATTAAAATTTTTTACAAATCAGGTGGAAATAATTCATAGACATCATTTTTTAACATCTGTGAACCCTAATTTACAATCTTGAAAGTTAAAAATTATCTTTAATAAAAAAATATCAAAAAACATAAATAAATGCCTTTAGAATTATTAAATCACTATCTTACTTATAAACTTAAAAAGAATTATTATTAATAATAGATTCTACTGTCTGTTTTTTATTGATATAATTGCTTATTTTGAATTGCAGATGTCTGGTAAATATAAAAGTACTCTTTTACACTACTTTAGTAAAAAGGAAAAGCCTAATAAAAAAGATGGTAAATATGATTTAATTTGGAATAATGTATGGGTATTTGTGTTTATAAAAAATAAGACATGAATAAGTTTGTAATAGGTAAAGATGGGACTGAATAAAAAAAAACTCTTGTTTTATCCCTTACTATGGGAAATTATGGTAATTATTTTTAAGCATTATATATTTTAATATATATTAGTTAAAGGCAGATATTATTCTGCTTCCAGCAGTGAAATTCACATGAACTCTGAAAGAGGCAAGAAAGATTTTGGTTTTAATATAGAAGTATTATATATATTTTCATGTTTTAGGTTAAGATGAAAATTGTAATTCTGCTGGAGTGGGGAAAACTGTCTCTTTTTTTTCTTATGATAAAAATGCTGGTAATTAAAATTATGCAAGTTGTTTTTATTTTATTAATATATATTGATAAAGATGAGTGTATTGGCAGCTCTAATAATTGCTCAGTCTCTGAAAGTGAAAAACATGGGCATAATTTAAAACTTAAACCATCATATAAATTTATGATTTCATGGACATCTAAATATAAATGGCTAATTTTTGATGAAGCCTTAGGTGGGGCTTTATCTGTCTGTTCTCTTTACAACATACTTTCTTAAAAGAACACTTGCCCTTTAAAATATTACATGTATTTATTTAATGATTATGCGTGTATGTATCTATTTATATATCACTTATATCACCAATAAAAATCAGTAAATATTATACAAAATGGTTTAGCAATTAAAAATTTTTTATCCCCCCGGAAGTTGAAAATACCCCCCCCCCCGGAGCATTTTTTCTGAAAGAAACCCTGTCTATGCAAGTTTGATGTAGGAGGTCAACCTTAAACTTTTTAAATTTTACCAACATTCAAGAATTTCACAATAGAATTCTCAAAACTATAATCAAAAAGTATTCATCATTGAATGAATTTTTTCTCAATTATATTCTTTGTATAAATTCATTGGACATAGAGAGAGATCACTAAAGAGTGATGGAAGTAAACTCTAAGGGCACCAAGTGTTTTTACCTGAGAGTGCAGAATCTTGCTTTTGTGATTTATTGACTAGTTATTCCTTCAACCTTGTGCTGGAGCAAATCAAATGAGATTAATTCTATAACAAAAATTTCAGAAGATCCCTTTTTGATAGATGTTCAGCTCTTTAACATCACAAGAACTACATGCTCATGTGGATTCCACTAGCAATTTTATTACTGTGTCTACACATTATTAAGATCAGGGAATACTCAAATATCCCATTATTTGATATCCAACTTTGCAATAAGAGATGGAAGAAAACAAATCCACTTATTTGATTATGACTATCTAAATGTTTTGCAGAAGCCATGAATTCTATCATCCCTGATAAATATGAAAATTTTGTATCAAGTTACTTATAAAGCTTCCTTGTATAGAATATAATTATTATTTTAGGTAAAGATTCTTTTAGGCAATCTCCTCTTGCTTCAGTATTATTATCAAAAGATTTATTGATGAAGTTGTTATCCACATTTATATACAAAATTGTAAAATTTAGTTGTAAAAGAGGTGGCAAAAAAATACATCAACCATTCAAATGTTCGCATCTCACTAAGAATGTTCAATCAATAGTTATTTACCCAATTTGTATCTTATTGTTTAAAATAATAAAGTGCAGCTGACATTTGTTTATTGTGCCTTAGGATTTTCATCATTTTTCTTCCAAAGAAGTTGCTGAGGCATATAATTTAAATTTTTTTTTATGGATTAATAAATTTAACCATTATTGTCAAAATTAAATTTAACTTTAGAGATATAAAAATAAAAAATCTTTACTTATCAAATTAACATTTCAATCTGTTACACTAGATTTTCACAAACTAAGCTTATGATTTTTAAGAACATGGTGAAAGAGCTAATAAATTATTTATGGTACCTAATGATTTCAAACATAAATCAACTTTTAGATTAAAAAAAACATAATATTTCCGTATTGAAAGTTACAATAAAAATTTTATTTAGTAATTTAATTATTATATATATATATATATAACATAAATATAATAATCATTTCAAAATTAAGAACAGGTGGTAAAATTTTTTTCACCATCTCCTTTTTGAGCAAATTTGTTTGTATATCTAATATAAAATAACTTAATCTTGAAAAGTGTATATACTTGTGCCTATTTAAAAAGAATTTTATGGGGATTGCTTGATATTAGATATTGATGAGCTACCTAAATATTTGGCAAAATAAAACTATTTTGTAATACTTTTTATTCTACTATGACCATAACCATAACCCCTTTTGAATTGTGGTGGCATCTTGATATTTTGCAGTTTATTATTCATATCTAAATTATTTATTTGTTATCATTTTAAGCAATACCTTTAGAAATGGGATTGGTTAAGGCAGTGGTTCTTAACCTTTTTATGCACGCGACCCCCCAAATATTTTATAATTTGTTTGCGGCCCCCCATTTTTTTCATAATAATTTATATTTGTTATATTATCTATAATATATTGCGATTTTCTATTATTTTTTCATTTTATTATATAATAAACATAAAACACAACTTTATTATTTCATTATCTATTTAAAATTTAAATAGATAATGAAATAATAATAACATAAAAACTTCATAATTAAACATAAAAACAATGTTTAAAATAAAAAATATATGCATTGGGAAATATATTTAATGAGATTTCTGCTGCTGAACATCTTCAGCCAATTTGTTAATTCTTGGTTCAATTGATTGTAATGCTATCCTCATGCAGGATTCTAGTCGCAATCGATTGCGTTTTTTAGTTTTTATATCCACCATAGTTGAGAAGCCTTTTTCACACAAATATGTACTAGCGAAAGGCAGCAAATTTTAAATTGCTGCTGAAAATAATGGAGGATATTCTGCACGAATTTGTATCCAAAATTGAGGCAAACTTTTAGTTTTAAACAAAGAAAATTACAATCATTTATTAATTCTAATAATGAATCTTAAGACAACGAGTTCAAATTCAAATCCCCTGGTGAGTATTTTTTCAAAAGCTTTTCTGAATATTTTTATTTTATTCAAAAAAAATTTGGCGACCTCCCGGCAAACTTCTCGCGACCCCCTAGGGGGTCACGACCCCCAGGTTAAGAATCGCTGGGTTAAGGCACAAGCTTGAAGGAATAATTAGTCAATAAATCACAAAAGCAAGATTCTGCACTCTCAGGTAAAAACACTTGTGTGCCCTTAGAGTTTACTTCCATCACTCTTTAGTGATCTCTCTCAATGTCCAATGGATTTATACAAAAAATACTATTGAGAAAAAATTCATTCAATGATGAATACTTTTTGATTATAGTTTTGAGAATTCTATGGTGAAATTCTTGATTGTTCGTAAAATTTAAAAAGTTTAAGGTTGACCTCCTACATTAAATTTGTATAGAATAAGTGAATGAGAACTATTGTTTGATGTTATCTTAAATGTAACAAAAATCCCACATCCATTTATTTGAGCTGAGCATCGCCTCAAATACGATTCAAAAATAATATTTGATATTATGTGGATTGTAAAAATATAAAAATGGCAGATTTAAAAAAATGAAGTGCAAGGCGTGTACGAACGCGATGATTGCACTCGGGAATGGAACGTTTAAGAAATGCGTTTTCACGATTTGTTATTTATCACTTTAAATCGAGAATACATAGCCTAGGCCTTACAGTTAAAGCCCAGAAGGAAGATTTGTTTTATCGGATTATAAGCTTGCCTTGGACACACTCATTTTCAGACTATATTTATTTTAAGTTTCAGGTCCTTGATCCCTACAACATATATATTCAGTTTGTATCTTCTTGGCTAACATAACAGCTTTTATTCGATTATTTTACATTCATGAGGAAGGGCAGATTATCGACCCTGGACACTACTTGTGGACAGCTTTGTGTTTATATCTACGTTTGACTATAATTTTACCTCTACCTATTTTGTTCCGTTGTCCACCATTACTAAATACGACTTGCCGCGTAGCTCAAATAGATTTATGTGCACCTAGTTTCAAGGCTTTAATTTTGTACACCTTCGCCCTTTTTGCTACGCCGTATAGCAGCACTCCTGCAACCTTTAGCTAGGTTTATAATATCCTGGAGTGTTTGCCAGCCGCTATCTATTGCATTTGCTTTACGCCCACGTGGCCCTTGTCTAATCGTGGGAGCACGGGTTATCCTTTTTTTGGCTGGAATAAGCACCCGTCATCCCTAGTCGAATAGGACATCATTCGTGTAATCGGCAGGTACCTCTCATAATGGCCATCCATAGTACCGATATTTGGGTGCCTTTTATCCTTTCCTGATAAGCAGCAAGTTCGCATTGTCAAGAGTATACCGTTCCAAGGGGAGAGAACGAGTCCGGAACATCCTCCAAACCTCCTCAGTAACTTGGTAGGCATGTCCATTTGGCCGCTTAAATCTGCAAATACTCTATAGAATCTCCTAATTTATACGATCCCATACTATAATCCTCGATTCGTACATCTTTTTTGGAGGGAACTGCCGATAAAAATACTGGATTGATATCACGTATTGGTAAGCGAATCGTTCAAGGGCAAGATGGTGAAAGTAAAACCATGCTCTGGCAGGCTGATGTAAGTGAAGATTGCAAGGAGGCCTCCTAACAGTTATGTGTGCGTATGCTCCTCTTGGGTATAAAATTAAAAAAAGATATATACTTCAATTCATTGAAAAAGAAAGATCGTCGCGGGTGTGAACTAAATCATGGAAGTCATGGGGACGGTTTGAAGAACAAGGTAGGGGAATAACTAACCCGGCCCCAAACCTCACAAAAGCGCGGGAATCAAATTTGTACGAAGTGAAAATTATTTTGGTCAAATTGACTATCTAAGGCGAAAGAATTTATGGAGGATAAACAAAGTATCAGACAACATCGTCTCCTCGATATGGATCTTGAAAAAAGATAAATTTTGGAAAAAAGAGAGGCTTATGAACCTCGAATTAATTACGAATGGCCAACGGATAGGTCGATGAACAATAATCTTACCAAAAAGTGTGCACAGTTTTACGTGCCAGGAAGTTGGAACGGATCGTAGACGACGATAGGGAATAAATGCGGACATAAAGGGCGAATCCACTTGGGAAGAAAAGCTTTGAATAGTAAATTAGGGTGGGTTTTGCAAAAGAAAGAAAACTCAATACAGATGACCGGTATTATATAAAAAGTCCGAAAATTATTAAGGGGGGAGGGCAAAGAGAGCCGCGAAGAAGACCGTTACAATAGTCAAGAACGCTGCCTACACCGAGACAAACAAATTGGATCATGGAGCGGCCAAAACAAGAGAGAAGAAAAGACGTTATGTCAGAGTCTTAAAATAATCAAAAAAAACAAAAAGGGTCAAACTCAAGCCTGAATGTTATGAATCAAAGGATATTTCAAGGAACTTATGAATATTGCGAATGACAAAGATTCCCTTTCCGATATTGAGTCAAATAGAAGTATGGTCTAACTCTTTCACGAGTATGAAGTCAGGATGAGGAAACGTTAATAGCCCAGATGGAGTTTTTATTTAAACATGCGTCGAATGCCGAGAAAAAGGAGTCATGACCATGACAAACCTCTTTACCAAGCTATTGGTAGAGACGCGAACTTTAGAGAGCAAGCACTATTATACACTTAATCAAAGGCAAGGAACACCCTCAGTAGTGTGGCAATTACAGAGATATCTGGCTAACTTGCCACTCCTTGAAGCTTATGGAGGGATCTTAATAACAAGGCTGAAAAACAAGGTCGAATTATCCTCTAACCAATTGGATTTGTGCCAGGCACTCAGTCAACCCGATCTTTGTACCAAGACAAATGATAGATAAATATGAAAAATGGGAAGAAACCTAAATATAGTCTTTATCAACCCGGAGAAAACATATGACATGGATCTCGCGATTTGATATCACAGTGCTTGAGAAAAGAATATATCCCTCATGTATATGTATGGCATATAAAAAATATCTAAGAGGCCTCACTTGCAGTTCGACAATTGGGAAATAAAATAGCTCTAAGTTTCTAATTTCAATATAATTATGTACACGAATAACGAGAGATAAGACATCCAAGAGCCATCTCCCCGGTGTATGCCGATGATATAATGCAATGAGAAAAAACGAAGGAGAAAGTATTTAAAGAAGCCAAAACATCGTCAAAGCGCTTAGCTGGTTATGGGGCTAAAGGTAACTATCGATTTACAGTATACATGGTGATGAACGTTACAAGCACCCCATCGCTTTGTGAACAAATAAAGTCTCAAAGGTCGACAGGTTTATATATCTCGATAGGAGGGTGGTCGTGCAAAAAAAAATAGAAGAATCCATGGGTTTAGTCATGGGGTGGCAGGAAAGAATAGCTGCCCCCCTTTAAATCCAATTTTTTTTATAAATAACAATATAAATATGGCTTAAATTTCAAAAAATATTATTTTGCCCCTCCTTAAATAATTATTACCCCCCTCTAAACTCAATCCTGGCTACGCCCGTGCATGAATCTAAATGAATGGCTTAAATGGCATAGCATGGTGTTACAAAATAGTTGAATAACGAAGTTTAAAAATCCATCGTAAGACCGGTGTTACTCTATGCAAGTGAAACCTAAGCATTAAACGCTACGGATGAAAAGCTATTTATTGCCAGCCACGGAAAATGATGCGGGGAGCTTGGACCTTTGAGTATATCAAGCTAGATTATATAGCGAATGGCAATCTCAAGGCAAAAATGGGTATACCTGTGACGGACTTGATAAAGGAAAATCGTCCAAGGTGGTATGATCATATACTAAGAAGGGAGGCGATTGATGTAAATCAAAAAGTATTGAACATGGAGGCACGGGGAAAAGTGTAAGAGGACCACTACGGGGAAAGGGCAAGTGGATAAAATTAGGATAACTTAGAAGATAAGTCCGCCTTTATCCGATCAGGACGGAAAAAACTTATCAAAACAAACCTTATTGTGGGAATAAATACGTGGTAAAGAAGAAAGAGACTGAGGATAATTTATAGAGACAATAGGGAATCAATTTGAAAATAAAATTTTTTACGATAAATAGGAGGTTAAGAATGAAGATCGTGATAAAGAGCTAAGGAGAATTATAGGCCTCCCTATTTTGATGGCAATAGCGCTTGTAGCAAGGTAGTTGTATCAGTTGATAAATTCAGGGTGGATTAGATAATTGGCTATTATATGAGTATCAAAAGTTTGTAAAATTACCCTATATAAAAATGAACTTGTGGAAGGAACTAAAATATAAATTTAGCTATATTTAAGCTATTTTTAAATTATAAAAGACATGATAGATGGGCATGGCTTAAGAATTTCATTCTTTGATTTGGAGAATCTGCGCTCATTATCCAGACATATTCTCATACATTCTGAACCGCCGACTAGGAATACTAGAAGAAAACCTAATATTTTATAGTAGAGAGTAAAGGGAAGTGTCAAAATAACTTTATGCGGAATTAAACCTCATCACCGAAAAATGCATTGGACTCAAAGTTTTTATTAACATTCTCATTTACAACTATCGTTAGCGCTATAATACCTTTATATTATCCCCCATTCCGCTTTCCATTTTTATTTATATCCTAAAATGGCTTCAAGTAATTCAATATTTAATAAAGTTAATCAATATTTATATCATCATTTCAATGCATCTTAGATTATTGTATTGTAAATAAGGCAAGTTAAAATACGTGACAGGAATGGATAAAGCATCCAAATTATTTTAGAAGCTTATATATGCTTATGACATTGAATTTGCCTTGAAATTAATTTCCATTCTGAGTGTTGTTACTAAAGCTCATTAATCTCAGGTAAACTCATAAAAGTTGGTTATTCATGCTTTAGTATGATTGGTAAAGAAAGTAGAAGAAAAAGGGTTCCAAAGTTTATGAGAAAATTACATTACATTTTGATAAAATAAAACTTTATAAAAGATTTAAAAAGTATATATAATACATTGATAGGAAGCTGCTTAACTTAAAGCAGGTTGTTTCGATCTCGTCTCGGTCGAAAGCAAAGTCTATGCTCCGACATGTCGCGACTTTTAAATTTTTTTATGCTATTTGATTTTTTCTCCTAATCTATGTATGCCATATAAACATGTCATTTAGATCGTTGAAATAGCTGGAAACCATGGTTGGCATTGGAAAAAATAAGTAATGCCGTTCGATAAATAATTTAAGACGCGTTTATTCCTCTGATATAACTTTTATCAGTTCGCTCTTAAATAATTTGCCTCATTTTTGTAGTTGTAGAAACCACAAAGGTATGGTTGGATGCTTCTCATCATTATTATTAACATAATGATAAGTTGCACACATTCCAACGTTGTAAAATCAACAACAAAAAAGTAGCTTTGTTATTGAAATTGAATTTAAGTAGACCGGGGCCTAAATAGCCATAAAAAATTAAACCACTTTAAAAAAAATAATAATTATTTTTTCAATTTTTTTGTTGGAACGTAATTTTAAGGTCTATTTTTACTATAGAAAAAAAAATTCGGATTGAAAAAATTAATAGTTTTCTTACATATTAAATTTAAAAAAAACAAAAATCCTAAAAATTTAAAAAATGCCCGGGCAAGTTATATCCCCTTTCGTGGGATAGAT
Organism: Gordius sp. MW1; assembly: GCA_964036665.1. Classification (NCBI taxonomy): domain Eukaryota; kingdom Metazoa; phylum Nematomorpha; class Gordioida; order Gordea; family Gordiidae; genus Gordius; species Gordius sp. MW1. Next base: position 2,602,796 of record OZ038531.1, read on the forward strand.
TATCCCTTACGATTTCACTTTCTATTGGTGTATGCTAACTCAAATCATTAAAAGGATTGTTTTATTACAAAGAAAAACATAGAGAATGCAAATGAATATGGTTATATTTTACACATTACAAATAAAAAGGGTCATGAAAACAATCTGATTTAGGTACCCATAAAAGACAAATTCTGCAATGGAAAAATCTTTAAATAGTCTATTAATATTCCAAATTACACTAACATAAATTATTATTAAACAACTCTATTGTTTTTTAAATCTTGACATTTGTCTGCGCAATGAAAAATAGCTACTACTAGCCCCTCACCGACTAGCCCCGCCCCCTATTTTTTTATACAAATAATAATTTGTCATATTATATTGCTAATAAAAAATTTAAAATTAGGCAATATTTATAGAGTAAATATCCCTTTATAAGATAAAACTTAAATTAGTCCAAAATATGCAGGCTAAAAAATTTTATGCGCAAAATACAAAATTTTGTCAAGGCTACTAACAGCCCCGAAATATCGTTTTTCCTCTAAAAAATTTTAAATTTTATTTTTTTTGAACAAAATTTTTTTTACTTATACCTTATGGAAAAATACACATATGGTTTAAATTTTAATTGTATATCATTATTATTTTAAAAAGTAATTACAAAGATAATAGTGCCCCGGGCTACGACTAGCCCCGGTCTCCCCTACTTTGAGATTTTAATAAAGTGCACGTAAATGTAACAAGTACTTATACTATCACAAAGTAAACGATTCTATTATAGTGTAAGATCTCGTATTATGTCACAAAATTTACTTGATTTCTTTTTTAATAATTTAGCCCTATATTATTTACAAGTATTGTTTGCTCATATATTGACGCAGTGGTTTAAAATTCACGTGTCAAACCTACTATGATGTGAAATGTAATGTAAGACAAAACAAATGCATAATGTAATCTTGGCTTGAGTATTTCAGAGGTTCACCATGAGTTCAACAATTTGAAAGCAATCGTTCGGCAGGCACTCAAGTAGCGTGGGTGCTCAAAAAGGGTTTAATCATTTGATTTATATAAATATTTTGATTAATTATCCACCGATTCAAAATATTATTACATCCGACAGGATGATGTAATTGTTGCGAAATTTTTAGGTGCTTTAGGTATATTTACGACCTTATCATAACTCATTTCAAGTTTGTATGTTTTAATTGCTATGCAATTTATGGGCTCGTTTTTGGTTGTCCGTTAATGTCCGTTGATGTCCTCCCTATCTATTGGCATTGGGTATATTAGGTTATCGATTTTTTAAATTAATGCATGAGAAAGAGGTGCCCCACCCCTCATCTCTATCTCCCTCGCTGTGTTATTTTTTAAATTAATGCATAAGAGGTGCCCCACCCCTCATCTCTATCTCCCTCGCTTTCGGGCGGGGTCGGGTTTTAATTGCTACGTTAAATTAATGCATAAGTATATCTATTCGTTTTTGAATTGGGTAACATTGATATTAATTGCTATAATTACCCCACTACAAGGGTTTGGGTTAGAATCTCGGAGTTTTTTTAGACTCTTATGATTGTTCTTGTTACTACCATTGATAATAAGACTTTTTAGCCGTCTGCTGGCTGCTGACCAATGAAAAAAATGACCATTGGCCAAAATGTGAATCCAAGTTTATTTTTTCTTTTTTTTGACTATTATGATTGTTCCTGTTACTACCATTGCTAATACGACTTTTCGGCCATCCACTGGCTGCTGACCAAAGAAAAAATGACTATTGGCCAAAATGTGAATCCAAGTTTATTTTTTCGTTTTTTTTTGACTATTATGATTGTTCCTGTTACTATCATTGCTATTATGACTTTTTGGCCGTCTGCTGGCTGCTGACCAATGAAAAAATGACCATTGGCCAAAATGTGAATCCAAGTTTATTTTTTCGTTTTTTTTGATTATTATGATTGTTCCTGTTACTACCATTGCTATTATGACTTTTTGGCCGTCCGCTGGCTGCTGACCGATGGAAAAAATGACCATTGGTTAAAATGTGATTCCAAGTTTCTTTTTCGTTTTAGTTTTGACTATTACGATTGTTCTTGTTACTATCATTGATAATAAGACTTTTTGGCCGTCCGCTGGCTGCTGACCAATGAAAAAAATCACCATTGGCCAAAATGTGAATCCGAGTTTATTTTTTCGTTTTTTTTTTTGACTATTATGATTATTCCTGTTACTACCATTGCTATTATGACTTTTTGGCCGTCCGCTGGCTCCTGACCGATGGAAAAAATGACCATTGGCCAAAATGTGAATCGAAAATATTTTTTTCGTTTTCTTTAACTATTATGATTGTTCCTGTTCCTACCATTGCTATTATGACTTTTTGGCCGTCCGCTGCCTGCTGACCAATGGAATAAAATGACCATTGGCCAAAATGTGATTCGAAAATTTTTTTTTCGTTTTTTTTGACTATTATGAATTTATATCCATTTTTACCGTGTGCTGGCTGCTGACCGATGGAAAAAAATGACCATTGGCCAAAGTGAGCATCAAATTTTTTTTTCCCGTTTTTTTGGCTATCATTGACTTATAGAGTATCTGTTGGTACTGACCAATGGAGAAAAAATGACCATTCGCCAAGTTTTTGATTTTTTTAATTAAAAATTGTTCAAATTCAACAAAAATTTCTCCCAACAATTCTGCAAATTCTTAACATTGTGATGTTTTATAATATAATGTTTGTTAGACCCATAATCACTAAAGGCCGTAAAAACTAATGTAATACGCAACTAGATGCAAACTCTAAATCTAACCCTAACCCTTGCCTATATTACATTTTGCCTATGTTACATTTTGCCTATAAATGGAATATTTGTATAAATAATTAATTAATCATTAGGCATTTAATACCCCCCTATAGGCATTCTCGCCCCTTCCCACCTTTCTCGCCCATAAATTGCATAGCAAATATGATACATTTATACGAAGTAAAGATGAGTCGTCCCCCCTTCCCTTCCCCCCTTCCCTTCTCCCCTCCCCTTCTCCCCTCCCCCTTCCCACGAGGGCCGAAGGCCCGAGTTTTATAGTATACTAGCTGACCCGGCAAACGTTGTTTTGCTAAAAATACAATTTTCTTTAATATAATAAAATTCGAGAAAACTTCAGCCTTGTATGTATGACGTTATTATTGTATATGATGCTTTAAATAAAACTGGCCGGGAAATGTCCGATATTTTTAAAACTAAAAGGAATTTTAGGATTCTGAAAAAGCTATTTTACCCCTAGCCGCCCTGGGCATCTATGGCTAAATTTTCGCGCAAATCGGGCCGGTAGTTTCAGAGTTTAGCTCTTTTTTAAAACGTAATGTCTGATATATTTAAAACTAAAAGGTATTTTAGGATTCTAAAAACGCTATTTTACCCCTGGCCGCCCTGGGCATCTATGGCTAAATTTTCGCGCGAATCGGGACTGTAGTTTCAGAATTTAGCCCTTATCCACATACATACACACATACATAGACTTTACTTTATATATATAGATTAATGCTAAGAGTATAAATATGCAATATCAAAAAGTAATTCACCTGTCCTAAGGGCCGCCCCTCATATTTTATTCAACAAGCTAAATTAGGAGTTGATCATTACCTATTTGATGTATATATCACAGGTATTCCAATTATATTAATTTAGATTTAACATACTAGATGCGAATCACAAAATAAAAAACGCACAACTATGATGGCCAATAATAAAAATATATTATAAATATGTTAGATTCTTCGAGAGACAAATATTCAGAGACATATTTTTTAATTAGATACATGTTTTAATACCCATAATATGATTTGAAATTAAATAGCTAAACATTAACAAAGTATCTTTTAATTGTGGTGGCGCATTTCATAATGTCTATTTAGGAATTAATTATACTTTAATCACAAACTACGACATATATTATAATTTTTTCAATGACTGTTGTCACCTATACAACTATGGTTGGAATATAACAGGAAGGAATAAATGGAGCAGAAAAGTAGGTTGAATAATCGGTTGTTGACGGTATACCGCTACTTCTTGAAGTATGCCAATATTTGATAAAGGCTATCAAGTGATAGGGATATATTTGACTTTTAGGTTCTGCATCAGGACCCGACTTTGTAATAAATTCTAACTCTGTAGGTCGTTGGATTATTTTTGCCTATAAAACAAATTATATCCTGAAAAATATACGAGATCATCTCTGAGGTCAACCGAGACAGGGAAGCATAAAATTAGGATATATGACATGAAACGTATGATTTTACAACTCTAAGACACTGATGAATTAAATCAATAAGAGGATAATTAATTGGTTTTCACATTATTATATGGGAAATGCATAAATAGTATTCTCCAAAAACAAAATTTACAGGCTTTGAATACACGAATGTTAAACTAATATATGATTCAACTTACTTCTGCATATGTATTTGTCCTTAGATTTATCAAAATTAAAGGATTGTGGATGTCGAATATAGATACCGCACTAAATTTTCCAGTTATGTCTAATTCATACTAAATGACATATTATTAGATATTAATGTATAATTAGGCTAATAATTTCTTAGATAAATTTATTAGTAATTATGATTGAAATTACATCTCCAATTTGTTTTAAGTTGAGACCATATCTTTTGATAAAGTCTGGTATCATTCGTCTAGTATGAATATCATATGTTTCTAATTCAGTAGATGCTCCTTCTAAACTAGATGAAGCACGGGAGGGCACAGAACCTGTATCTATACCCCCATCGATAGGTATCAAGTGCATATCACTAAATTTTAAAAATAAAAATGATCCATTTTTTAAGTTGCAAAATATTGATAAATGAAACATTTTGACGGTTTTTATACTCCACACTCTTACATAAAAAGTGTTATCATTGACCAAACCATAGTCTCCCAGTTGTGATTTAGTTGTTTACTAATTTTTCGCTAGACTTAAACTCATAGAAAACCCCGGTATATTTACATTATTACATCGTTAATGATTAATAAAAAAAGATTTGCCTTGCATATGACATTAGTTTATTTTAATGACTTAAAGGTGTACAGATTTATTAAAGATAATTTATACTTATAGTAAACGCCATCTTCGTGAATATCATATGGTCCTGGTCTTTTAACCAAGTCACACAGGGAATAGTAATCCATGTAAGTGTGAACGGTAACTATAAAGACATAAATTAACAAATAGGAATTTTGTGTAATGGTATAAAAAGTATTTTAATTTTTTAAAAAATAAATTAATTGAATAATGTTATAAATTTTTAAACCGATCCTAGTTCTATTGGTTTTAGGATCAATCCTTCTATCCCTGTAGGATTTATCGACCTGTGTGAAGAGTGTTGAAATTTTAAGTCTATTTGTTAAAGTATGGCCTAAGTGTGGATCCCCAGCGTTAGCCATTAAATTCCTTATGTTTTGGCTTAGAAATCCATAAACTGCCATATTAGAGTAAAACTCAATCACAAATATATCTCGTCCCAGCTTGCTGATTTCTAACTAAGATAAAAATTCAAATATAATGTTTGAGATTGGATTAATAATAAAATCTCAAATGATTTGATTTTTCGTATATTTTATCTAACAAAGCATTTACTTTTTCTATGGCTCCCGCCATCCCACCGGTAAAGGGGTACTGTTTCATATCCCAACATTCTTCATCTATAGATTTCTGTTGCGCATTAAAATACTTGAAACAAATGACTGCTTTCTTTTTATATAAATGCATTTGTTGCCAAGAGCTATCCGGTACAATCTATAAAAAGTCAGGATAAATTTAAATAATTGTTAAACAAAAAATAACATATTTTTCTAATTAATTTATTAACATCGCTTTGTATATACTAAGATATATTAAGATAAGCTTACTATGTTTTGGATAAACTTTCCCTCAAAAATTTCCTCCGAAAGATCTAGTTCGGTCAATAGTCCACCTTGCCTTTATTAAAGTACCAAGCATTTAAAATATGAGATTTAGATAAAAATATTATTTTTGTTAATTACAAATTTCTTGAGCATTTACCTTACTTTGTCTTGCAATGTATCTGTTGTTTAATAACACATATTAGTATTAGTAATATTTATACGATTATATGTGTAGGTTAAAACTTAAATAATATCTATTATATATAATACCAGCCGAAATCCATGATGATACCAATAATAATATTACACAAATTCTGATCATACTAATTATTATTTGAAATTTTTTGATATAATTATTGTTTCATATAAATTTATATTATATATATTTATATTATTTATTTTGGCACTTGATAATTATATATATATATTAAGAAATACTAGTTAAAACCGCTTTAAAATCAATTAATATATGCTTATTCAAATATTTAACCATCATAAGCATTGCCAAAATAAATAAATTACATAATAGGTTATCCTGTTCCTGTCCCTCTATTTAGATAGATGGACCTAAGGGGGGGGGGAGGTTGAGAAGCCCATGTTTGACAAAAATACCTACCCGCAACGCATTTTTTTGAAGCATGATAGCTGCCATCTAACTAATAAAAAACTGGTATAAAGTAAGAATTTAATATAAAGTCAATTTTGATTAAATATCTAAGCTTTTTGTTATTCAAACAATAAACAATTCATTCCAAAGATCTCTCAAAAAAGTCCTAGGTTTTTATACACAAAGTTTCCTGTTTATAAAAAAACGTTAAACAGATTACAAAGCTATACCTAAACTATTATCCTGCTATACAATAGATGAGTCATCCATTAATAAATTTTAATTAAAGATAGTGCTGTAAAAAAGGATAGGTTTGGTTTAGTCTACCTTTAATTTTAATAAACTCTAAGCTTATACAACCACTAAGAAAGACCAAAAAAACCTTAGATTTGTTTATGTTTAGTCAACTAAAACTAAAGGTCGACCAAACAAAATCCAACCCTTTTTACAACACTAATCAACTGCCTATAAGTCTTAAGATGATAAAAAGAAATAAAGACAATATTAATTTGTTTAAATAGTGGGCAATGGATTGTTTTTAAATTTAAACATGTTTTACTGACGGAACATTAATTTTTATTGATATCATTTGCATTGTAATGCATTATTACGATATTTTAATATTCAATTTTGTATGAAAATTGTAAATACAATACTTATAATCTTAATTTACATTCTTCTCACATTAATTACATTATCACTTTCACGTTGTATAACAGGCTTAGTATCATATTCTCATGTAGATGATTTTTTTATTATTGTTATTTAACACAATTCGGTTAGACTTGGGTCAGATATAACCGCGATAATAAAATTTGTAACAAATGTGTATTGGTACACATAAAGGTAGCCAGGGGGTGGTAGGCAGGGGCGGCTGCCCCCCTCTAAATCTAAAAATTTTCAAAAATTTTATAACTATGACTAAAATTACTAAAAAAAATTATTTTTCCCCTCCCTAAATAATTATTGCTCCTTCTAAATCTAGTCCTGGCTAACCCATGTTAATACACTTAAATAAATTACCGTTTAAAAAATTCAAATTTTACACGTGAAAATTATTTTAGACATATTTATGTATCCTGATATCTAGCTTATAAATAAATATTTATTTATAAGATTCCATTATTATAACTTTTTGTTTTGCATTTTATTTTGCTAATTATTATCTAGAGAGAGGGCACGTAGTAATGGAATATCTGTAGCCCTTTCGTTATTTGCATTTGTAAAGCCTTAATGAGCTCATGTATTTTTATCCCTCTGGTAGCTTTGTGTTCGGGCAATGAATTTATATCAGATTCGATTTTTTTGTTATTATTTACCGCATTTCATATTATATGTTTTGTATTTTTTTAAATATTTACAAGCAAATATGTTTTAATAAAAAGAAAAATATAAGCAAAAACCTACATTAATTTCTAGCTTTTACAGAAATCAGTAGTTTAAAATAGAGATATTATATTTTTCCAATGGAAGTGTGGGGGATATTTCTTAGGAAAAATACATTTAATAAAAAGAAAATTGGAAAAATAAGGAAATTAATGGGAAATTAGTAGGAAGTCCCTTGTAGGGTAATTAGCAATTTAAATATATATTTAAAAAACAACCCATTTAACATATAATTTATTCAGATCTATTATAGGGTTAAATAAATTTATACGTGCACAATAAATTTAATATAAGCTAAGTAGACATGTTTTGTCAGTGTCAATCGGTCGCTTATTTATTAATTTTTTTACAGCTTAATCTATAGACTATGAACATGGCATGGGCGTAGCGGGGGAGGCAGGAGGGACGGCTGTTCCCCTCCTAATCCAGAAATTCTTAAAATTTAATATAATTATGGCTTAAATTTTAAAAATTATCATCTTGCCCCTTCTTGAAACATTATTGTCCCCCTCTAGTTTCAATCCTGACTATGCCCATAGACGAGGGCATATAATAATTGAGAGGCTTTACGTCGTTTAGATTTAGATTGTGTCTTATTGCCACAATTTTGCAAATCTTTTCAATCTTCAGTTTGTTCCTGAATGTCTTGGTCGTACAGATAGTAGACTTTATTATTTCGGAAGCCGCACAAGAAGGCGACATTGAAAATATCTTAACCGTTAGTACACTAATTGCTTAAATAGCTCACATCTCTTCACTCCAAATTATATGCGTTTTTTATCTAAACTTGCCCAAATGAAACTTACATAAAATGATTTGTTCTGTAGGTACAGTACATCGGAATCATCTAACCTTTGTTATTCTATTATTAGCATCTTAAATCTAACGTATTAATGGTTAAAATTTAAAAACAAATAACGCTTTTATATATATTATCATGGTGTAAAAAATACATAACGCATATAATTATATTCCTAAAACAATGATGATATTTCTTTGGCACAGCAATAGTATATGTAATTTACCTTTAAACTGAGAAACTAATTCCCCCAAAATAATACTGCTTATTTATTTGAGGAGATTTAAACATAATATAATATTACGCGTATAGTTTTTAATCTTTTAAGCGTCAAAAAACTACCCTCATTCGTGCATGTGTTCATCAATCTGGCCCTAATATGTATGTTACAATGATAGCTTAGACTTAGCCAGGGGGAGCGAGAAGGGGCGGTAACTCCCCTCGAAATCCAAAAAGTAGCATAATTATTAAGTATTTGATTAAAATGTGGGGTTTGTATTGATGAGGTTCTTACATCTTGATCGGGTAAGGGCCATGCCTTGAGTAATCTTCTTAATTTTCTGTCCACTTACCCTTTACACGTGACGCGAGGTCGTCCTCTTCCTCTCTTCTACTTTTCGATTTACTCCTTCGTCTTCCTTCCTAGTATAAGCCGATTTTCGTTAACTAAGTCCGCTATAGGTAGAAAATCCTCATTTTGCTTGAAAAAGTCATTTCTCATGTGGCCGAGCTTAATATGTTCCAAGGTCCAGCGTATAAATTTCTTGTCCGTGGCTTGCAACAACTTTTACTCCTGACGTTTAGTGCCCATGTTTTGCTTCCATAGATTATGAGCGGTATTACGATGGATTTGTATTTTTGATCATACACCATATTAGCATTATCTTGTTGCATATTACAACGGATAGACTTCGCCGGTCATTTTTTTTTGTATCCGGGCATTGACTTTAGTTGCGCAACCAAGGATGTAGCATCGAGCCGAGGTATGTACACCTGTCTACTTTTGAGTACTTTAGATGGCCATCCAGCGATGGGGTGCCTGTATCTTTTATCTTCATGTATACCGTTTTTCGATCGCTGATCTTTAAACCATAATTAGGTAAGCGCTTTGATTACTTTTTGGCCTCTTCGAATACCTTCTCCCTTATTTCCTCGCATAGTCCTATATCATCGGCATATAGCAAACATCAAGGAAATGGCTTTTGAATGTCTCTAGTTATCGTGTCCGTAATTATATTGAATAAAAAGTGACTTAAAGCATATCCTTGATGTAATTCAATTTTAATTCAAAAAGGTTTAGAGTCTCCAATAGTCGTCCTAATAAACGAATTTGAGGCTTCTTGAATATTTTATAGGCCGTAAATAGGCGTCAAGTATATTTTGTTTACTCAAACACCTCCATATCAAATCGCGAGGGACCGTGTTATAAGCTTTCTCCAATTCGACAAAGAACATATGTAGATTTCTACTCTTCTCTCCATATTTATCCACCATGTTTTAGTGCGAAGATCGGATCATGGATTTGTCGGCCACAAATTTGAATTGGTTAGCCGATATTTTTACCTCTTTTTTTGGCCTCGTTACTATAATCCTTTCCATAGGCTTGAAGAAGTTGCAAGTTAGCTTGATTCCTCTGTATGCTACCCTGAAAGTCTCCTTTGCCTTTGAATAAAGGTATAATCGTGCCTGCTCTCAATTGATTATGAAATCGCTCTTCTACCAATATCTAATTAATGGTCGTGACTCCTTTTTCACGGCATCCGATTAATGCTTCCATAGAAATTCCATTTGGGCCATTCGCTTTTCTTGTGGCATCGTGTTCATTTATGTCCATGAGTTAGACCATTTTGGATCAATATTGGGAAGGGGATAGTTGTCCAATATTTTTAAATTCCTTAAGATATCCTTTCCACCTTTCCATTATATCCTTCGACTTGAATTAGGTTTAGCCTTATCGTTTTTGACTCTTTTAAGGACTCTGACATAAGGTCATACCTAGAGATGGCGGTATAGGGAAATTTCCTAGGAAAATTGGAAAATTCCCACGGGAAATTTCCCGGAAAAATTGGGAAATTTTTCCCTATAATTTTCCTGATGGCTAATTATATGTGATATATCTTTTATTATGTTTTTCCAATGTGATTCTAATATGCCTCGAGGCTTTTTTTATTAATATTGGCGCTTAAATCATCTGGATCCTTTATAATAATATATTCAATTAATTAATTACATTTACATATCATGTTTCGTTAATAATTAGTATAGGTATATATTGAAAATAAAACAACTTACAAAGATTTATTCTATAGAGCTAAAATACAAACTTCTTCAAAGGTGAGTTTACAAAATATCTACTAATATCTTACTAATGTTTATAGTTAAAAAAACAAACATCTCAAAATGGTAAATATACAAATTGTCTACTATTATCTTACTAAGGTTTATAATTAAAAAACAAACATCTTGTAAATATTAAATACTAAAAGTAGAGCTATTAAAAAAACCAAACATTTAAAAAAGGTAATTTACAAATCTTTACTATTATCTTTATAAAAGTATTTTAAAAAAAAACAAGGTAAATTTACAAAATATCTACTATTATCTTACTAAGGTTTATAATTAAAAAACAAATCTATAAAATATCAAATAGCCTATTAAAAGTATAGTCTTTGAAAAAACAAACATCTTAAAAAGGTAATTTTACAAAAACTTTACTATTATCTTTATAAAAGTATTTAGTTAAAAAAACAAACACTCAAAAAGGTAAATTTATAAAATATTTACTAATATTTTTAAGAACTATGCCAAAAAAGCACTCTGATGGAAACACTTTTTAAAAATTACTGCCCCAAATAAAAAAGGATGCATTGTGTTTTGTAATATTGTAATATAAAATATAATTTCCCTAATTCAACCAAAATGACTGTACATATATCAAAATGCACTAAATACAACAATTCAGAACAGTATGTCTCTTCAGAAACCACAGCATATATTTCAAGTGTTGTTACTGTAAGCACAGAAAATATTACCTTGTTATTACGCATTTACTCATTCTGCCCCCTTTTAACCTCGCCTTTTACCCTTAATATTTCGCTCTTTACATGACATATATTTAGTAATAAGTGTTTATTAAAATTGGTAAATAAACGCCCCTGGTGAAACAATTGCGTAACCAGGGGATCTGGGAGAAGGGCCTAACCCTTCTCTCAGATATAGAGGGGGACAGAGTTTTTCTGTCAGATGTTGTGGAGGCTTTTTCAAAAATACATACATTATGAATGAAGGCATATCCTGGTACAAGAGAAATAATATCACTAATTTAATTAAGAAAGGGAGCTTTTTTGTTGTCAGGATCTACATTTGGCCGCCTATATGCTCGATCCATGTTTTTGTGGGAAAAATTTGTGTGACAAGCAAGTGGCCAAAGCTTTAAAATGTATTTCTCGCTTGTGTGGCAATATGGAACTTCAACTTAAAAAGGTGGTGGGGAATTTAGCAGAATTTCGATCAAAAGAAGGAATATGGGGAGAGGCAGCGATTTGGGCTAGTGTTGATTACACGACCCCATTGGTATGGTGGAAAGGGATGTGCCTAAATCAAGCGATCCGTCCGCTTGCAATCAGATTATTCTCATTGCCACCTTCAAGCGCCGCTTCAGAAAGAATATGGTCGACTTTTGGCAACGTACACACCAAACTAAGGAACAAATTAGCAAATGATAAAATAAGCAAAGTTGCGGCCATAAGACACAATTTACATATCAATCGAATAAACACACCGGAACCGGATTATAATGCAATATCATCTTCGGATTTCATAGATGAAGATTTAGAAGAAATTACATCAGATACTGAATAATCTTAATCTGTTTATATACATAAATAACATAAACTTTTTAGATTAACTTATTATATAATCTAATCGTTTGTTATAAATTTTTTAATAATTCTTTTTGAAATCGATGTAAAATGTGTTGTTTTAAGTGTTTGTGTCGTTTTTTGTGAGTTGTTGATTAACCCTACATAGTTCTATTTCAAAATTTTCCTTATTTTCCCATAAATTCCCTTATTTTCCCTATTTTTCCTTCATTTGGGAAAATATGACATCTCTAGATTCCCACCACCATAGTTTATTCACAGCTTCAACCTCGTTTGATTTGTTCTAAAAGCGAATTGTTGTTTTCTTTATGTCCGCAGTTAGCGTTATCAAAAATCTCTACAAACATGCCATTTACATATAAGAAATAGCTGGAACCCTTGGTTAGCATTGGTAAAGTAATGCCGTTAGATAAATAATTTAAGACAAGCTTTTCAGACCTCTGATAATGGGCAACAGTTTGTTCTTAAAAAAATTACCGTAAGCTTTTTATATAGTTGTAGAAGGTACAAAGTTATGATTGGATAATTCTCATCATTATTATTAATATAGATTATAAGTTGCACATATTCCGATGTTGTAAAATCACTAATAAAAGCATTATTACTGAAAGGCACATGAGTGGCACATGAGTGTTTTCAGATTTTTAATAAAGTGCACGTATATAATTTTATAACAAATTTTTTTACTTCCAGAAAGTAAACGATTCAATTATAGTGTAAGTCGTATTATGACCCAACATTTTCTTGATTTATTTTTATAATCGTATGCTCATATATTTTAGTTTAGTACAATACCGCATTCATTGATTTAGAATTAACATGTCAATCCTATCTCAATTGAAATTTTATGCAAGGTGAACAAAAGAATAATGTAATTTTTGGCTTAAGAATTTTTGAGTTTAAGGCATAACAAACTCCTAATAGACTGATAACTTAATGTAATGCGTTTGAAAGCAACTATTCGGCAAGCACACAAGTCGCCTGGGTGCTTAAAAAAGGTTTAGACATTGTAGCCAAATTTATATAAATATTTTGATTACCATCCATTCAAAATATTATCACATCAGACATGATGTAATTATTGCGAAATTTGTAGATGCTTCAGTTATATTTACTGCCTCATCAGAACTCATCTTAAGTCTTTATGTTTATATTATATAATAATGCTAAGAGTATAAATATGCATATATTAAAAAAATTAATTCACATGCCCTAAGGGCCGCCCTTCACATTTTATGCAACAATCTAAATTGGAATTCGAATTTGAATTTACGAGGCTATTTGGGTATGTAATTTACATAGGAAAATTCCGATTATCTCAGTTTATATTTAATATACTAGATGCGAATCACAAAATAAAAATACACAACCATGATGGTCAATATAGAAATTATAAAGCCGAGATCTCGCTGATAGAATTTCGTATTGTTTTGTCTCGAGGTCGAAATTCTCCTCCCAATCTCGGCTGAATTTTTGCCAGACGAGATCGAGATTTTTCTCCGAATTTGCGCATCACTAAAAGCAGGTAATCATCAAATTTATAATTACATATCATCACTACTTATTTGGAACCCTTTTTCTCTGAAATCAACTTATAATATATATGTTCATTCATATAGGAATCGGTGTTATTACTCAATATATCATTTAACATTTTTTTTTGGCTTGTTATGACTTAATTGCCGTTTATTTATTGCAAAAAATACACAGCTCGGCCTGCCTTAAAATCCAATATTCTAAATTTAATAGTATTTGCGCCATTTAATATTAGTTTTTAGTGTGTAGGTTGTTTTTGGACTAAATAATATGATTTATCTACTTGATTATCATTAATATATATTTCTCAACGTTTAAAAAACATAATATTAAGAGACCTCTTTTATTTTTTAATTCCCATAATATGATTTGAACTTTAATAGCTAAACATTAACAACTTATTTTAATTGTGGTGGTGTATTTGATAATGCTTTTTGATAATTAATATACTTTAATCACAAACTACGACATAAATTTATAATTATTTTCTATGACTGTTGTCATCTATACAACTGTAGTTGAAGAATGACAGGAAGGAAAGAATGGTGCAGAAAAGTATGTAGAATATTCGGTTGTTGACGGTATACCGCTACTTGTCGAAGTGTGCCAATATTTGATCAATGCTATCAAGTGATTTGGATATACCTGACTTTTAGGTTCTGCATTGGGATCCGACTTTGTAATAAATTCTAACTCTGTAGGTCGTTGGATTACTTTGGCCTACATAATAGTAAAGCAATTTATATTATGAAACAAATATGAGATATTGCTCCCTTCGGTACAATCTCTTTCGTCAACCGAGCCAGGGTAGCAAGAAATTTAGATATATGAGCTGAAACATATGAATTTTACAGCTCTATGGCAGTGATCCTTTTAACAAAAAGTGGATAACTGTTTTAAACTTATCCTTTCCCATTATTTATATAAAGGATGTATATAGGAATCTCTTTAAAATTAAAATGGATGGGTGCATTTAAGATTAGGCCTGCACTTACAAAATTTGATTACACGAATGTTATATTAATATATGATTTTAACTTACTTCTGCATAGATATTAGTTTTCAGACTAATCAAAACCAAAGGGTTGTTAACGTCGAATATAGATATCGCATTGAATTGTCCAGTTATGTCTAATTCATACTAAATGGCGTATTATTAAACATTAATATATAATTTATGTTGTCAATAATAGATTGGATAAAGTATGAGTATTTATGTTTAAAATTACATCTCCATCTTGTTTTAAGTTGAGACCATTTTTTTGGATGAATTCTGGTATCATTCGTCTCGCATGTATATCATATGTATCTAACTCAGTTGATGCACCTTCTATATTAGTCGAAGAACGGGAGGGCATAAGACCTATATTTATACCTCCATCGGTAGGTATCAAGTACATATCACTAGATTATTAAAATAAAAAAGATACATTTCTAAAATTTGCATAAAATATCGATAAAAAAACGTTTTTACGCTTTTTTATACTCGACACTCATACATAAAAAGTGTTATCATTAACTCAACCATAGTCTCTCAGTTGTGATTTAGTTGTTTTCAAATTTTTCGCTAAACTTAAACTAATAAGAAAACCCGGGTATGGTTATAAACTAACATTACATTGATTAAGAGAGAAAAATTTTGCTTGTATATAAAGACCTAATGGTGTAAAAATTCATTAAAGATAATTTATACTTAGTGTAAACGCCATCTTTTTGAATATCATATAGTCCTGGTCTTTTAACCAAGTCACACACAGAATAGTAATCCATATAAGCGTGAACGGTAACTATAAAGACATAAATTAAAAATTAAGAATTTTGTGTAATGGTCTAAAAAATATCTTAATTTCTTTAAAAAAAAATTAATTGAATAATATATAATTTATTTAACCCCATTTAGTTATATAGGTTTTAGGATCATTTCTTCTTTCCCTGTATACTTTATCGATTCGCGTGAAGAGTGTTGAACTTTTGAGTCTACTTGATAAACTATGGCCTATGCCTGGATCCCCAACGTTAGCCATTAAATTACTTATATTTCGGCTCAGAAATCCATAAACTGCCCTTTTAGAGTAATACTCGATCACAAATATATCTTGTCCTAGCTTGTTAATTTCTAACTAATAAAAAATGTTAAAATATAAGGTCTAAGATAAAGATTAATGATAAAAACAATAAATTTTTTTCAATTTTTTGCTTACATTTTAACCTAAAAATTAATTTTACTTTTTCAATGGCTCCCGCACTTCCACCGCTAAATGGGTAGTGTAACATATCCCAACATTCTTGATCTATAGATTTTGTTTGTGCATTAAAATACTTGAAACAAATGACTGCTTTCGGTTTATATAAATGCATCTCTTGCCAATAATGCGGTATAATCTATTAAAAAGTCAGGATAATAAATTATTGTTGAACGAAAAATAGCATATTTTTCCAACTAATTCCTAAACATTGCCTTTTACATACTAAAATATACTATTTTAAAGATACATTTTTTCTTTATTTATTTATAATTATATAATTAATTAATAAGCTTACGATGTTTTGGATAAACTTTCCTTCAAAAACGTCCTCAGAAAGACCTAGATCGGTCAATAGTCCTCCTTGCCTTTATAAAAATACCAAGAAATTAAAATATGAGATTTAGATAAAAAAATTCTTTATTGTTAAATATAAATTTCTGAGGCATTTACCATATTTTGTGTTGCAATGTATCTGTTGTTTAATATCAGATATTAAGAATTTATATGATGATTATATGCGTATGATAAATTTTAATAATATATATTTACCAGCCGAAATCCATGATGATATCAATAATAGTATTACACAAACTCTGATCATACTAAATTTTTTGTCTAAATTTTAGAGTATAATTAGTGTGTTATATAAATTTATATTATTTATTTTGCCACTTAATAATTATATAAATATTAAAAAATACTAGTCAAAACCGCTTTAAAATCAGTTAATCCTACATGCTTATTCAAATATTTAGCCATAACCATTGCCAAAATAAATAAATGACATAATAGGTTATCCTGTCCCTCTAATAAAAAAACCGTAGGCGGGGGGGGGGGGGTTGAGAACCCTTTAATTGTATAAAATTCCTTCACGCAAGACTTTTTTAGCTAGGGTAGCGGTCACCAGAACTAAGAAAAAATTCATATAAGGTAAAAATTAAATAAAAAGTAAAATTTGATTTAATATCTAAACCTTTTATTATTCAGACATTAAAAAAATCTTCAACTCCATTCCAAAGATCTCTCAGAAAAGTCAAAGGTAGATAAAACAGTGTTTCGTGTTTATAAAAAAACTGTAAGCAGATTAAAATGGTATCCCAAAACTATTATTATAACAATTAATATACAATATATGTGTCATAAATTAATAACTTTTACTCAAATATGATCAGTGAATAATATTCTTAATATGATAAATGTGACGAGTGAATAATATTCTTAATATGAAAATAGAAATTGATTTACTTAAATCATTTGTAACAGATAGTTTCAAATTGTGGACATTAATTTTTTTTTAATTTATTTGAATACATTATTACGATAGTTTAATATTTAATTTTATATGAGAATTTTGAATAAAAAACTTATATTTAAGTTATCTTTTTCATATTATTCACTAAACTTAGTTTCATATCACATGAAGATGCATTTTTAATTTTCCTTAGTCTACTCGTAGGTATCCATTAGGAGAGAATTAAATTATAGGTATAATCGCGAAAACTTGTTTCATTAAAATTATTTTTAATACGAAAATAATCTTTAAATTAAGATTTGTGACAAATGTGTATGGTACAGGTAAAAAAATTATCGTTTGAAAGATATATTAATTTACAAGAATTTGTTAGACTATTATTTGGGTCATATATCCCGACCTCTGGCTTATAAATAAATATTTACTTTTAAAAATCCATTTTAATTGAATTTTGCATTTTCATATACTTATTTTTATTAAGGGAGGGCGCAAGTTGTAGTGGAATACCTGTAGCTCTTTTATTCTTTGTATTTACATAACGAGCCCATATATTTTTATCCCTCTCATCGCTTCGTGTTCGGGCAATATTATAAAGATTATACTATTATTTGACGCATTTAAATTTATATATTGTGTATTTTATATATTAATTGTTACAAAAATAAGCATTAATAAAAAGAAAAAAATGATGTAAGATTTTATCCAATGAGAGTGTTGAGGAAATTTCCCGGGAAAATTACGAAAAATAATAGGAAAAGTGGGAAAATACTGGGAAAATATGGGAAATTTCAAGAGAGCCTAGTGTAGGATGATTTAGAAATTTAAATAAATAATAATTAAAACACCAAAAACAATCCCCTTTATCCAGAGATATTGAGTATGTTATAATCATAGACTATATTGACTGCTTATTGACCACGTAGGTATTCACTTCAAAAAAATTTGAGTTTTTTTTGTCCGCCATCTTGAATATTGTCACTCTGCTCAGCTGTAGGCTGTTCTAATAGTAATAAAAAAATGTAATAACCTATCATTCCACAAGTACAAAATATAAATTTTGTTTTTAATAAATATTTATTAAATTTCCTCTCAAAGATAAAAATTTCCTTCAAGCTTGGCTCCATCAAACTGAGAGAAATTTTATTCCATTTTATTAAAAAGTGATAAATTATGGAAAATCACAAAATTTTATGTTTTGCAAAAATTAAGTAAAATTTGTTGCCACACAAAACCATTAAAATCAATTTTACAATAATAAATTTTTTAGTTTTGCAAACATAAAATGAGATTAATTGTATAAAATATAATATATCATTGATTTATAGTCTGCCGTTTGTAGTGCACATTTTACCTTGATTCATTTATTCCATCTGTAACTAAATACAAGCAGCTTAGAGAGGGTCTATCTATACCTACCTTATTTAATTTACCAGATCATTTCCCGAAAAATTTAAATTTTAGCTTGTCCCATAAAATATGAGTGGCCCCTAAAACATGTAAGTACTTTTTCAATGTATTTATTGCTTTTTTATATCCTTAGCATTAAAATATAGTATAAACACACTGACTTAAACTGAGTTTTGATAAAGAGTAAATACTTTTAAAGCATTTTCAAATTTCGCAACAATTCATCATCCTCTCCGATGTTGATATTTTATCTTGGTGGCTGATTATAATTAATCATAACAATTATGTAAATTAGGCTAAAACAGGTAAATATTTTTAGAGCACCGACCTCTTTGCCAGCCGAGACTATCAGGAGTTTGTTAAGCCTGAACTAATGGTACACTTCTGAAATTCTGAAGTCATGAATCACATTATGTGTTTTGCCATATGCATTATCTTCACATTATAAAGATAGGGTTGGCAAGTAAACTTAATCCACTGCATTTTCTGTGCGATTTTGCATACACTAAAATATATGAGCATACACTTTATTAAAAAATAATTTGCAATAGATTTATTAAAAAAAATGGAATATGTAAATATTTTGGGACATAACATAAGGCTTACATTAGAATGGTTCAATTTATAATTTAAAAGTACTTGCTATGAAAGTGCAATTTATTGAAAACCTCAAAACTCTTATTCTTACCAGTAACAATGCTAATTATATTGTCGTTTATACAACGTTGTAATGTGTGCAACTACTTATATGAATTTGATAAAAAGTATCCACTCGTACGTTTTAGGTTTCAATAACATCATAAAAAACATGGAATAAATTCTTAAAAAGGACCACTAGTTTTTTCTTAAACTATTTATCTAAAAACCATTGCTAACTAAGGGTCATAGGTAGTTCAAATATGCAAAAGGCACGTATATACAGGCTTTTGAATAAAAAAATGGTGCGCCATTTTATTTTATATAATTTTTGTTATTATTCATATAATAATTTAGATAAATTAGGGAAAAAATTTAAATATTGAAATTAAAAGTCGAGATATGTCGAGATTTCTCGACGAGACGAGATCGAGATTTTTCTAGACCGAGACGAAATTCTCATGATGGCACCCGAGACGAGAAGAGATTTCGTTTTCGAGACCGAGACGAGATCGAAACATTATTTGTAGGGTTCCAATTGTGCGCCGAGATAAAAGTGCGCCTACATATAAATAATCAAAATTGAAATAGCTAATAGCGTGATTGTTATCATCACGTGGAGTAGCATGATTTTTGATAAGCTTCCGTACTAAAAAGTAAATCGAAAAACATTCGAGATAAAAGTGCATTCTAAAAATCCGCCTTACCATTTACCTTCTAAATCCCAAAGCAAGTAAAAAGTGCTAAATAAATTTGTAATAAATGTTTGGAATTCTTCAGATTTTTATTTAATCATACTTTAAATATATGTAAAAATTTGTTTATAAACCTCTCAATCAACCTTATAATTATTTTAGATTTAAATAGAAGTTTGATGAAATAATTAAGTATATAAAGGAGTGAGTGACGCCCACCACATATGATAAGAATTCAGAGGGCTTATCTTAAAAGAAAAGGAGCTCCTTTTTTCAAAAATGAGCAGTTGTACAACATTTTAAGACAGGACAGGTAACATATTTTTCAAATTTGTTTTAAGTTGCAGACTTTAGGAATGCTGGCAAGAGTGGTAATTACCAAGGAGGAAATTTTGAACATTGTTAATATCCTAACTGATATCATACATGCTAAAGACTTAAGAGGCCATCTTGCTGATATTAATATATAAGTATATTATTATGTCTTAAACAAATAAGCACTTATAAACCCTTACTGAAAAACAAATTATATTATAATATATATATTCTTGAAACAAACATTTTAATAATATATATAATTGTAATTAATAAATAATTAAATCAAATTGATCAAATTATCAATAATTTTAAACAAGATTCTTTACCTTATACTCATTTGATATAGAAGAAGCAGAGTTGTTAAACGCACTTCAAAAACCGGTGCCGCACTCGCACTCGCACATTGAGGAATATCGGGTGCGCGCACTCGCACCAGTATTAAAGGTGCGCGCACTCGCACCCGCACATAAAATTTGATTGCGCTATAACAAAACAAAATTAGCATATTTTGGAAATGGAAAAATTTTCATGCATAATGTGCTTGCTACATTTATGCTTGATTCTTCTATTTCCATAACTCACTATCATATTAAAGTGTTATATAAAAGCAGCGAGAAAAGAAAAGAGTAAAAAATTGGATAGGAGTACTATGACAACCAATACATTAATACAAATTAATAATTAAAATTAATTAGCTAATTTAATATATTTTAATGAAAATTAATTGTAATTAGATCATTTTATGTGATTAAACTTACGACAGCAAAGATAGGTTAAAAAATGTTTGAAATATTAAGTTAGTAACGGGAGATGACAATATTCCAAAAAACGCTGAATTAAATATATTATCATTATTTAAATATTTTATTGTAATTCTTTAATCAAATTACCTGTCTGTGTTTTTAATCTAATCTTATTAAACTTAAACTTCAATCGTTTTCGTGTTTTTCTATAGTTTATTACTAAGCGACGAGTTCAAAAGTGTAAAGATTAATCGTGGATTGATAAAGTAAATACGTGAATAATGTGAAATATCGCGGTTAGATTATTTTTATTGTCTATCGATAGTAACCAATTTTCCGCCTTGTTATCTTCTGCACCAGGAACATAGATGTATGTTATATATAGTAATTCAGTAGAAATTTAATTTGTGAAATATGCGATATAATACAATTTCGAATAAATTAATAAATTGTAAAACTTTTAATGTGCGCAAAACAGGAGCGCAATTGCGCACCCGCACCGACTTAATCAGGTGCGCGCACCCGCACTCGCTCTTCGTTATAAAAAAGTGCGCGCACCAGCACGTCGCACCTCAAATCCGGTGCGCGCACCTTAACAACTCTGAGAAGAACTTACTTAAAATAAAATAAAATCTTTTATAATTGAGGATTTTACCAATAAGATCCATTAAAACTTACAAAATCATAAATTTTAAATTTAATAACATAAGTTTATTATTTAGTGGAAATTGTATTTAATAGAACTGCTTGTAGCTAATTAGGATATAAATATATAGAAATTATATTAAAATAAAGTTATTTAACTTATGTACCATGGAACTAGACATATTATTTTATTCATGTCTTAATTTTGTTGAATCATTTAATCTAGAACTTAACAATATATGTAAGAATATAGTATTATTAGCACAAATTTAATCTTTAGTATAAATTATGTTCAATAGAATACACATAGTTAATGTTATTAGGATAAATGTATTGAGTTTACAATATAAAAAACTTAATTTAATTATAGAACTAGATAAAATATGTTATTCAAAACTTTTTCCAAATTTTGTTAAATCATTCAATTTAGAACTAAGTATATCACATAAAAATATAGTATTATACCAATTAGGTATAATAAGTTATGTTATTCTTATTCCCTTAACACCAGTTAATACTTAATAAGACAAGTTTAATTATTAAACTAAACTGCATTTATCTATATTTAGTGTAGGGGGGGGGGGGGGGGGGAGGGGGGAGCTGAGCGGGGTCAAACCATGGGCGTAGGTAGGGAGGGTACAAAAAATGTTGGTGGCCCGTCAACTTGCCTTAACCATCTCGCCGAATTTAATGTCCCCCGGTTAAAAATGGTCCCCTGGGAGACGATTTTAAATTAGGGGACCTTTTATAACCGGGGGACATTAAATTCAAGGAGATGGTTTTCGGCAAGTTGATATGGCACCAAAAATGTTTACTACAAAACCATTTAAAATTTAAAAATGTTTATGTTTTGCTCCCCCCCCCCTAATTAAACCTAAAACATTTTAGCCCCCCCCCCTCCTATTCTCCAAAACCTGGATAGGCCCATGGGTCAAACGCAATTGAAAATTTTTTCCCTCATAAACGTTGGACTAACTTAAAATTCCGCTACTACTTTGTGTATTTTTCGAATAACAGCACACTGGTATGTCTTAGACGCTCATGTCTATAGGGCATAAAATAAATAAATTTATTCATAAATAAAACAAAATAATGTAGTTGAAACTATATAAAAAATTTCACATGGTATAATAAGTTTTTGTATAAATGAATTGTAAGGGCACAAAGTGGAACGGGGATATTGACAAGAAATCTTTGACAATTTAAAAAATAAATAAATAGTAAAAAAACTATACAACAAAGTTTTTATACAAATTTTTATTGCCACAACCCCAAAAAATCTTGGCCATATATATAACAAATTTTAATTTTACATATGAATTATTTGCAGCATTTTCAGACAGCATTTGTATTAGAAAAACAATAAGAACCTTTAAAAGCCTTTTTTAAGGTTAGATTCTCAAAAGGTGAATTATAACATAAAATGAAAAAAATTAATTATAAAATTAAAATTCGCTCGAGAATGAGTATTTAGAAGTTATTGCCCCTGTTGGTATTATAGATATATTTGCACAACCTCCCCCCCCCCCCTTTACACAACTAAAAATTAAAATGAACTAATGAATTTAACGGCAAAATGAACCTTAAAAATATTCTGTCAAAATTGAATATTTATTTAATAATTTTAGATGAAATTAGAGATGTGAGATGCACAGAACAACTTAGCGTTTGTGTACATTTTGTTGAATCCAATGACACACCAAAAGAAATTTTTTAGGATTTTTATCCCTTGAATTTAATAATTTTTATTAATATTAATTTATCAAACTTATAATGAGATATCACTAATAAAGGGGAAAAAATAATGTACAAACTATATTTTGGAAAATCATTGGCTTTATATGTGCACGTGGTACATAAAAATATGCAAAATATGTTAAACAATATGCGGACAAATAAATTAAATCCAGGATAGAATTTTCGTAAATTTAATAATATTTTAATATATTATGAAAGTGTTAAAAAGTTTAAAACAAGTTTAAAAGCCCAGATAATTATTCATTAAATATTAAAATATAATAGCAGTTTATTACAACACTACCTACGACGGTCCCAAGTCCATGTGTAAAAGTGGAGGGTTGGCGTCAGGTCGGAAACCGGCTATAAAAACCAACTCCAAAATCATGATAGTTTTAATCAAGATTTTACAAGAGAAAGCTAGGGCGTCCTCCACAAACGACGCGCATTGTATACCCCGTCCGTATGTGAAAAATATACTAACCCACTGCCCAACTCACAACGAAGGCGGTTAAGGAAATTAGTTGTGAAAAGAATGATAATAACGTGCTGGAATGTGGGAACGTTGACGGGGAAGAGCACCGAGGTCGCACAAATGCTAAAAAGAAGAAAGGACACATCGCCTGCCTACAAGAGACGAGGTGGAACGGAACGAAAGCACGAGAATTAGGAGAAGGATACAAGCTTTTTTACAGTGGGTCACCAAATCGTAAAAACGGGGTCGGTATCAAAGAGAATCGTTCAAGGACAACCTGGTGGAAGTCAAGTGTTGTTCCACAGGCTAATGTGGGTGAAGATTGCAGATCAAGTGGGCCTTCGAACCGTTATGTGCGCGTACGCTCCCCAAATTGGGTGTATGGAATCAGAGAAAGACATATTCTTCGATTCATTGGAAAAGGAAACACAAGAAATCCGACAGGAAGAAAGGCTAATTCACTAGTCTACAAAAAAAACCATCCTGCAATCGGACCAATAATCCTGATAGAGAATTTTGCGCTGATCACAAATATGTTTTTAGTTTTTTCTCAAAACCTCTAGTTTTTGAGATAAATAATGTTATAGGTGTAAAAAATGGCGTTTTTGGGGTATTTTGAAGTAGAATACCAACGCCATTTTAAATTTATATTGAAAAAAATTAGTGTTTTTGTGTAAATTTAAGTCTCATCTCCCCTTGTATTAATTTATTTTTTTATTTCACCTCTATATTTAAATTATTAAGCGTTTACGTGAACCCCTTCCCCTTATCAAAATTCGTACCACAACGTCTGGAAAAAGGAGTACATTAGAGTTCATACTACACACGCGCTGTTTACCAACACATATCTCTCTCCCTTCACATACTCTCCTCTCTTTCTCCTCGACTCCCGCCCCCTTCATGTGTGCTTGGATAGATATGGGGGCGGGAGTGAAAGAGATGGAGAAAGAGAGAGAGAGAGAGATATGTGTTAGTAAACAGCGCGTGTGTAGTATGAAAATGATATGAACTCTAATGAACTCCTTTTTTCAGACATAGTGGGACGAATTTTGATAAGGGGGAAGGGGTTCACGTAAACGCGTATAGATTTAAATATAGAGATGAAATGAAAAAAATAAATTAATACAAGGGGAGATGAGACTTAAATTTACACAAAAACACTAATTTTTTTCAATATAAATTTAAAATGGCGTTGGTATTCTACTTCAAAATACCCCAAAAACGCCATTTTTTACACCTATAACATTATTTATCTCAAAAACTAGAGGTTTTGAGAAAAAACTAAAAACATAATTGTGATCAGCGCAAATTTCTCTATCAGGATTATTGGTCTGATTGCAGGATGGAATCACAAAGTCAAAATTTGTAGACTAGTGATTGGGACTCATTTCAACGCTCATGTAGGGAAAGATCTTCTCGGGTATGAGCGCAATCTTGGAGGCTATGGACATGGTCTGAAGAACAAGGAGGGGAAAAACTTCTCCAAATATCTGAAGCATATGACATGGCGATCGTTAACACCTATTTTCAAAAACGCGAAGATCATATTGTGACCCATGGAAGTGGGAAGCATTTTAAATTGACTATTTGCTCGGCGAAAGGACTTATGGAGTATCAAGGATTACAAAGTAATACCGGGAGAAGAAATCGCCAGGCAACATCGTCCCCTTGTTATGGATCTTGACAGAAGAGTATTCCCCGAAAGAAGAAAGGTCTATGAACCTCGAATTCGATATAAAAGGCTAAAGGATACGTCGACAAACGAAAAATACCATCATAAAGCCTCCTCACTCTTGGGTGCAAAAAAGTTGCAAAGGGACGTAGACGACGATTTGGAGACGCTATCTAAGGACATAAAGGAAACAGCGATTCGTGTTCTAGGACAGATCAAAGGAGGCAAAGCTATGAATAGGGAACTATGGTGGTATGATCAATCGGCTAAAAATTTTATCGAAAGAAAGAAAAATCTATATAAACGGTGGCATGAATCAAAGAAGTCGGAGGATTATCAAGAGTATAGGGACGCAAAGAGGGCCTCACAAAAGGCTGTTGCGATAGCGAAGAATGCCGCCTACACCGAGATGGTAAACAAACTGGATTAAAGGGGCGATAGGCTTATTTACAAATTGGAAGATAAGGGAGAGAAAAGTCGCTATGTCGGAGTTCTTAAAATAGTCAAAAATCAAAAGGGTCAAACCTTATTCAAGCCGAAGGAAGTGATGGAAAGGTGGAAAAAATATTTTAACAACCTTATGAATATTGCAAATGACAAGTTCCCTTCCCAAAATTGAGCCATATATAAGTATGGTCGAACTCTTTCAGGAGGATGAAGTTAGGGGACAAATGAACAAGATGCAAAAAGGAAAGCAAATGGCCCAGTTGGAATACCTATAGAAGCATTGCTCGGATGTCGTGAAGATAGAGTCACCACCATGACGAACCTTTAAAAAGATATTGGTAGAGTAGCAAATTCCTAATCAATGGAGAGCAAGCACGATTATACCCTTATTTAAAGGCAAAGGAGACCCTCAAGACTGTGGCAATTACAGAGGTTTCAAGCTAACTTGCCACTTCTTGAAGCTTATGGAATGGATCTTAGTAACAAGGCTTAAAAACGAGGTGGAAATATCGACTAACCAATTAGGATTTGTGGCCGGTAAATCCCCAATCGACCCAATCTTGCACTAGGACAAATGATGGATAAATGGTGAAAAGAGGAAAGACCTACATTGGTCTTATCGAATTGGAGAAAGCTTATGACACCCCCGCGATTTAATTTGGTTTTACATGAGAAAACAAAACATCCCTGACGCATATATATGGCTTATGAAAAAGATTTGTGAAGCCTCAAACTCTTGCGATAGGAGTACAGTTGGAGACTTTAAATCTTTTCGGTTTTAAATTAGATTACAACAAGGATCTGCTTTAAGTCCTTTTTTTTAAATATAATTATAGACACGATAACGAGGGACATTCAAAAGCCATCACTATGGTGTATGCCATATGCCGATGATATAGTACTATGCGAGGAGAAAACAAGTGAGAAAGTATTTGAAGAAGCCGAAAACTGATTAAAGCCCATAGCTGAATATATTTTAAAGGTCAATGATCGAGAAACGGCTAAAAATGACCGCTGGATGACCATCTGAAGTACCCAAAAGTAGAGAGGTTTACATACCTCGGCTCGATGCTACATCAAGAGGGAAGTTGCCGCAAACGGAAGTTAATGCCCGAATCCAAAAATGGCTTAAATGGCGAAGTATATAAGGTGCAATGTGCGACAAGAAAATGCCAATAGAAGAGCAAAGCTTACAAATCCACCTTAAGACCGATGTTACTCTATGAAAGTGAAACAAGGGTATTAAACACCACAAAAGGAAAGCTATTACAATTCACAGAGATGAGAATGATACCGTGGAGGTTGGGGTATACTAAGCACGGTCATTTGACAAATGACCTCTCATGACAATAATGGGTATTCAACCTATGGCGGACATGATTTACGAAATCGGCTAAGGTGGTATGGCATATACTACGAAGAGACACGAATGACATAAATCGAAAAATATTAGACATGGAGGTACAGGGGAAGAGAGAAAGAGGACGAGCCCGTGTCACGTGGAAAGGGCAAGTCGATAAAGTAATGAAAACAAAAGCGATTAGTCAGGATATGGCACTCACCCGGTAAAGATGGAAGAAACTAATCAAAAAAAACCCCACGATTGTAGGACCAAATAACTGATAAAGAAGAAGAAAATATTATCCACATTTCACTTCCCATCTAAACTTATATCCTAAAATGGTTTCAAATGATTTCAATATTTAATAAATTGAATCAACACACCGTTAAATGCATCTTAGCTCAGTTAAAAAAACATGACAGAAATGGATAGAGCATCCAAATTATTTTTAAAGCATATATGTGCCTATGACATTGAATTTACCTTGATATTTACAGATCCATCTTGTATGTGAATGTCCATTCTGAATGTTGTTACTTATGCTACCATTAATGTTAAATAAACTCAGAAATGTTGGTGTTCCTAAAGGTCTGGTCTGATTGATAAAGATAGTGGGAGGAAAAGTGTCCTTAGTTTATGTGACAATTACATTGCATTTTGATAAAATAAAATCATGTAAAATATTTAAAAAAGTATACATAAATTTGTACATTGATAGGAAACTGTTTATCTTAAAGCAGGTAGTGTTTTGATCTCGTCTAGGTCAAAATCGAAGTCTATACTCGTCTCGACACAAAATCTCTGCATGTCTCGACTTATAAATTGTTCCATATTATTTGTTTTTTTCTCTTTATTTATTTAACAGAAATAAAAAAAATAAAAAAAAATAAAAATGCTGGGTTATTTTTTATTCAAAAATTTCTAAACATGTCTTTTACATATTTGAAATAGCTGGAACTCTGGTTAGCATTGGTCAAGTAATGCCGTTAAATAAATAATATAAGACAATCGTTTTAGACCCTGATAACGCAATTCGTTCTTAAAGAATTTATCGCAAGCTTTTTATATAGTTTTAGAAGCCACAAAGGTATGATTGGATGATTCTCATCATTATATTTACATATATAATAAGCTACACGCATTCCGATGTTGTAAAATCGCCCAAAAATAACATTGTTACTAAAGGGAACATATGTGATTTGAGATTTTTAATAACGTGCACGTATATAATTTTTTAACAAAAAATTTTTATTCCAGAAAGTAAACGCTTTCTTATAGTGTAAAACCTCATATTATCTCCCAAAATCTCTTGATTAATTTTATAAAATTTAGCCATAAATCATTTATTAATAAAGCTTATGCTCATATATTTTAGTTAAGAGTAAAATCGCACTTAGTGAATTATAATTCACATGTCGATCCTACCTCAATTGAAATGTAATGTAAGGTGAAACAAATGAATATGTAATTTTGGACTTGAAAATTTTAGGAATTTAGGCATAACAAACTCCTAATAAACTGATCATTTAATATAATGGTTTTGAAAGCAACTATTCGGCAAGCACACAAGTCTAGTGTTTTGATCTCGTCTCCACTAGGTCTTCAAAACAGTATCTCGTTTAGTCTGGGAACCGATTTGATCTTGTCTCGTCTCAGTCTATAAATCTCGGTCTCGTCTCTTCTCGACGAGATTTCTCGTCTCAACTTTATAAAAAAAATATATACGGAATAAAAACTTTTCCTGATTTATTAAAAATATTGAATAAGTGTTAAAAAATCCAAATGGCAAACTTTCATATTCTTTGAAAAACTTTAATACACAAACCTTTTAAAGATTTAGCGGGACACGATATCTCAATGACAATATAAAGATATGAATTAATTCATAAAAATAACATTTTATTTGGAAAGCTTAGACTAAAAAAGGTATGATTAATTTAAATTATAGAAAATTAAATTTTATTGTTCTAGCAAATTGTAACATTCGTATCAAATTCACTATGTATGTTAACAACAAATAGACTTAGAAAGTTATAAGTTCGCATAAATGAAATTGAGACCCTTTATTAACCTTGGCTAAAGTTTCAAAGTAGACCTCAACATATTTAAGCCAAACGTTTAAGCCATTGATATTACCCTCATCAATTATAGCCCATAGAGT
Source organism: Gordius sp. MW1 (assembly GCA_964036665.1). NCBI lineage: Eukaryota > Metazoa > Nematomorpha > Gordioida > Gordea > Gordiidae > Gordius > Gordius sp. MW1. The sequence goes on from OZ038531.1 coordinate 2,632,663, forward strand.
TTATTGCATGTTTACTATAGCGTTAGAAACCACAATGCGAGTTAGTGATAGTATTTTACAGAATTGATAACTAATTGCACATATTGAAACGTTGTAAAAACAACAATAGCAGCATTATTATAGGATTAACAACAATGTTTTTAATGTTCTTCATAGATATATTATTGGTAATTGTCGAGGGTGTTTAAAACAAAATAATCATTTGAGGACGAAAAATTATATTAATTATAATTTGTATTTAACACCCTCGACAATTCCCGATAATATATCTATGAAGAACATTGATTATGAGAGTAAAAATCTTCTAAAATAATATTTTTAAACTTTAAAATAAAATGAATGTATTTTAATTTATGACAAAAATCATTATAATCAAAGTTATATTCCAAATAATTACTTCAAATTCTAACTTACTTTGCCATTAAATAGTTATTTATCGATTACAGTATAGGTTCGTATATTTATTTTATACTTCAAAATTATAGAAATAATAGTAAATTTGAATGTACCTGCCAACCCCGTTTATAATGTGAAAAGTAACGCATATTACAAAATTAAGTATTCACATAATGTCTTATTAAAGTTCAAATATTTGATATGTATACTAAAAGTTAAAGCATAAAAACTTCTAGAAAACTCATGATTTAAGATTTAATCTATTACGGTGTCATTGAATACTCTATTGTACTTTTAAAATGGTTAGGCGGGTGCTCAAAAATCTCGAGCCTCCTTAGCTTAACTTGTATAATTATTCAAACTGATTGACCACCAATTTATAATTACCGCATCATGCAGGATGAGGAACTGCGAAATTTAAATGCTTTCGTAATATTTATTATTCCATCAAAACTCATTCTAACCCTAAAATCTCGTAATCTATAATAATGCTTTGAATACATATATGTGATAAATATATTACAAAATTATTCATATCCTAAGGGTAAACCATACTTAGGTAAATAATTGCCAAATTTTAGTTTTTGCAAGAATATATAATATCTACTACACTTACGAATTTTTTAATATCAAATATATTCGATACATATTGATTTACACTTAATAATAAAATGTACATCATGGGAATTTAATACACAATAATTTACTAAAATTTAACTCAATAAAAAGTCGAGTCTTGCCGAAAAAATCTCGGATCGTCTCGTCTCGACTTCAAAAATCTCGTCTCGATCTCGGGTCAATTTTTCAAAACCGAGACGAGACAAGACGAGACCGAGATTTTTCTCGGGTTTTCCGCATCACTACACAAGTAGCCTGGTGTTTAAAAAAAGTTTAGTTATTGTAGCCAAATTTATATAAATATTTTGATTACCTTCAATTCCAAATATTATCACATCAGATATGATGTAATTATTGCCAAATTTTTAGATGCTTTAGTTATATTTACTACCTCATCATACCTCATTTCACGTCTTTATGTTTATATTATATATATGCTAAGGGTATAAATAGGCAATATATTAAAAAAAAAAATTTACATGCGCTAAGGGCCGCCCTTCACATTTTACGCAACAATCTAAATTGGAATTCGAATTTGATATTTACGAGGCTCTAATGGTATGTAATTTAGATATCAAAATTCTAATTATCTTAGTTTACATTTAACATACTAGATGCGAAAAAATAGAAAATACACAACATGATGGTCAATATAAAAATTATAAAGCCGAGATCTCGCTGATAAAATCTCGTATTGCCTCACTGATTTTCTTCGTGATTATCTTTAATATTTATTTTCCAACGTTTAATAATCATAAAATTAAGAGACCTCTTTTGTTAAATGCATTTTATAATTTCCGTAATATATTTTAATTGTGGTGGCGTTTTGATAATGCTTTTTAATAATTAATATACTTTAATCACAAACTACGACATAACTTTATAATTATTTTCTATGACTGTTGTCACCTATTCAGCTGTAGTTGAAAAATTACAGGAAGGAATGAATGGTGCAGAAAAGTATGTAGAATACTCGGTTGTTGACGGTATACCGCTACTTGTCGAAGTGTGCCAATATTTGATCAATGCTATCAAGTGATAGGGATATACTTGACTTTTAGATTCTCCATTGGGATCCGACTTTGTAATAAATTCTAACTCTGTAGGTCGTTGGATTACTTTTGCCTATATTATAGTAAAACAAATTATATTCTAAAAGAAATATGAGACCATCTCTTTGGTCAACCGAGACAGGGTAGCAAGAAATTTAAATATATGAGCTGAAACATATGAATTTTACAGCTCTAGGGCAGTGATCAATTTAAACAAAAGGAGCATATTTGGTTTTAAAAACTTATCCTTTCAGATTATTAATATAAAGGATGCTTAAATAGTGATCTATCCAAAATTAAAATGGATGGATGCAGTTAAGATTAGGCCGGCACTTTAAAGCTTTGATTACACAAATGTTATATTATTAATATATGATTTCAACTTACTTCTGCATAGGTATTTGTCTTTAGACTAATCAAAACCAAAGGATTATTAACGTCGAATATAGATATCGCATTGAATTTTCCAGTTATGTCTAATTCATACTAAATAACACATTTTTAGATATTAATGTATAATTATGTTGGCAATAATTTATTAGATAAATGTAGGAGTATTTATTGAAATTACATTTCCATCTTGTTTTAAGTTGAGACTATTTTTTTGGATGAATTCTGGTATCATTCGTCTCGCATGTATATCATATGTATCTAACTCAGTTGATGCACCTTCTATATTAGTCGAATAACGGGAGGGCATTAGACCTATATCTATACCTTTATCGGTAGGTATCAAGTACATATCACTAGATTATTAAAATAAAAAAAAAATACATTTCTAAAATGTGCATAAAAATATCGATAAAAAAACGTTTTTACGCTTTTTTATACTCGACACTATTACATAAAAAGTTTTATCATTAACTCAACCATAGTCTCTCAGTTGTGATTTAGTTGTTTTCAAATTTTTCGCTAAACTTAAACTCATAAGAAAACCCGGGTATGGTTATAAACTAACATTACATTGATTAAGAGAGAAAAATTTTGCTTGTATATAAAGATTTAATGGTGTAAAAATTTATTAAAGCTAATTTATACTTAGAGTAAACGCCATCTTTCTGAATATTATATGGTCCTGGGCTTTTAACCAAGTCACACAGAGAATAGTAATCCATATAAGCGTGAACGGTAACTATAAAGACATAAATTAACAATTAGAAATTTTGTGTAATGGTCCAAAAAATATTTTAATTTTTTAAAAAATAATTTAATTGAATAATATATAAATTATTTAACCCCATTTAGTTCTAAAGGTTTTAGGATCAATCCTTCTTTCCCTGTATGCCTTATCGATTCGCGTAAAAAGTGTTGAACTTTTAAGTCCACTTGTTAAGGTATGGCCTATGGGTGGATCCTCAGCGCTAGCCAGCAAATTCCTTATATTTCGGCTTAGAAATCCGTAAACGGCCCTTTCAGAGTAATACTCAATCACAAATATATCTTGTCCTAGCTTGTTAATTTCTAACTAATATAAAATGGTAAAAATAGGTTTAAGACGAGCATTAATGATAAAAACAATCAATTTTCCCCATTTTTTTCATACATTTTAACCAAAAAAGTATTTTTACTTTTTCAATATCTCCAGCCTTTCCACCGGTAAATGGGTACTGTGTCATATCCCAACATTCTTCATCTATAGATTTCTCTTGCGCATTAAAATATTTGAAACAAATGACCGCTTTCCTGTTATATAAGTGCATTTGTTGCCAAGAGCCGCCCGGTATAACCTATTGAAAGGTCAGGATTAATTAAATTATTATTGAACGAAGAATAACACATTTTCCAACCTTGTATATACTAAAATGTATATCATTTTAAAGAGGCACCCGGTCAAAGTAGCAGAAAAATAGCAGCAAAATTGGTCAGAACTGATCAAGATTGGTCAGAATGATCAAGATTGGTCAGGACTTAACATATTCAGGGGGGTTAGGGTTAGGATTAGTGTTTTAGGTTGTCGTTTTAGGTTAGGGCTAGGGTTATTTGCACATTAAATTTCCTCCCCATTTGAGATTTAATTCTAATATATTGATAATCTAAAAAAATATTTTTCTGCTACTTTTTCATCATTCTGCTACTTTGACCCCGATTCTTTTAAAGATACGTTTTTCTTTATGTATTTATCATGATATAATTAATAAGCTTACAATGTTTTGGATAAACTTTCCTTCAAAAACGTCCTCTGAAAGACCCAGTTCTGTCAATAGTCCCCCTCGCCTTTAAAAAAATACCAAGCATTTAGAATATTTAGATAAAAAAAATTTTTGTTAATACAAATTTCCTGAGCATTTACCTTATTTTGTCTTGCAATGTATCTGTTGTTTAATAACACATATTAGTAATATTTATACGATTATATGCGTAGGTTAAATTTTAAATAATATCTATTATATATATCTAATACCAGCCGAAATCCATGATGATACCAATAATAGTATAACACAAATTCTGATCATAATAAATTTTTAATCTAAATTTTAGAACAAATTGTTGTGTTATATAAATTCATATTATTTATTTTGGCACTTGATAATTATATATATATTAAGAGTAACTAGTCAAAACCGCTTTAAAATCAATTGATACTAGATGCTTATTCAAATATTTACCATAATCATTGCCAAAATAAATATTCTTTCACTCATTCTATATTATAACCTGCTTTATCATTGACGTATATCAAATTCTAAACTTTTCAAATATTTAGGGCGGGGGGAAAGCAAATAGAGGGGATGACCTTGGAAAAGCCAATAGTCATCCTTCCAAAGCGTACAACTTTAAATTGAAAGTTAAACAGTATGATTAATTTTTATAAAACATATGTAAACAATTTAGGAGTAAGCGACCCATAATTTGAAAATGACTATAGACTCATTCAAATCATGCGCATATGTATAATATAAACAACGAAGCAAATATGAAGTGGTAACATTTTACCTAATCTAGCGACTAAAAGAAATGATGGTGCGAATTTATGTTGCGACGGTGAAATGAAGGTGAAAAGTTTGCACTATATGTAGGGTTAGGTTAGTTGGATAGCGGTTTTAGAAGCAAAAAGGGACGGGGCAAACCCTTTTTTTAAACTATATATATGAAGACCGTTGTAAGGGGTGTGGGATGCATTGAAACGTGGGAAAGAAATTATATAAGGGCAAAATATAGAAAAAAAAGCGATTCACATTTTGGCCAGTGGTCATTTTTTCCATTGGTCAATAGCTAGCAGACGGCCAAATAGCCCATAAATATATAAGGGCATAATATAGAAAAAATTTCGATTTACACTTTGACTCATGGTCATTTTTTCTATTGGTCAGCAATCAGCGGACGGTCAAAAATGGTTTAAATACATAAGGGCCAAATATTAAAAAAAAAATTTCCAATTTAACTTTAGCCAGTGGTCATTTATTCCATTGTCAGTAGCCAGCAAAGGGCCAAATAGCCTATAATTATTAAAAAAAAATTCGATTTACACTTTGGCCAGTGGTCATTTTTTCTAATGATCAACAGACGGCCAAATAGCCTATAAATATAATATAGAAAAAAATTCGATTCACACATTGGCCAGTGGTCATTTTTTTCATTGGTCAGTAGCCAGCAGATGGCCTAAGAGTCTAAACATATTATTAATGCAAAATTTAGGTTAATAACAAAAAGAGAAAAAGAATCACAAAGCAGCAAGTATACAATTAAAATAGCAATTAACTAAATTAATATTTTTGGCCTTTGGCCAGGGTCAGATAAAGTAGAAGTAAGCAACGGTCATCATTAATTTGCAGGGAATTATTTAGCCAGTTTCGCAAATATTCGATATATAGTAACAACCTAGACAAGTTGCAAAAAGAAATTTAATGGAATTTGGGCTCAAGCGAGGATAAACAATTAAAGCCAATCAGCGGTCATAAGCTAGTTTATGTGCAAAAGCGAAATAAAAGTCATTTAAAGTAAAAACCCGTATAAGTTTCCACGGCAATTATGCAAAAATTACAAGTTGGACATGACACGACAATCACGATACGACAACGAAAAGCGAGCCCTGCATAGCAATTAAAATTACTGGCTATTCTCTCCCACTATTTTACTAGAAGGGACGTAAGGACAAGGAGGGAGGGGGTAGGGAAGCCCCTTATTGTCAAAAATACCTGCCCGCTAGACACTTTTTTGATGGGATAGCCGTCATCAGTACTAAGAAATCAACCACTTGATACATTTAATAATAATAAGCCGTCATCTAACTTATAAAAAATTAACATAAGGTAATGATTAAATATATAGTGAAATTTGATTTAATATCTAAACCTTTTGTCATTCGTACACTGAAAAATATATTCAATTCCATTTCAAAGATGTATCAGAAAAGTTCATCAATAAATAACTTTGAATGAAATGTAATCAGTGAATAATATTCTTAATATGATATATAGAAATTGATTTATTTAAATGATTTTTAACAGATTGATTTTAAATTCACATTGACTAATGGAAATGTTTTTTCATTATTTGACTTAGTTAGAATGCATTATTGCGATATATTTAATTTTGTATGAGATTTCTAAATAAAAAACAAATATTTAAGTAATCATTTTCATATTGTTCAATAGACTGAGTATCATATTCTCATGTAAATGCTTTTTTTAATTTTCGATTTAAATTAGAGATAATTGCGATAACTTATTTCATTATAATTATTCTTTAATACAAAAAATGATCCTTAAATTAAGATTTGTAACAAATGTGTATGGCACACGTAAAAAATTATCGTTTGAAGAAAAATTTAAAATTTTCACGAATTATTTTCAGACATATATTTCGGTTATATATCCCAACCTCTAGCTTGTAGATAAATATTTACTTATAAAAATCCATTTTAATTGAAACTTTTATTTTTTGCATTTAATATACGTATTATTATTAAGAATATCTGAAGCTTTTTTCTTTGTATTTTCATAATTAGCCCCTTTAAGGGCTCGCTTTTGGTTGTCATGTCATGAGTCCTGTCCTGTCGTGTCCAACTTGTAATTTTTGAATAATTGCCATGAAACCATACGGGTTTTTATTGGCTGTGGACTTATGCAAGTTGCTTTCGCAAAAAAACTACCTAATGACCGCTGGTTAGCTTTAATATTTTTGATTTCGCCTGAGCGCAATATTTATTATTGTTTATGGGCCGACTGATTACCTTTATACATAAATTTCTTTTGTCAATTTATCTAGGTTGTTGCTCTATATCGGATAATTACTAAACTGGCTAAATATTCCCTGTAAATTAATGATGACGGTTGCTTACTTCTAATTTATCTGCCCCGGCCAAAAATCAAAATTCTGGTTAATTGCTATTTTATTTGCGGCTTTAAGCATTTCTTTTGCCAATTTGCTTAGGTTGTTGTTTTCTAACGGATGATTGCGAAACATAATTCCCTGCGAATTAATAATGACCGTAGCTCACTTCTATTTTATCTGACCCCGGCCAAAGGCTAAAATTCTGGTTAATTGCTATTTATATTTGCTGCTTTGTGCGTTTCTTTTGCCAAATGTCTAGGTTGTTGCTTTATAACGGGCAAATTTTCTGCATATTAATAATGACCGTTGTTTTCCTCTACTTTATCTGACCCCTACTTAAGTCCAAAATCCCTTTTTATTTTTCCTGCCTGTTTTGTCATTTATGACTGTGTCCTATTGCCATAACTTTACGAATCTTTTTAATCGCCAGTTTGTTCCTGAGTTTCTTCCATCATTACCGAATGTAGACTAAATTATTTCGGAGGCCGCACAAGCAGGCGGCAGTGAATATATTTTAACCGCCAGTGCACTAATTGTTTAATAGCGCACATTCCTTCTCCCCAAATTACATGCTCCGTGTTATTGAACTTGCCCATAAAAAATTTCGTAAAAAGATTTGTTTTGTAAACGTAGACCTTAGAATAATTTAAGAAATATTAAAGATGATAATATAAATATTTAATAGCAATTTTTAAACCAAATAAGAATCTTCATTAGCGATCCCGGGACGGGACAATTTCTAGTACTGGTGGGCAGGTTAAGCCTAAAAGGCCCATGCGTGTGTTTAGTTAAAACAATGGCCATAATCACAACTAGAAAAATTGTAAGGATCTCTTTGCAATTTGCGTCCCTGAATATACTATTGATGCATTTTCACCAAAAAACTTATCGTAAATATTGATTTATATTTATTTTAATTAGTTTTGTTCAATCGAAGTTCTCTGATACGAATCCTTTCCCCCCCCCCCCCCCTCTTAGGTTAAATCCACCTGCCTCGCCACTACTGTATATACTTTTAAATGTTTTTAACTGTATTATTTGTCAAATTTTTTTAAAACCCTATCTATAATTATACCCATCTATATATTTTTATGTATATAAGCACTAAATATATACATTTACACTTATATAAGCAGCAATATATTTTTATTATTATAGATATACATACATAACATAATAATATAAATAATAATATTTGAGCATTTATTTATATACAAAATAGATATAAATAATAGTATATTGTTTAAAGTACTATATTAATTTTTATTTAAATACTATATATCTTTTTACTTATATACATATATATATAATAATTATTCATTATATATATTTGCTTGTACTTATAAGCACCATATATATTTATACTTACATGTATACATAATTATTTTATAATAATAATATTTATGTACTATGCTTATATAATTTATAAATATAAGTACTCAATATATTTATACCTATAGGTATACATTGTAGGGAAATTAAGGTTACCTTGGAACACCCTTCTTACTCGATTTTAATACTCACTATTCATACTCCGCCGTATTCTATTCACAATCATTATAATTTGAATAACTCCCAACTAACGTACGAGTTATGCATATTAACCTCGATAGTATGATATATAAACTAATGCGTGCCATCGAATATAAAAATATATTATATCTTTTGATATTAATAAAGTTCCTTTAGTTAGAATAAAGTAGGCTTAAATACCTACAATTGGTGACCCCGCTTAACGGGGGGGAGCCGAATGTATTTGATTTTCCCCCCTCCCCAAAAAAATAATATTTATAACCCCAACGCTACATTTTTGTTTTTATTTTCCCCATAACAGTACCTTATTATTTTTGGGCACTAGGTTCTCAAACCATACAATCCTTCATCTAACTACAATCCCAAGGTAAATGTGTCCCAATATGTGGAACGAACCTAACTACAATCCCAAGGTAAATGTGTCCCAATATGTGGAACGAACCTAACTATCTGGGTGCGATTACGATGAAAATCTAAACGCCTTACTATACTAAACAATGTCTTTTGCAACGTCTGCCGAAATTGAAATTGTCCACTACTCAACACGGCCATCACAAACAATACAACACAAACCTTCACGGCCTTTTAAGAGCAAAGGCTACAATTTCGGCGAAATGATGCAAGTTATTCTTTTTTTGAATTGCTATGCAATTTTTTAAGAAGGGGAGTATCTGTAGGGAAATTAAGGTTACCTTGGAACACCCTTCTTACTCGATTTGAATACACACTATTCATACTCCGCCGTATTCTATTCACAATCATTATAATTTGAATAACTTCCAATTAACGTACGAGTTATGCATATTAACCTCGATAGTATGATATATAAACTAATGCGTGCCATCGAATATAAAAATATATTATATCTTTTGATATTAATAAAGTTCCCTTAGTTACAATAAAGTAGGCTTAAATACCTACACATATATATTAATAATGCATTATATATTTATACCTATATATATAGTACTTTATATACATATATTTTTATATAAATATATTATAATACATGTAATATTTAAGTTGTATATAAGAATTTTAAATCGATTAGTAAATGCAAATAAGTTTGGAATTACGATATAAATAAGTAATTAATATATATATAAATAAATATAATGCGGTGAGCTGCGTCGTTTATATATGTATATGCGCCTCATTTATTATGTAAATTCTATATTCCTTGTGCCACGCGTTGTATCGCATTATCATTTTTACCGTTTACTGATATTACTTTTTCCGCTTTTTATTTTAACAACAACACGCTTTTCGCTAATACCATTATTCAACAACTAAAGCATCGCAATCATTTACAATATTTTCACATAGGCCATTTGTTATGAAATGATACATACGGTTAGAATCTGTCAACACAATTTATTGGTCTTAGTTCTTTTAACACAAATGAATTGTCAATGCTGATTAATTTTCCATTTCTTGCTTTCTTTATTTTGCATAGAAGTGAAAGTAAATTACCAGGGAATTTCCCTATGCCTATCTCTAGTTTCTTGCCAACATAAGGCTATATAAAATTCTCAATTATTTCATACTTACATGGGCGAGCTAGGAAAAAATTTTCCAATGCCAAAACCCTTAAAAATTTATGTTTTGCCACCCTCCCCCTAATTTAACTTAAATTATTATGGCCCCCCCCCCCTAATCCAAAACCTGGCCACGCCCATGCATATTTACGTTGCATACCTTATTCATCCAACCTAACATCCATTTATTATACTATTATTAGAATCTAAAATTTCCTATTATTGGGATCTACATTATCATGAAAGTATAAGTTTTGTGTAAAAGAATACAAAACACACCATTATTCCTGAAACAATGATGTTTATATTTGGCACAGCGATAGTATATCTATAATTACTTTTAAGCTGAGAAAATTATACCTTAAAAATATTGCCAATCCATTTGGGAAGATTTAGACATGACATACTTCATGTATAATTTTTAATTATCTAAGCGTCGAAAAACTGCCCTTACTTGTGAGATTATCATCCTGGCCTAAGGTGGATATTACAGTTGATAGAATGAGCGTAGCAAGGGAAGCAGAAAGGGTGGCTGCCACTCTCTAAATAAAAAAATAGAATTTTTCTTTTTCTTAATCGATCAAAAGTAGTGGGGTTTGTTTCGATGAGTTCCAACCATCTTAATCGGGTAAGAGCCATGTATTGAGTAATAATCTTAGTTTTCATAACCTTGTTCAACTGCCCTTTTTACGTGACACGCGTCAGTTTCTTCCTTTCTTTCCCGGCACCCCCATGTCCAGTACTTTTCTATTTAAATTTGTCTCCCTTAGTATATGCATAAACCACTTTGACCGATTTTTATTAATCAGGTCGCCAGGTTAAAAACCATTTTTGTACTGATTTGTAAGCTTTGCTCTTTAACCATATTGCTATTTTGTTGTCGCATAATACACCAGTTAGATTCGTCAACTAACCCATCCTATTTGTATCCCGGCATTGACTTCTGTTGCGCAACCTCCCTCTTGTAGCATCAAATTAATATTTTTATAATATAATTTACCCTATAAATTGAAAAAAAACATTTTAAATTACAAATTTAACATATGACTAACACAAGAGACAAGTTAAATATAAAAAAGTTTCATTTCGTGGCAAGCTAACAAGCGAGTTCTGAAATAAGAATATACTATCTTAAGACTTTTTATAGGATATTCTGGAAAAGGGAACATAATTTATAGCCTTTTGAGGTGTCTACAAGTGTCTTTTAAGCAACCTGTAATCACCATTTCTCTGAAAAATGAATAAAAAAAGACTAACATATATACATATACGCGATTATTGTGGCCTTATAATATTAATTGAGGTAGAAACACAATAGTATTTATTGTTTTATTACAACCACAGTATTTAAAGTTATTATTAAAGAAATATAGTACATGATTAAGAACATATCATTCTGTCATAATGAGCACCCATATTTTGCAAATATATTTGTTGTGAATTAAATTTTTTAGTGTTTGAATTGTTCTTCAATGGTTCGATACTCATCCATCCATATTGGGTGAAAACATTAATTTTGGTTTGTAAAATTGTACTAATGATATACAGTTCATTCTCTGTTCCCCAAGTTCCTTGAGATGCCATATTAGATTCTTGTAGATAAGTCGCAACGCTTTGGCCCATAAAGTTTTCCAATGTGCTTTTAATATTTGGATTTTGCATCCGTTTTATAGTCATAGCTCTTATCTGCAAATGAGATTTTTCGGACCCAGTCAATTCTTTCGAAATTGACCTATAAATTATTTAGTAAAGCATAGTTATGTTTTTGTTTGGTGAACATTTAGAGAGCATTATTTTTAAATAGAGGTAGAAATAATGGGTATATGTTGGGGGGGGGGGGGCACAATAATAACATTTTAAAATTTTGTTTCATTTATAAAGCACTATAGAAGTCTTTGCTGATCCCTCTACACCCGAATCATATAGTTTTTATTTGTCTTGCTTCTTTTGCCTCCGTTTCAATTAAAATTGAGTGTTTAGCAATAAAGAAACTAATTAAACATGTACTGCCACTTTGCATTACGAAATAATAACTCGCCATCTCAATTATTAACTATTTATTATCATTCACAATATGAAACACTGAGGGTTACAATTAGAGGTAGCTAAGTTCATGGGCGTAGCCAGTAAGTGGTAGGGAGGGGCGGCTGCCCCCCTCTAAATTCAAAATTTCGTCAAAAATTAATATAATTAAGGCTTAAGTTTTGAAAATATCTTTTTGTCCCTCCCTAAGGCACTATTGCCACACTCTAGTTTCGGTTCTGGCTACGCCCATGGTTACGTTTTCTTAGATCCAGTTATTCATTTTAAAAATGGATTGAGTTTTGATGTAATTTTTTTTGGAAAAGTCAAAATTCAAAATGCATTAAAATCAATGAATGACGTACTTAAAAAGGCAATCTCCGTTTCCCGAAATAGGATCGACCTTCAACGTATTGCATTGGTTGTTGGATGGGGTTATAGCTTTCAATCCTAGATGTTGTGAGTGATACTCTTTCCATTCTAAACTCGTAGGCTCATACACAACGGCCGTAGCTATGATATTAATTTTATAATTTGATATAATATTTGTGATTGGTAAACTAATTATAAGTTAAGTTCAATTGATATTGTCGAATTTAAGATAATTTCCTTTTCTTATGCTTAAATTGACAAATATTTATGAAAAGACATGCATATTATCAAGATAAGAGCTATTTAATCAAAGTTATTTCTTTGAGTTATAATAGTAAAGCAAACCCTTATATACTAATATATTTAAAAAAAATAGTATTAGGAAATTAAACTTCAATAGGGAATGTCTGTAATGTTATGCTAATTTACCCGTGTTTGCTGATGAATAGAGATATCCCAAAATGGCTAAGGTGATTTTCAAAATGTACATTAAAAGTAGAAGTCAGTTGAATTTGAATTTATCATCCACATCCCTACATTTATATAATCAAGTAAGGACGCATTACAAACGCGAGAATAAGTAAATAATCATTTAAGTTGTTTAATAAGTGTATACTGTTTGTGAGCAAATATGCTTAGGCCGATGATGTAGTCAAAATTTGGCAAGGTGTTTACCAAATACCACTACATAATAAGGTACCTGGCCAAAAACATAATTAAATATTTGGGCTCGAGCCCGACTCGAAGCAATTTAGGCTACCTGCAAAATAAAATTGCTTCTGTTCGACCCGGCCCGAGCCCGACTTCTCAAATTTTTTTTTGCTTGAGCCCAGCCCGAGCCCGCAGGTTTTTTTTATTTCAGGCCAGACCCGAGCCCGATCCAATTTTTCAAATAAAATGTTTGAAAAATTATATAATTTATTTAGCTAATAATTTAAAACTAAAAATCTAACTTTATAAAATATGTTTTTAACAGTTCTAAATAAAAAACGTTTTGAAATATTTACCTATCTTATAATGTTCTAACAGCTACTATGAATCTATTTAAATACTAGAATATGAATTGCAGGTCAGTTATATTTTAATAGAGATGAGCATGGGCGTACGCAAAGGCCCCCCCCTAATTAAAAAAAAAATTTCAATACAAAAACCTTAACAAATTAAAAAAAATTATGTTTTGCCCCCCCCCCCCTAATTAGCCGGAGGGAGGGGGGGGGGCAGCCGGGCTGTCCACACTGCCTAATTTAGGGCAGTTGCTTTTTTTTGCTCTCAGGAAAATTTTTGGATAGTGGAGACCTTTTTTTTTTGCTCTCAGGAAAATTTTAATCTGCTCCCCCCCCCCCCTAATTCAAAACCTGCGTACCTCCATGGACAGGAGCAAAAGGCTGAATTTGGAAGCTGTATTATGTACACGAGAAGATAATTATATAATATCGAGTTGAGTTTACTTAAATCATATTTTATAAAGATTAATTTGCTATAGTTTAAGTCAGGTCGGGCTCAGGCCTCGGGTCGGGTCGCCTCATCAGGCCCAGCTGAGAAACTACCCGAGCCTGAGGCCCGATTATTTTATCAAATTCTGCCCAAACCTGGCCCGAAACTCGATTGGGCCCGGTCGGACTCGGGCCGGGTCAGGCTTCGGACGGCCCGTGCAGGGCTTTAGCTACAAACCATTTTTTAAAAATAATTTATATAATTACACAAACATATTAACCCTAAATTTTAATATATGTGTACAATAGATTTTCAAGTTTAAACGCCAACTTTGGAATTAGAGGGGAATAATAATGATTAAGGGAGGGGTAAAACGAACAATTTTTGAAAATTAAGCAATCATTTTTATAAATATTTAAGAAAACTTGATTTAGAAGAAGGCAGCCGCCCCTTCCTGCTCCCCCCCCCCCCCGGCTACGCTCATGTGATTTAATTTGGAAATATTTATAGTTCACTGAGACTTGGTTGAGCAAGGTTTCTTGGTAGATTGATTGAGCTCTCATTTATCGTGGGTTTACACATTGCCTTATATTATTTTTAATATGCCTTCCAAATCCTCCAGATTTATTTTCGTTCCTTCAAGACTATGAGGATCTGGAGAGGGTGACAATATCAACAATAATTACAAAATTGAATTTTTTTATTCGAGACACAATTAAACCCAAAAAAGTACACTCTCCCCTCCTCTTTTTAACCTTTGTTAAAAGAAATGAATATTAAATTTAGACGGGATAGTAAATAATTGTATAGGTCAAGGTAGTAAGTGACGCTCAAATAAAGGCCCATTTTATATCAATTTTTAGCAACGTTTGTTTTTGATTAAATAGACTTAAGAAAAAGGAAATCATTTTTTATTATAGCTGATATTAAAAAGTGGCAAAGCTCATGGGCTTACGCAGGTTATTGGGGGGGGGGGGCAGATTAAAAAAAAAAGGTCTCGACATTTTCCAGAGAGCAAAAAAAAAAAAAGATCTCCACTATCCAAAGGGGTCCGTCTTCCCCCCTCTGGCTAATTAGGGGGGGGGGGGGGGCAAAACATAATTTTTTTTTAATTTGTTAGGGTTTTTGTATTGAAATTTTTTTTTAACCCCCCGCCCCCCCCTGCGTACGCCCATGGCAAATATTAAGTAAAGAAAAGATTTTATGATAGAGGCACCTTCACAAATGGTAAATATAGTTTAAGCAAACATCTACTACCTTAGAATGCAATGTACAAATATTAGTTATTAATTTTTGGTAATTTACAATATATAAGACTTCGTTTAGATTCGGAAAAATTTAAATTATTTTTTTGTCCTATTGCTAAACATGAATACTGCTATTACCTTTGCTTTTGCTATTACAATAATTTTATCCCTCTTCAATGTGATATTGGGTAAGTTAAACTGAATTCGTGTTTAAATACTATGAATCCATCTATGCTATATTATGTGTAGGACAAAATTGCCAAGTGAGAATTCCAGGAAATGTCATGACACAAAATACCAGGAATCAAATAATATCTTTCAGTCGATGTATTAAAATTAATGTTTATTTAAAGATTAAAAAATGTGTTTTAGATGAACGAACCACAATGGATTTTACAGTGAGAGCTGTGGGCGGTCCATGCACAGCAACCGTAAGAGTCCAAATGATTAACAGAGCTACTTTAAGTATATTTCGTTTAAAACATTTATTATTGAATATTAACTCATTGGCAGAAGTGTTAGGTGTATATATATTAACAGCGCATTTTGCTCAACTTTAAACTTGATATGCTACTCATATTTTAATAACCAAATTGAATATACTATTTTGAGTTTTTGTTATTTTAAGATATCATTTGATGACTAAATTGCAAAAGGGCTCTTGTCAAACATTTAATAAACTGCTTGTTTGCGCAAAACTTATTTTCTTCTCTGCAACTTTAAAAATGTTATGCTTATTGTCATGCTATTAATAATGTAATTTATAAAAAAAAAATTGTAGACATTTGATTATGAAAGTTTCAAAAAGCCTATTTAAATATCTTATTAAATATCGGCATTACTAATTGTAGTTTCCTTAATTAATTTGCTAATAATTGTTTATAAGTTTATTGATAAACATACGGTTGTTATAAACTTAATATTTTGGGTAATTAAAAATATTGCTTGTATTATTGAAAATAATAACAGCTATGTACTTGTTATACTCTACACATTTTTGTAACACCACAAGGTGCAACTAACTCTAGGGCACCTTTAAGATCAATAACGGCTACGAATGGCGCTGTAAATGGAGCAGCTATAAATGTAGGTGGTAATAATCTTGGGGTCACTGTAAGTAATCAGAAGATCGGCTCTATGCATATTTACGTTGAAACAATCGTATTAACTGCAGGAAATCAAATTAGTACTACGGTAACACTAGATGTGATATAATTTATAATCTATATAATTCCTCATCAGCTAAACCTAGGTGGAACTATGGCTGCACTCGGCTTCAATTTACAATAATCGCTTGCAGCACCTTCAGAAGCTCCATCACTTTATATTTTACAAGTTTTTAGCATTTATACTAATAAAAACCTTGGTAAATGAATTTGTATAGTCGTACTGCTTATAAATTGGTCAACTTTCGAGGTTTGAGAATTAGTTATTTAGTAGAATATTACAAAACCACAGAAAGTGCATCTTTAGACATTTTCAATCATTATGGTAAGGTTGGACTTCAATACAACTTTGTATATTGGCTCAAGGAACATATTTTTCAAATTTAATTATTATCGGGGATATAAAAAAAGTACGTAACAATATAAATCAGAGGTCAGATTTAATTCAAATTTTCTACCAGCATAATTGCCCGCCCGACCTTGACCGAAACATTAGAGCTGCCGCAACTGCCTGGCCTTAAATTATGATTCTCTTAACTTTTAGCAGTAATTTCGTTATATTTAAAAAAAAATTCCAATTTCTCGTTTTTTTGGATCAGAACTACGATAAAAAAAAATTATAGAATCAAATAAAAGAGTGACGAAATGCGGGTAGGATCTGGCAGCGGGCGGGGCTTTTCTGATCTATGTAATCAACAAATTAACACATACTTTTTTAAACTACCTGACTACAAACACAATGATGAAGAACAAATACTAAAATAATCGTAATATAGACCAATTGGTACTAAGCGCAAAAATTAAATTTACAATTTTAATCAAAGGATTTTGTTGTATTAACATATAAGCTAATTTTAAGCCCGTGGCTATCAAGGGGAGGGCAATTTACAAAAAAAATTGACACTTTTTAGCTTGAGACCGTGTATATAGAAAAAAATCAAATTCAAATTCTAACTTTAAGTTAATTTTGTTGGTAACATTTAGTTCACTTAACAAAAACTCAAGCTCAGCATCAACCGAAAAATTTAATTTTTCTGAAGTGTATAACAAAATTATTAATAGATTTTGAAGAAACTAAATTTTAATATTGTTAGAATCAATTTGCACACATTTTTGCAAATAGAAAAATAATTTATAAACTTTAATGCTTTCTGCAGTTGTTTTATGCTCAATGTTAAGTTAAATAAAAACACATTTACATTGCCAAGGGTCCCTTACTAAATAAATTTGAGAGGTGAATAAATTAAAAAATAATTTTTTTTTATTCTTTTCTCAATTGCCTTCAGTCTTACAAATAACACGATGTTAAATTTATTACACTAAAAATAGCAAATACATCAGGTGATAATTTATTATAATCAGAAGAAGATAATAATAACCCCTTTCAGGAGTGTCGCAATTAAATTAAAAGTATCCTCTAATTAGCGCCATCTTTAGATGTGACTAGAAAATTAACTATGGCATACTGATGAGCTCTAATAAGAGCGACAACTTTATATGTCTGTTTTCGAGTTACATGCTAAAAAAGATAGGGATATATATGGTTCAAATTAGTCTCTAATTAAAATTGCCTTTTAATGGCGCTCATTAAAGGATACTATTAATTTAATCTTCTGAAAGGGATTATAATTATCCTCTTCTGATTATTATCAAAAAACCCGCAATTTATTAACTAATCTCTAATACGTTTATTTATTGACAAAAAATTTTAAATTATAATACCAAAGTTGACATGGTTTGTTAATTAAATTGTTAATTTTTTAGCCCCTTCATTTGATAAATATTTTAATTCTTCATAAATTAAAAGATAACATCAGAATTGAATAATGATAAATGCTAGATTAGCTCTAATTTTTAATAAAAGTGTTTTCTTCAAAAAGATTAAACTTTAGCAATAATTTGTTCCTGCGTAAAGTGCATCTTAAAACGCGATTTTGAATCTAGATTAAAAAAGCGAACATGTTAAAACACAGCCACGTCTTAAAACGAACGTCAGTCATTTTTGTTCTGTTTTTGTGTTTTTGCTTATAAAACAAATATGTATCTTTTAATTAGGCTTTTTAATGCATATTCATATGGTAACTAAACTAAAATTGTTGATTCCACGACATGTATATCGCATATTTATACAGACATAAATATGGCGCTTGAAGTTGAATCGTATATTAAGACGGGCCCTAACTTGTAGAAAATATTAAAATAGCTTAAAAATTATACGACCTTATTTGTACAATTTTTATGCAATAATGGCTTGGTTAATATTTGCATGGTAGAGGCGTAAATTGAACGCTATCTATTTGTTCAAAATTCATAACCTTCACCCATTTGCCTGAATTAATATTTATACAGATTAATCCAAAAATATTAATCTCAATAAAGACGTGAATAGGACACTCCCTATATTTGTCGAAGAGACTATTGCTAAATCCGCCACATGTGACCCCAACCCCAACCCGAACCCCCACCCCCCCCCCCGGTTCAAATTAGAATTTTAAAGAAATCGATTGAAAAAGCGTCTAAAGGGTTTTCTGAATTCTATTTTTCGCCCTCAAAGCCTATATTAAGAGCTATTTTTTGATATTAAAACATAGTCTAAAACGCAATTGCAATAAAAGAAGTGGGAGAGTATGAGTGCAAATGGAACAGATAGCGGTATAGAGGATGAAGTTATCACTACTAGAGGCCTGCTTAGGCCTAGTCAGCTTGCGGTCTTGAGGCCCAAGCCCGGTTGGATAGGGCCTAAAAAAGGCCATAATAATATGTGCGAGTCCGGAGTGGGTTTAGAAATACAAGTTAAGTTTAATTTGACCTTATTTCATTGCTGTATATTTATAAAATTTGGGATGCACAATGTAGTTTGGAATGATAAATAAAATTGTATTTTTTTCAATAAAAAGCCAGGTTAAAAATGATAAAAAAGAAATGATTTATAGTTTTTTCAACCTGCCTATTTGAAAATTGAAAATTTTTAGTTTACATGTGCTCCTGGGGTGGAAAAAATATCAATTGCTGCCTATTATTTATCCAAATTATTTAAATTGTTAATGATTCTGTAAGCAAATCACAATTTTATATGCCATATTTAATTATAATATAAACAATAAAACGATTTTACTAATTCAATAATTAAATTTTGGGCAATATGGTTTTTACGTGAGTGTTCTAATATGTGCGGACCGGTGCGGTGCATTTTTGAGGTGTTATCTGCGGGCTGGGTGTGGGTATAAAAAAAGATATTTTTTTTGGAGGTAAGGGCCGGTGTAGCGTCGTTTGTCTGAGCGTGGTATTACTAACACACTGGTGTAATGCCTCCACACACATAGACTAATAAAGGCATAAACTGGCAAACAGCTGATAAATAATTATTAGGTAATAATATAAGCAGTTCTGCTTAAGCCATATTATCAATTTAAACGTGATCCTTTATTGAGTATAACTAAATGACAAATTTAAGTATGGAAAGTTAATCCTTTAATGCTCTCATAATTCTGTCTTTCATAAATTTTACATTTATTACTGCGCAAGTGAAGTGCAAACTTCAATGCAAAAATCAGTTGTTCGTCAGTCTAAAAAACTCTCTTTAATTAATCAAACTCATATCAATTTGTTTTAATTCATTTTTTGTATTAATAATTTATGGGCTCGCTTTTGGTTGTCCGTCCGTCCGTCAGTCCATCCGTTGTCCAACTTGTAATTTTTGCATAATTGTCGTAGAGACTTTTAATGGCTGTGGACTTATGCTTCTGTAAAAGACTTTTATTTCGCTTTTGCAAATAGACTAGTTTATGACCACTGGCTGGCTTTAATTTCTTCGACCTCGCACGAGTCCAATATCCAATAGTGTTGCTGTGCCCAACTCGCTTTTTATTTAATATAATTATAGACACGATAACGAGGGACATTCAAAAGCCATCGCCATGGTATATGATATATGCCGATAATATAGTACTATGCGAGGAAACATGGGAGAAGGTATTCGAAGAAGCCGAAAAGTGGTCAAAGCGTTTAGCTAGATATGGTTTAAAGGTCAACGATCGAAAAACGGTAGACATGGAAATGAACGGTACAAGCACCCCTTCGTTGGATTAGCATCTAAAGTACCCAAAAGTAGACAGATTTGCACATCGGCTCGATGCTACATCAAGAGGGAGGGTGCGCAACGGAAGTCAATGCCCGGATCCAAAAAGGATGGCTTAAATGGCGAAGTTAATCCGGTGTTATGTGCGACAAGAAAATGCCAATATGGTGAAGAGCAAAGCTTACAAATCTATCGTAATACCGGTTTGACTCTATGGAAGTGAAACATGGGCATTAAACACCACGGAAGGAAAGCTATTACAAGCCACGGAGATGAGAATGATACGGTGGAGCTTGGGGTATACTAAGCTCGACCATATGACGAATGACCTGCTCATGACAAAAATAGGTATTCAACCTATGACGGACATGATTAACGAAAATCGGCTAAGGTGGTATGAGCATATACTAAGGAGGGACACGAATGACGTAAATCGAAAAGTACTGGACATGGAGGTACCGGGAAAGAGAGGACGACGACGAACCCGTGTTACGTGGAATGGGCAAGTCGATAACGTAATGAAAAAATAGGGATTAGTCAAGATATGGCACTCACCCGGTTAAGGTGGAAAAAACTAATCAAAGCATACTCCATGACTGTGGGACCAAATAATTGATAAAGAAGAAGTTAGTAGATTAAACATATAGGTTTTTTGGCCGTCTGCTGGCTACTGACCAACAAAATGGCTACTGGCAATGTATGACTAAAAAAAAATTTGTTTTTTAATATTTGGCCCTTGTGTATTTATACGATTTTTGACCGTCTGCTGCTGTTGACCAAATGAAAAAATAACCATTGGCCAAAGTTTGAATCGATTTGTTTTTTTTTGATATATTTTGCCCTTATATAATTATAGGCTATTTAGCCGTCTACTGGCTACTGACCATTGGAAAAAATGACCACTGGCCAAAGTTTGAATCTAGTTAAAGAACAATGTTTATTAATAACAAGACGATGGAGGCTGTGTGATTAAAAGAGCTAAAATTCTATCAAAAAATCTCCTCTAACATGCCTCTCCCAATCTCATTAAAAAGAAAAGCGAGTGTAAAGGCAATTCATCACATTACCACACAACCCAATCCAAAGGGATGTTAGCAATACCACGCTCACACTTACCACCCTACACCGGACTGCAAATATTTTGGCCACCCACATTTAGTTATAAAATTTATTTAAATTTCATTTTTATATACCCCAATGGGATAATAAAGAGGAGGAGATTAAATGCCAGTGCGATATTGCAATTGTATATAGGGAGAAAATAAGTTTTTAATAAAAATCGAAAATTAATTAAGGTAGGGCATATGTTTTTCCGATTTTTAACATCAAATTGTTATTTCAACCATCTTTGATTTTTGAATTTAATCTATTGTTATAACCTCTTTTAAAACGGGCAAAACCATTTTTTGCACAGCTTTGAACCATATTTCAAAAACATGAAGTGTAGAAAAAAAGCATATTCTTGTTCACCACAAAAAACTCGATTGAAATATGTTTATTTTGGTAACTTTTGATAATATTAAAATACTTTCTTAAATCCAACAACATCAAACTTCATTTATTTAATTGGGCCTCAGCATTTACTATGTAAAATTACCACTTCTGTTCAAAATAACGACAGTTCATTATAATGACAACCAATCAAATTCATAGACAATTTCGCAACTAAAATTTATATGATATGTCATATATCTTAAGTATTACGAATGGATCAATAAATATATTTACACCACGAGCCTTATTAAATCAATATAATTGCGAGAGTTATAACATTTTTTATTTTTTAAATAATTTTGATGAATTAATTTAATATTACTTTTAAAAATTATCAAACATTGTGTTATATTAAATTTATTTTAGAAAACATCGGTACTAAATTATAAAAAGGGGTTTGGCCTCTGGCCGGGGTCAGACAAAGTGGAAGTAAACAAGGGTCATCATTAATTTAAATGGAATTATTGAAACAGTTTCGCAATTATACATTACAAAGCAACAACTAGATAAGTTGACAAAAGTAATTTATAAGGTAATCAGTAAGGCACAGATATAATAATGGAATTTGGGCTCGGGTGAGGTCGAAAAAAGTAAAGCCAATCAGCGGTCATTAGCTGGTCTATTTGCGAAAGCTAAATAAAAGTCTTTTACAGAAGCCTAAGTCCACAGCCATTAAGAATTTGTATGAATTTCCAAGACATTTATTGAAAAATTACAAGTTGAACAGGACGGACGGACAGGACGGACGGACAACCAAATGTGAGCTCATAAATTGCATAGCAATTTTTATAATTCAAGGGTGGAGACTAAAATCTTATTAATCAATGCTTTATTCCAACAATAATTTTAAAAGATTATATAGTGCTATAAATTCTATTATCTAAAACTAATTCAGCCAACGAAAAAGTGTAATATTTGTATTTTGTTAAAATTTAATAAAAGTTATCACTAAATTCTGGAATACTATATTTGATAAAATCTAAATTTTCATTAGAGCCTGGCTCAATTTGTTCGCCGTAAAAATGTTTACTCGACACTAGGTTCAAATGGCAAAATTACCGATGTTTACATATGTATTATATTATATATTTGATGCATGGATTAAATTTATTATATTAAATTTAGGACTTAAAACATAAAATAGAACTGCAAAAGACATTTACTATGAACTGGTAAGTAATATTATTTTTTATTAATTTCAACATTTGAGTTGAAATCAATTTATTCTTAGGTAATTTTCAAATTATTTAATATTTACCCAATATAATTATATTTTTGCTAAAAATAATTATGAGGATACAAGGCATTAAGTCAACAGCTTTATTATAAATATGACGTGATAAAATTAAATTTTACTTAAAAACATGTAAATATGTTCCGTTTATAATTAAATTAAATCATTTAAGACTATATTTAAGCTTGAGAGTAAATTAAACTATAAATAACTGATAAAAATATGTTAACTAACACATGAATTTATAATTTTAGTTAAAATTATATTAAACAACTTTTCCGAGGTAAGGGTAGGATTTTTTGTCTCTGACACCAATTTTGTGGTTTAGCGGATGTTTTCTAAGTATTTTGAGAACTACAATTGTATTATTAAAATCACGTTCTATATTGTATATAAAATTCGAAGTGTGTGGGATACAGCAGACGTTCTACGTTACATAGATAGTTTTATTAAAGGGGTATGTGGTACATTGGCCGCTAGTGCTAGTTAATAAAACAATGAACGAACTTGCAATTAATGTATAAAGAAAGAAGGGGGGGGGGGGAGTGACCGAATAAGTATGTATGAGATACGCGGTATTACAACTTTTGTTTATAGAAGCGCGGGGGGGGAGGAAATTTTTATATACGAGTATATACGGATACGACAGGGGTATACGACCCGTATATACGACAATCCGGAAAAAGAGTTAGAATAAACTTAAAGCCATTCAAGAACCGATCATTTAAGTCCGTAAGACCTTAAAATTGGTTGGCAGGCATCCTAGCTAGATTCGGCTTTATTTTTTGAATGTTAAATTTTTTAATCAATACTGCGATATTTAATATAATTTTAACTAATAAAAATTAATGTCTAAATGGAGTTAGAGCTATTTATTTGGCATTAACTAAATAACTAAACACTAGTTACACAGAAAAACAGATTTGTCGTTTTTTAAATCGAAAAGTAGTGGACATGAAGGTACCGGGGAAGAGAGGCGACGACTTTGTGTCACGTGGAAATGGCAAGTCGATATAGTTATGAAAACTAAGAATATTAATCAAGACATGGCACAAACCCGATCAAGATGAAAGAAACACATCAAAACAAACCCCATAACAGTGGGACCAAATACTTGAAGAAGAAGATAGAGTGTTTCGACACAAAGTCTTCAACAAATTGGCTTTAATCATGTAAGCTCAGCGCTAAATATAAACTGATTACGCGATTTATGCGCCCGCTCTTTTCGACATCCAAAATGTTAAAAAAAAATCTAATGCTTAAGTATATGTTTGTAACTTAACACATTGGGGTTTTATGGTATAAAAAGATTAGGAAAATTGAATTGGTTTGCTGTAATATATATTCAAACCGCACTTATAATAAGGGTTGATGTTTACACATTACATGTAAAAATTAGTTTGTAAATTCGATTTTAAATATATTCTAAGATCTGTATCGTACAGGGATTACTTAGGATTAAAGCTGTTAAAATGCTAACTTGCTTCAACTTTAGACGCGAGAACGCACACTGAGTTGCTTAATGTGCGCGTTAGCACATATGTGCTCGCTGTTCGGTGCACCGCTGAACAGGAGCATATAAAAATGCTCGAGAGCCGAGCAGAAACTCGAGCAGATGGTAGCTGGAGTTAAAGCAAGTTAGCAATTTAACAACTCGACTTAGGATGCCTAATGCAACTGTGTAATGAAAGTGGCCCTATATATGTTTAAAAAGGGACATGTTAAAATTAAAAAAATTAGTTTTTTTTAATGGTAGGAAATGTGTATATGGTGGGAAATTACAATTAAGAGAGGTGACTGTATTTTCACAAAACATATTCGCATACTAGTCTTAAATGTTATGATTATTTTTAAAAGGTATACTTAAAATAAGACTAACTTTCTACAGGCTTGCACACATAAAAACGGCAAAAAATTCAGTTGATTTTTTGGGTTAAAAAATCCTAGGGTGATGATATATTATCAAATCTATAGCAGCAGTAAAAATAGCATATTACTATATTTTCTATAATCTCATAAGCAAATTAACAGCACTACTTTAATTAAAGTTGATATCAAATAAATAAAAGACTTCGTATAATGATGTCATAAATCATTTATCAATATTTACTCCTAACTTACGTAAATTTAATATTTATAATGTTTAAAAATTTCTTTCAAAGCTATTCTTTTGTTATTTGTATCTTATTTTATTCTGTTTTTGATACATGTAAGACTTTAACTCAAATTTTGGTTATCTAAAAAGTTTTAATGCTTATATATTTTTAAATTATCATTGATTTTGTAAAACATTATATAGATACAGGATATGTGACTAAATTTGTAAGAGTTGGAATTACAAAGTGTCCAATTCACAAACCTTATGTTATATGTCAAATAAACCCGTGCTACGAACAAAAATGTCCAAATTATCCCAACGCTACTTGTCAGCCTTACTATTGTGGTGGCTGTTATCACCAATTTTATCTTAAATCAAGGCTTATAGAGTGCTGAAACATATTAACTTTATCCAAAAATTATTAGGTTATGTCAATATTAAAAAACAATTGCTCTCATTAATTTACTACTATTTGCAAAAACATGATTTCAAATTGACCTTTTAAAAATAAATGAAATTAAATGAGAAGATTTATTTTAATTGACAATGGTTTAATTATTTACATTTTTTCAACAATAATAATACGTTATTAATAATTTATAAGAATTCTAAATCCACATATACAATCAAAAATCGCGCGAAGTACTAACAAAAATTACGAATACTAAAGTATATATTTATCGGGGAACTAGGGGAAAAAATCATGTTTAAATGCCTTATTCCCATCTGGTTTCTCGTACTTACTATACGAAGGTAATTAATTAATATGCAAAACACGATTAATGGGGAGGCAGCCACAATAGAATTTTTATTATATATAGAAATATGCGAGAAACTGCGAATGTTTGCATGCTAGGCATTTTACAGAGAGAGGGGCTAATGTGGCAATGAACCAATTACAACATCTTTACGTCCAGCCCCTTTTAAAATATCAAATTTAGACAACGATTTAACTTTGCGCAATTTTTAACAATTTGTTTTAAAATTTAAGCGTGGAAATCCGATTGTTTAGGAAACTTGATAATAGGTCTCATTGTATGTGTTGATATAAAATTGTAATAATCGAACAAGCAAATTTATATAGTATCGAAAAAATTTTAAGTTTAGGCATTTTGTTTTTCCAGCCTTTAATTTATTCCATTTAAGTATGATTATGATTATTGTCAATTACTCTTTAGTTTTACTTTTGTTAATCCTTAAAACTAAAACGTTGGCTGGAGGTTAAAAAATGTTTGTATGAAATATGCTTATTTAAAGGAAAAGAATTGTAAGTTATTGAAATTTTTGACTCAGATTGTAATCTAAATTTAGAAATATACCTGAAATAGTTATGTATATAACAACACCAGCAATCAAGATATAATTACACTGGTCTACAAGAAAAATCAACCGGGAAACGGTCAACATATTCTGATAGAGTTTTTGTGGTGAACACAAATGTGTTTTTCGTTTTTTTCCTATACGTCAAGTTTTTTAGATATTTCGATTCAAAGTTACAAAAATGACCGTTTTTGACCCTTTTCGATGCTCAATAGAGCGATATTGAATGGCTAAAAAAATTCTTAAACCTCTAAGTGAGTGTTTCGATCTCGTCTCGTCTCGGTCTCGAAAACAAAATCTCGTCTCGTCTCGGGAGCGATTAGGAAAATCTCGATCTCGTCTCGTCTCGGTCTAGAAAAATCTCGGTCTCGTCTCGTCTCGACGAGAATTCTCGTCTCGTCTCGACTTTTAAAAAAAAATATATACGGAATAAAAATTTCTCCTGTTTTATTAAAAATATAAATAAGTGTTCAAAAATCCAAATGGCAAATTTTACATTTTTGGAAAAACTTTAATACACAAAATTTTTAAAGATTTAGCGGGACACGACATCTCATTGACAATATAAAGATATGAATTAACTCATAAAGATAACATTTTCTATAAAAAGTGCAGACTAAAAAAACTATAAATAAATTTGAAATATAAAAGATTAAATTTTATTGTTCTAGCAAATTATAATATTTGTATCAAATTCACTGTGTCTGTCAACTATAAATGGACTTCGAAAATTATAAGTTCGCTTATAGTTGATTTAGTTGCATAAGTGAGCAAAATGAGACCCTTTACTAACCTTTGCTAATGATTCAAAGTAGACCTTAACATATTTAAGGCAAATGTTTAAGTCCATTAATATAACCATCATCAATTTTAGCCCATAGTGTTTATTGCATGTTTATGCGAGGGACATTTAATGATGTTATTATTATTTATAGAATTGATAACTAGTTGCAGAAATTAAAACGTTGTAAAACAACAATAAAAGCAGCATTATTATAGAATTAAGAACATAAGGTTTTAAACTTTAAATTAAAGAGTACGTGTTTAAATGTATGACAAAAATCAACCATACTTAGGTAAATGATTGCCAAATTTTATTTTTTTTGCAAAAATATATAATATTTACTACACTTGGGAATTTTTTTAATATTAAATATATTCCATACATATTGATTCACACTTAATACCTTAAATGTAAATTAAAATACACAATAATTTACTAAAATCTAACGATCAATAAAAAGTCGAGATCTCGCCGAGAAAATCTCGTATCGTCTCGTCTCGAAATAAAAATTCTCGTCTCGATCTCGACTCCATTTTTCAAATTCTCGTCTCGTCTCGTCTCGGTTTTTCGAGACGAGACGAGACGAGACCGAGATTTTTCTCGGTTTTTCCGCATCACTAGAACCAACTTAGTGTAAGACAATGAAAAATGATTTTTTCCCCTATTGTTTTTACTTTTTCCACTATATCGAATTTCATTTAGTCCCTATGCGAAGGGGCATCCTTTGAGCCTCCCTCCCTCCCTCTCTTTCTAATTGGGTTTATAACACTATACTCTTGGTGCATGTGAGTAATTGATGGAAGATGTGGGGATGGGGGTGTGTAAAAGTAGTGGCGTAATACGAGCTATTCCTCTAGTAGAGGGGGAGGATGACAGGCGTAGTAGTAGGAATAGTTTGTATTAACCCACTACTCTTGCACCCACCACACTCATCAATCACTTACATGCACTAAGGGTATAGTGTTATATAAGCATATAAGCCAATTAGATAGAGAGGGAGGGAGGCTCAAAGGATGCCGCGATCTCGCATAAGGACTAATTGCATTTTTGATATATATTAAAAAGTAAAAACAAAACTCGGGCCTTCGGCCCTCGTGGGAAGGGGGAGAAGGGAAGGGAAGGGAAGAGGGGAAGGGAAGGGAAGAGGGGAAGGGAAGGGGGGACGACTCATCTGTACTTCGTATAAATGTATCATATTTGCTATGCAATTTATGGGCGAGAAAGGTGGGAAGGAGCGAGAATGCCTATAGGGGGGTATTAAATGCCTAATGATTAATTAATTATTTATACAAATTTTCCATTATAGGCAAAATGTAATATAGGCAAAATGTAATATAGGCAAGGGTTAGGGTTAGATTTAGTGTTTGCTTCTAGTTGCCTATTACATTAGTTTTTATGGCCTTTAGTGATTATGGGTCTAACAAACATTATATTATAAAACAACACAATGTTAAGAATTTGCAGAATTTTTGGGAGAAATTTTTTGTTGAATTTGATCAATTTTTAATTAAAAAAATCAAAAATTTGGTCAATGGTCACTTTTTCTCTATTGGTCAGTACCAACAGATACTCTATAAGTCAATGATAGCCAAAAAAAACGGAAAAAAAAATTTTGATGCTCACTTTGGCCAATGGTCATTTTTTTCCATTGGTCAGCAGCCAGCACACGGTAAAAGTGGATATAAATTCATAAGAGTAAAAAAACGAAAAAAAAATTTTCGAATCACATTTTGGCCAATGGTCATTTTTTCCATTGGTCAGCAGCCAGGACACGGTAAAAGTGGATATAAATTCATAATAGTCAAAAAAAACGAAAAAAAAGTTTTCGAATCACATTTTGGCCAATGGTCATTTTATTCCATAGGTCAGCAGCCAGCGGACGGCCAAAAAGTCTTATTATCAATGATAGTAACAAGAACAATCAGAAGAGTCAAAAAAACTCCGGGATTCTAACCCAAAAACTAGTTAAATTGCATAGCAATTAGAAGTAAACAACTTTTATTTATGTTTATTATATAACATTGGTCAGCAGCCAGCGGACGGCCAAAAAGTCATAATAGCAATGGTAGAAACAGGAACAATCATAATAATCAAAAAAAACGAAAAAAATAATTTCGATTCACATTTTGGCCAATGGTCATTTTTTTCATTGGTCAGCAGCCAGCGGACGGCCAAAAATTCTTATTATCAATGATAGTAACAAGAACAATCATAAGAGTCAAAAAAACTCCGGGATTCTCACCCCAAAACTAGTTAAATTGCATAGCAATTAAAAGTAAACAACTTTTATTTATGTTTATTATATAACTAGTTAAATTGCATAGCATTAAAAGTAAACAACTTTTATCTATGTTTATTATATAACAAAAACTAGTTAAATTGCATAGCAATTAAAAGTAAACAACTTTTATTTATGTTTATTATATAACTAGTTAAATTGCATAGCAATTAAAAGTAAACAACTTTTATTTATGTTTATTATATAATAGATAATTTAACAAATCTTATATATAACACACCGAGGGAGATAGAGATGAGGGGTGGGGCACCTCTTATGCATTAATTTAAAAAATAACACAGCGAGGGAGATAGAGATGAGGGGTGGGGCACCTCTTTCTCATGCATTAATTTAAAAAAGCGATAACCTAATATACCCAATGCAAATAGATAGGGACGACAACGGACAACGGACAACCAAAAACGAGCCCATAAATGGCATAGCAATTAATAGGGGAAAAAATTATTTTACCCTAAGTTGGTTCTACCACTTAAAGGTTTAAGATTTTTTTAGCTATTCAATATCGCTCAATTGAGCGTCGAAAAGGGTCGAAAACGGTCATTTTCGCAACTTTGAATCGAAATATCTAAAAAACTTGACGTATAGGAAAACAACGAAAAACATATTTGTGCTCACCACAAAAAACTCTATCAGAATATGTTCCGTTTTCCGGTTGATTACACAATACCTTTATTTGTAAACCAGTGTTATTGAAAGGATTTTAAAAATTTACCCTAAAAACATACAAAGTTTTGCAAAAAGAAACAATAAGATTATTTTTTATAATTTAAATGAAAAGCATTGATTTTATTTATCTATATCTGATTTTTGGAGGCTCTATAAGTTGATTAATACATATTAATAAAATGTGTGAAATTATCTAATGTAATAATTTTAAAGAAATTAAAGCCCAGTAACTAAAAATAAAGAGATTTTGATTGTATATCTTTAGTAATTCAAATAAGTTATATCCTCAACTTGAATATAATGTTATAGTTAAAGAATATTTTATAGCTGCTGGTGGATAGAAAAATTAAAATATTTTGATGCATTAAAAAATGTTGGCTT
Organism: Gordius sp. MW1; assembly: GCA_964036665.1. Taxonomy (NCBI): domain Eukaryota; kingdom Metazoa; phylum Nematomorpha; class Gordioida; order Gordea; family Gordiidae; genus Gordius; species Gordius sp. MW1. The sequence continues at coordinate 2,663,669 of OZ038531.1, forward strand.
CGCTCTGCATCTGGTAAATATTTTGAGGGCAATTTTTATCTTGTTGTTTAAAGTGTAATAACTTAATGTGGAGTTATAGCTTTATTTTTATTCGGCGAACACTACAAAAATATGACGACTGACTGAACATGTGTTATTATTGGGTTTATATAGCTTTGATATGGTGAGTAATCCAAATTACCAAGAAATCAATAATAATTCTGGGACATTTGTTTATTATTGGAAAATCGATGATTTTCTTGGAAGCTTTTAAAATAGAATTAAGTTTCCCAGAAGTAGTATTGATTAACGTCATTGATTGCCGATCGACGTCAATGACTTCCGGTTATTCGTCACTACAAAAGGAAGATTTGCAAAATGAAAGCGATTGAAGCAATAAAGATTATATAGGTGACCCGTCAACTTGCCAAAAACCATCTTGCCGAATTGAATATCCCAATGTTAAAAAATGTCTCCCAATTAAAAAATGTCCCCAACAAATAAGCATATAAATCATTCAATTTTGGATTAAAGTTAAAATTTAGGTATTTTTTTTAATAAAATTATTAATTATTATAAAAGTTACCAATTTAGGGTCTTCTTTATGATAATGAGATTTTCGTTAATATCCCAGGGGGAATTTGGCGATGGTTTTCGGCGAGTTGATAGAACATCGATTATATAAGAAAGGATCGATTATATAAGAAAGTGTCACATTATGGCCAAGTTGCCAGATACAGCTGATTGGGTTTCTATTAAAAATGGGATTAATAAGCGAATTGAAACAGACGGTATGGATGTATGGACTGATTGTTTTAGCTATATTAATAAAAATCAGGATTAAACAATAATACTCCAAAGGACTCTTCTCAATGTGTTATTCAACTGCATATTATATTTCTACCAAAGGATTTAAAATGGCCTTACAACGATGATGAAAAACTTGATTTAAAAATTGGGTTTGAAGAAACAGATATTGAAATGTACCTAAGTCATTGTGCACAATCAATGAATTTACATGAAATAAGCTGTTTTGAAATAAAATTCAATTTTTTAGGGATCAAATATGAAAATAAAGAACCATCTGTATTAATTGTTAGGATAAAAATGCTAGATTTTACAATAGTACCTGAAATATGGGAGATGACACCTGATGAAAAACTACATATTGCTATGAAACATAAGAATACAGGAGATATGCTCTATAATTCTAATAATGTTTCTAAAGCATTGCAACAATATGCTATAAGCACAAAATATCTTATAACATTTGGACCAGAGCCATGGCCGGATGAAGATATTGATTCAATTAGAAGCCTAAAAGAGAAATGTTATTCAAACATAGCTGCTTGTCAACTCAAAACAAATGCCTATAAATTTGTAATTGAAAATTGTACCAAAGCACTCTCATTAAATCCACTCAATTCAAAATGTCTATATAGAAGAGCCTTGTCCTCTTACTATTTCCATCAAAATGAATCTGCTATTAAAGATCTTAAATTGTTACTGAATTTGGAACCAAATAATCAGGCTGGAATGTCATTGTTAAAACAAGTCAAAGATGACAAAGCAAAAAGTGATGAACAGTTAGCTAAAAACCTGAATAAAATGTTTTAATGAAACAGAATTAGTTGAAATTGTTTTATTTTGACAAATATCTACATCTAGCCTTATACAACAATTAAATTTTTAGATTAGAAAGCATGGGCGTATGCGGGGGGGGGGGGGGCGCCCCTAATTTAAAAAAAAAATTTCAATACAAAAACCCCAACAAATTTAAAAAAATTTTGTTTTGCCCCCCCCCCCTAATTAGCTGGAGGGGGGCAGTCGGACCCCCTGCCCCCCCCCCCCCCCTTTCTAATTTGCCAGGGGGTCTGGGCTGCCCACACTGCCTAATTTAGGGCAGTTGCTTTTTTTTGCTCTCAGTAAAATTTTAATCTGCCCCCCCCCCCCTAATTCAAAACCTGCGTACACCCATGTTAGAAAGCATTTATGGGGTTTATAAAGCGGGCTCAAATCCCTTCCAAACAAAAAAATATTTCTATTTGGATTTTTTTTTTTTAAATGAACCTACTGTGCATTTTTATGAGTATTTTTGATTTTCAGCTCCTTACTTTAAATACTATTAGAATAATAAGATATCAAGAGGTGTAAATTTGTATGTATCAATCACACTATAATTTTGTTTTAAATATAATTTTATTGATAAGGTGATAAAAAGGTAGATCAATCATTATCTATACTTTTTAAAACAAATTTATATCAAAATGTTTATATTGCAGCCACAGCTATATTACCTCGTTTTTCAGTTTTACTAAGATTGTCCAAGAGTTTTAAAGATCGGATCGTTAGCTTGATATATCTTCACCACACTCCTTAGGGCCCCCTTGCCTTTAAATTAGTGTAGCCGTTGCTCATTTATCGGATAATTACCCCAGTCAATATTTTTTTAAATAATTTTGTAGTAAGTAACTCCTTACTCCCGGTATCCTTACCATGAGGTACTTGATCAAATTCGTTAGGTTTTCTATTTCATTTGCACCCTCACTTTATCCTACTTAAAGATTTCGACCATCTTATGCTAAGCTCTGTATTCGGGAATGGGATCTTTGTCTTTTGCAACTTCAAAAATTCTTGGAAGCATCCTATCTGCTTTTCCATCACCCCTTTTGGCCTGAATAAGATTTGAGTCTCCTAGGTTCTTTCTATTCTGAGGACCCCAACATCGTAACTTTTTTATCCTCCTATCCATTTTGTACATTGCCTTTACCACTTTATTATCTCGGTACATGCAGCAATTGCCTCCTTATATACTTGATAAATAAATTTGAGTCACCGTTTAGATTAGAGATCTGCAACGGGCCGTTTTAATAAGATCTGCCCGCCCATACCCGTTTTGAAAACTTCAAGGCCCGTTCGAGCCCGCCCTAATTTTTCTAAACACATCAGGTCCGTCCGTACCCCTTTAAAAAAACTTAAGGTCCGCCCAATCCCGTTCATATTTTTTTGAAAGAACTCCTCGCTCGGCCTTATTTGCGTTTGTAATTTTATGACCGTTTATATAATCTCAGACCCGTTCAATCCTTTTTATAAAATGTCAGGCCCGTTTAAACCCATTAGAAAAGTCTCAGACTTGCCGGAACCCGTCCTATTAATTGTTGAACCCTTCCGGTCCAGGCCCGTTAAAACTTTATGATACGAAGCCCATCCGTACCCGCCCGCGAGCCGTGTTTTTAGGTTCGTTCGCGGGCCGGGCATGCTCGTGCAGATCTCTAGTCTAGATAGAGGTTTCTTTTTTATCCATTTCTTACCACCGCCACAGTTTTATATACAAAGCTTTACCTCCTTTGGTCTATCTTAAAATATATGTCGTCGTTTCCTTTATGTCCGCATTTACCAATTCTCGTTTACCTTTCGTAACTGATGGTATTAGTGGTATGACAATTGTTGTATTATCTAAACTTTGACTCAATCATAAATGTCATTCTAACTCTTTGGCTCTAAATTGACTGAGTATTATGCCCTTTAAACATATTTTAATATAATTTAATTTTTATACTTTCGTTTTAAGAATATCGGTAAGACTCTATTTATAATTGATGGAGTTGAGGCAAGGCTTGTTTCTTAAAATTCTTATTTTGTATCTAATTTATCATATTTAAGTTATTTGAATCCTAATATTAGAAATCGATTAATTTACCCATTCGTGTTACGATATATATATATATAAGAATATATAAATTGCATAGCAATTAATAATATTCAGTTTATATAAAACCAACGAGTCCTTCAAAACATTTTGAAAAAATATTGGATTCAATATTCGAATAATAAACTGAACATTTGATTCGAACGAAATTTAAAGATTCGACTCGAACATGTTTTAAGTTTTTTATAGGACAAAACATTTCAAAATATTTATATTAGAGATGCACCGATACCACTATTTTGTGCCGATACCGATACCAGCCGATACTTAAGATTTTTTTGCCGATACCGATACCATGCCGATACTTATAATAAAATAAAATTTTATACTAAATGTCTAGTTTTTAAATGTTTCCTTAAATTTGAAGTGTTAAAGGAATGTTTGTCTTTGCCCCCACGACTTATTTTAGCTTTGCATAATTCACAGATTACAATTTTTTCATCTGCTGACACAACAAAATAACTCCATAGTGTATCTAAAGAATCCATCTAAGGCTTAATATATAATAATTTTTAAAATAAAATAATATTTACTTAAAAGCGCAGTCGGAACAGATGGTCAATGAGTTTATTATACTCCACATAAAAATATTTATAGCCAATCAAATGAAACAATTTTCAAAAAATTTGAAAAGTCCTCTATTTTTTAATCGTAGGAGATACTATAAGTATCATTTTTTGAGTTTCATATTAAAAAAGGTATCGGCTTGGTAATTGCCGATACTAGCAAAGTATCGGCCGATACTTTTGGCAAGGTATCGGCGCCGATACCATGCCGATACCATGCCGATACTTGGTATCGGTGCATCTCTAATTTATATAGAAATATACTCAACAAAAATCAAATACAAAAGCATTGGACGCTATTATTTATTATGTGCCAAATGATTACGAAGTTAAATAAAATGAGAGCGAAGAATATAATTAAATTGCGGTAAGATAAAAACAGCTGTACTTTATGCGTCTCGTCTATTTTAAATAAATTGAAAGTTAAATGATATTTCGAACGATTCGAAATTTCTTGAAATTTACACATAAGGATGAGGTGATTCTAAATTTTGAATCGAATATTTCTTATAAGCGTACGTGAGATAGATACCTAAATAATAAGATTTTTAATATGACATAAAAAATGTAGCTAACAGATGTCTGTTCTATCGAAATTAGATATAATCACGATAAAAATATTTTTCTAATATACGCATTGCAGCCCTAAAAGTGTTAATAGATTCGTTTTAAAAATGCGATGTACACTTCATGGATTTAGATAAGGAGAAGCCCGCAGCTGATGACCAACTTTTAATTTAACATTTTTTTCTTATAGCTGTTTGTCTCACTTAGTGGTCAGCTCCTTCAAGTAGTTTCTTCAGGTATTCCTGCACCTACACCAGCTTTTAGCTCGTACCTTTTCAAGTTCATAACTATTTTATGTTACCATGGACTTGCCTCTTTTTGATACGTTTTGTCAGATGACTTTCCTCCCGTCTCGTCAAATGGTCACGCCATCTGAATCTTCTTATAACCAACTTTCTCTCAATCGGAAATACATTTAGTTAATCCTTTCTTATATGGTCCTTCATGTTTATTCTCAAGATTCATCTTAACATTCGCATCTCCATTGTAGCCAAGCTTTGCTCTTTTTTTGCCTTAATTGACCATGTTTCCGCTCCATACAATACCGTGGGTACAATAATCGTGATATGATCGTTCTTTCAATTGGGGTGGTATATGAATTTTAGCCAGCCTGCGTTTATTCTTGCCTTAATTTGGCTTTCCACACCCCCATCATATTGTACCCTAGAACTAAGATATTTTTGAATTCCTTTCTATTGCTTAAACACTAGTTATCGATTTGCAGATGTGCTTCTTTGTATTCATTTCCCGACTCAATGCATACATATTCAGTTTTATCTCAGTTGACCCTAAGTCCATTACTATCAATTCATCCACACTTTTACCTGCGCTGCTTATTCCAAATTTAAACCTGCGCACGGAACTATATCATTGGCAAAGAGGATTGCCCTGGGTAATTAAAATTTTAGGTCCTTAGTTATCGATTCTATCCTTGTTATGAAGAGCTATGGACTTCGTGCCGATTCTTGATGCACATCGACATATAGACTGAATACCTTTGATGTACCACTGGATATCATATCCTTTAATAACATTATGTAAGCGTCGGGTACACCATTGGAACTTAGGCTATCCCATATCAACTGCCTTGGAACTTTTTCAATAGTTTTCCAAGATTGATAAAACACATATGAAAATCCTTTTGTTTTTCCTTTAATAGTTCCATAAGTCGCTTGAGACCATGTACTGCATCTGGAGTTAACTTTCCAGACATGAACCCAAGTTGTCGTTCATCTATTGAGATTTCGAAGTCTAGCTTCATACCTTTTTTTACACCTTCATTACGTCACTTATTAACTTTATTAACCGATAGTTATTGCACTCTTGTACATCTCCCTCCATTTTATAGATTGGTAACATCTCTTTTCCTCCACTCATCAGGCATCATACCACTTGCAAGTATTTTGTTAAATTTGCGAGTCAATCAATATACACTAAAGCCCTAGCATTTGAAACCCTCCGTAGGTATATTCAAGTTTCACCGCTCTACCCATGATCATCTTTTTAAGCACCTGGTCAATCTTTTCTTCTGTCACTTGTAACTCTGGGTCATATTCATAGTTCTCGCTTTCCCAGTGGTGCGAAAACCATTTTTCACTTTTTAATAATTCTTCATAATGTTCTTCAACGATCTATGATTTAATGGTTCAGAATTAGAATGATGCCTTCCTTGCTATTTTTGGTTTTTTTACATTTGCCACATCCTTTGAGTTTCATGTCTTGGTCTTTGCGATTTTGTAGATCATTCTTTCCCCTTCTTTACTAGTAAACTTGGCGATCAAATTTTCGTAGACATCTGTTTTAGCCTTGGATACCCAACGTTTTGCCTCATTTTTAGCTTGCACGTCTTCGTTCCACCCATGTCTCTTTAACTTTTTTTATACTTGGTTTGCCTTCTCCTAGAACACATCTCGCTACTGATCGTACTGTGTTAGCTATGTTATTCCACACATCATTGGCATTCTGCTAATCATCTATTTGCAGCCGTCTAATTATTTGATCATTATAAACATTCTTCAAATTTGGCAGCCAGAACCATTTAATTTTCCCAATTAATCTCTTTGGCTTTTGTGTTTTCGCCTTGGAGATGACATAGTCCAACACAACAAGTCTGTGCTGGGCTGCAGTAGCTTCATCTGTTATAACCTTACAATCGCTTACATATTTTAATCTTTATTGATATTAAGAGGAAGTCGATCCTCGAAGACCAATTTCCACTTTTGAACGTTATTAGGTGATTTACATTCTTTTTGAAGAAGGCCTTTGTGATAGCCAAACCAAATGCCGCAGCTATTTTTAATGTTTCTCCACCTTCATCGTTTCTCGACCCATATCCATTTAAGTACTTTTCATGTTTTGCCTACGTGACGGTTCATATCGGCTCCAATTATAACTATCTCGGCTTTGGGTATCCAGCAGAGCGTATCGCCTATTCCCCAAAGATCCTTTTCTTTATCTGTGCATCCTATTCACCGAGTGTTGAGTCTTCAATTACAAAAACACGAAAACAGACTGAACAACTCATAAAGATTTTGTATATATAGGGTAAGGTCGCGTGATGGTGGGGTGATACGCGTGATAGTAAGGTGATACGCGTGATGGTGGGGTGATACGCGTGATGGTGATTAGAATTTGAATCTACCGCGCATGGTGCAGTCTATAACATCTCCTACCCCTTAAGTTATTCCATATCTTTCTATAGGTTTTCGGATTCGTGTAGATCGCCGGACCGTTATTTCGGGTGAGGGTATAGGTGAATGAGGGGAGTGCATAAGATGGGGTAGGGGTAAGAGCCGGGGTGTTGGCATATTATCGCTAGCTTCATCATGTGGTAGATTAGGCTGTTGCGGAATGGTGGCGTCAAGTAAATCCCTGGGTTTATTTTGTTGCAGATCACCCGGTATTGTGTGCGAAATGTCAGCCCATCGATCTTCATTGTTTAGCGTGTCAGCGTTATCTAAAGATTTTCTAATATGATCACCATGTCTCTTCCATAATGCCCCATTATCCATTTCTACCATGTGATACTGGGCTTAAGATTTTTACTATTTTTTCCGTTACCCATAATTTATCATTAGTTGTGGAAGTTCTAACCCATACTTTATCTCAAATTATAAATTTCCGTTTGATGGGTGCCAACTCGTCTTTGTTAAGACCAGATACATGTGGTTTGAGTAAATTTAATGGACCGATTGGTATTTTGATTAATAGATTGGCTGGAGTTAATCCAGTTGTTGGGTGAATGGTATTCCTATAAGAAAACAGAAAGTTATATAACTTATCGTTTTTAAAATTCTTAGTTTTGTTCAACTCCTTAAATGTTCGGACGAAACGTTCAGCTTCTCCGTTGGATCGAGGATGATACGGGCTGGAATATGCGTTACGAATATTATTTGTTTTACAGTATGTTTTAAACTCGGCGCTTGTGAATTGAGGCCCGCCCATTGTCTGTAGCCAGGGTGCTAGGTAGTCCGAACCTTGAGAAAATAGCTTCGAGAGCGTTAATAGTGCTTGACGTTGTTATTGTTGTCATAAGGATCACCTCGGGCCATTTACTGTAGGCGTCAATTACAATTAGATAATAATACCCATTAATTGGTCCACAAAAATCTGCATTTAACCTAGACCATAGTTTTCCAGTGTTTTCCCATTTTTGCGTTGCTAATTCGGTTGTACCCGTGAACCATTGTTGACAAACATAACCTTCAATATCTTTATCAATACCCGGATACCAGAGATGTTGACGAGCCAAAATTTTTGAGCGACTCATGCCTTGGTGTCCTAAGTGGATTAGTTTCAAAAGTTTCAAAATGGTTTGCCTTAATCCTTGAGGAATAATAACTCGGTATCCCCAAAATATGCAGCCTCTTAATGTGGTGAGTTTTCTCTGCCGTTGTTGGTAAATTACTAGGTCTGGAGTAACTTTCTTCGGCCAGCCATGGAGTACATAGTTATAGACTTGTCCCAGGATAGGATCTTTACGAGTATGACGCTCTATGTCGGCGGATGTAATGGGGAAATGTTGGAATGGTTCTTTATAAATGGTGTGTATGTCATCTTCTTCTTCTTGTTCTAGCGTTTCTTCATATTGTATCGGAAGTCTGGATAACATATCAGCTTGTGTATTTTCCTTGCCAATTTTGTATTTTATGGTATATTGACAGGGTGTTGTTACAAGGTCCATTTCTGAAGTCTCGCTGAAACGCCTTGTGATACATTTTTATTCGGGTTGAATATTGATATTAATGGTTTGTGATCTGTAAGTAATGTAAAATAGAGGCCATATAAATATTCCTTATATTTATTAAAAGCATAAATGATGGCTAAAGCTTCTTTTTCAATCTGGCTATAATTTCTTTCAGCAGCGTTAAGGGTACGGGACGCAAAAGCAATAGGGTGCTGATAACCTTTAATTTCGTGGGAAACTGCCCCGAGTCCCTCAGATGAAGCATCCGTCGAGAGTATTAACGGTAACTCAGGGTCAAAATGTTTCGGGGCCTTGATAGTGGCTTTTTTAATGTTATCGAATGCATTTGTACAGTCTATGGACCAATTCCAAGATACCGTTTTTTTAAGCAGTTTATAAAGAGGTTGTGCTAAAGAAGAGAAATTTTTTTATGAATTTCGCGTAGTATGTTGCCATGCCTAAAAAGGATTGTAATTCTTTTATTTTAGTTGGGGCTGGTGCTGCTAAAATTGCTTGAGTATTCTTGTCAGTGGTAAAAATTCAGTCTTTACTAATAATATGTCCTAAATATTCCACTTTTTTCCAAAAATTTACACTTTCCTAATTTTATTTTTAGGCTTGTTTTTTCCAATTCTTTAAAAACTTTTTCCAACTTTTGATTATGATCCTCTACTGTCTTACCAGGTAAACTACTATTCCCTTATTATTTCTAAATAATGAATCCATAAATTTTTGAAAAATAGCTGGAGCCGAGGCTATGCCAAAAGGCAGCTTAGTATATTTAAAAAGGCCCCTATGTGTATTAATTGCTAATAGGTTTTGAGTATTTGCGCTAACCGGTATTTGAAAGTTGGCGTCCTTAAGGTCCAAGACGAAGAAATATTTAAACCCGCCTAGTTGTGCAAATATATCTTGAATACGTGGCAAAAGATATTTTTCAATTTAAAGGTGCTTATTTAAATCACGGAAATCGCCGCAAATACGGACGTGGCCATTATTTTTAACTGTTACAATAGGTGCAGCGTGTTCAGCATATTTTATTGATTTTAAAACATTTTCTTTAACTAACCTATCTAATTCTTCGTCAATTTTAGGTTTTAACATATAAGGGATGGGTCTAGGACGGAAAAAACGTGGACATAACTCATCTTTTAATTTAAGCTTTGCTTCATAACCGATTACCCCTCCCAATTTATTTTCAAACAAAACCGTATATTTTTTAATAATATTATTTGTTACAACATCATCGTCAGTATGATTAATCTCGTGCCGTTGGAAAGGTTTATTATGCTCCCAATCTCCAGCTAGCTGCCGTAATATATGGGGAAAAATTCTCAACCAATCTCTTCCCAAAATGTTTTGACCATTCCCATCAACGACGTAAAGCAAGAGTTGGTGGGTTGCGTCCTCTACTTGCACGATGACTTTTGCCGATCCTTTTAGCGGTATAGTTGAACCATCGTAACCCTTTAGCACGGTACAACACGGTTTAGTTGTCAAATGGGCCCCATTGATAGAATTAATTAAGGTTACTGCTGAACCTGTGTCGATTTCAAAATTGAAGATATGGTCATTTACTTTTAACGGAACAAGTCTCTTAAATGGAAATAGTTTAATGTTGAAACCTGTTTAAAACGGCATATCTTTCCGATATGGCCTTGGGTATGACACTTGTAACATGTTGCAAAACGAAATTTACAGTTGGATCGAAAGTGGTTACCCCCACATGCGAAACATTTCATATTTGGTACTGGGTGTTTGTTTGTCACTGTATGAATGGGTTCTAAATGTTGCGTTAACATATGGCTTTGGAGCCTCGCCCGTTCCATTGATCTCGCAATATCTAACGCCCCTTGCCAGGTCAGGTTATCTATAATCAATAGTCGATCCACAATCTTATTATTTTGTAAACCAGCAACAAACCGATCTCTTGGGTTCTCCTCGAGAGATGCACCAAAATTGCAAATGATAGAAATACCTTTCAGTTTTGCAGCATATGAATCAATATTTTTCCCCTCCAATTGTAGGCATTTGTGGAATTTATATCTGAGGACAATAGCACTCAGCGTGGGGGAGAAAAAACTTTTCAAGGTGGAAACTATTTCTTCGAATGTTTTTTGTAACGGATCTGATGGTGAGAGAAGATTAATCAGCAATTTGTAATTCTCCGACCCACATACCGTAAGGAAAAGAGATTTCTTATCGCCACCAACTACTAGATGGTAATGGTTAAATTGCGAAATGTGCAGGTCAATATTATCAGAAGGAACATATGGGTGGAAGGTAAGCGAAGAAGTCGACCGCGCCATTGATGAGTCTTCAATTACAAAAACACGAAAATAGACTGAACAACTCATAAATATTTTGTATATATAGGGTAAGGTCGCGTGATGGTGGGGTGATACGCGTGATGGTGGGGTCATACGCGTGATGGTGATTAAAATTTGAATACTACCGCGCATGGTGCAGTTTATTACACCGAGCATAACCGGACGCTATATTTATCATTTACAAAGTTTCAACATCATAAGTTAGCCCCTTTTTCTGTGTACCTCAATAACTTTATCTGTCAGATGTGAGGCTAATATGATTGCCACGCCAATTTTATGCGTTTCAAAATTAGTGAAGTAAAGTTTATAGCCTTCACCTATCATCCTTGCTTTTGCTCATTTCCATCTTGTTTCTCTTACACATGCTATATTGACCCGTCGCTTGCTGAGGGTGTCATCACCTTCTTGGCATTTTGCAGTCATCGTTCCAAGAGCACACTCTTAATCTTGTCCTTAGCAAAATAGTTTCTTTGACTACATCCGTTTGCAGAAGATGTAGTGACCCTTGTTCACGTTTCACATGATATGGGCTCCTATGCGCGTCGTTTACCAAGGAAGCCCTAGCGCTTTCATTATTCATAATTTTTGTAGAGCATTTGGATTAGGGGTGGATCGGCTATCCAGGCCTGATAGCCGTGTGGACGATGTGAGATATTTTTACTATTTTAAAGTGCCAAAAGCGGGATTGAACACGCGAGCTCCTGCTTCAAAGACTAAGCATATACTCAATATGCCACCACGCCCTTAATTCAACATTTACATAAGAAAAAATTCCCAATACCTGTTTTTCACAATAAGGTGGTCCGCTTCTTTAGATATTTGGGTGAGGGTGACGCTCGGCTATCCAGGCCTGACAGCCGTGTTTACGATGTGATTTATTTTACATTTGTTTAAAGAGAATGCCGAAAGCGAGATGAACCCGCGAGTTCTTGTTCAAAGACAAAGCCCATACCAACTATGCCCCCACCCCGAATGTCCAGTAAATTATTATTTTATAGGTTTCCTCCCATATAATTGGGGCTCTTTAATTCATTTTGTATAAAACGGTGTCTTAATATATTTAAACACAATTAGTTGGCTTTTTTTTGTAAAGCATCGTCGGTGGAAGATATTTTAGTTTTTAAAATTCGATTAAAGTTTTGTTGCAAAAATATATATAATTTATGTACTAATCTAATCTTAGTATTTGGGAAAAATTTATGATAAAACGTACCTTTTTTTCGCGATAGCTGTATTTTTAAAACTTAAATTAAAAAATCTGATTTTAATTATATATAAATTTTACATTGGTTAATATTAATATTTATTGTATTTATGTTTTATAATTGTGAAATTCCTATATAACATTTTTATTGCACTAATTAAATTTATCATCATTTTATAAGGTTTTTCGGTGGAAACAAATTTTTATGCATAATAAAACCGATGTGCTAGGCAATATAATTCAATTCAATAATAATTTATAAAAAAAGCAAAATAATTAATTATTAAAATTGTAAATATTAATTCATTTGATGTATAAAAATTTCATGGATCTAGGGGAGGGTAGATGACCCTCTCTGCCCCTCCTATTTACGTTCGAGATTAAATAGGTTTAGCATTTTTTTATAAAACAATTCAAAGTCTAAAAATTTGACGCATCTGGAATAAATTCCACGATGATTTATCTTATTACTTGTTCTTTCGAAAAAAATATTTTTTATAAAAATGAATACATAAATCGATAAATTGGACTTGCAAGCGTAATATTTGTTACAATCAGCAACTTTTCATGTTATCTCTCAAACTTTCCATGCCACCTATATAAAATTGAAATAGTTTTTTTTATCATTCTAAAGCATTTTCTTTATTATTTTTAGGATTTTGTTTAATTCAATGTCATAATTTATCGGTTTTTTTTGTATGATGACATTTATTTAAGGATTATATTAATCCGTTATCACACTCGACCCACTCTTCCTTGCTTACATTATAATCTGAACGAATTCTAACAATATAAAATGAGGAAGGGGCGTGTAACAATTGCTATTTTTTTCAAAAGGCACATTTTTGGCCCAAAATATTTAGATTTAATTATATATTTTATCTTATTTTTTACTAAAAGCCATATTTACTTAAATTACACTTTATGTATCTAATCATAAATACATAGGCGTAACCAGAAAAAAATATCAATACAAAAGCCCTTAAAAATTAAAAAAGAAATATATGTTTTGCCCCCTCCCCCCCCCCCCCCTCCTAATTACACTTTTAAAATTTTGCCCCCTAATCCAAAACCCGGCTACGCTCATGCATGGATAAAGTTATTTTTAAAATTAAATAATTTTAAATTATCTTAATAGAAATAATTCTACTAAGTTTGTATGAATTGCTTTAAATCATGGCGATGAGAAATTGCATTTAAAAGAATAAGCAAAACATTTTTAAATTAACACTCGCTTGGCCCAACGAATAATAACCTTAACTAAATATAATGATTTTCATAATATCTATTCAGAGAATTAAAATATACAATTATGAAGCAAATTAAATAATGGTTGATTTTGGGACTTGGGAGTGATTATAGTTTCTAAGAGTTTTTATGTGTGGATTATAGAATTTTACAAAACAAATTTTTGTTTTAAATCCAATAATGTATACCTAACAAATTATTGTGTCCAGTATAATATTTTAAATTTTTAGTTATTTTAAAGTTTGTTTTGTTTTGATCTAATAATCAAAATTACTATTAAAGATCACCTCAATTTAATTATAAAATAATTAAAACCCTCAAAAAGTGGAAAATTTGATGAAAATTTAATTCAAAAATTTAAGATATGAGTGGTAATGTTAAATGACAAAATAACTTATGAAACAATAAACAATTTTTCATAAATTTTAGTAGGGTTAATAACAATTTTATCAACATTTTTCATTTTTTACTCACCTTATGCAGCAAACATTGTTTGAAATATGGCAAATTTTGTAATGTTCTCTAATCAGGTAAACAAAGAGTTATTATTATGTTTGATGAATTTTAACATAAAATTGATTGAACTAATGGACATTATATGTAAATTTAATCAGTACCATAAATAATATGGCATCAGTTGATGGGTGTTGCCAGCATTGGAATTTGGGGGGGGGGCAATATTAATTTAGGGAGGGGCAAAATGATTTTTTTTTAATTTTAGCCATAATTTAAATATATTTTGGATATAGAGGGGGGTAAACACCCATGCCTGCCTTCCCCTGGCTATGCCTATGCTTCATTTTGTTTAAAATGAGATAAACTGTACAAATAATAAATTCATATTAAGTGTCATAAAGATAGAAGTAGGTAGTAATTGCAATAATTGTTTAAACCAAATAAATCATATATTAGAAATTTAATATATGTTAAATTACATATCTTTCAGGCAACATTGCACGAACAATTTTTAGAGGATAAGCTTTGTTTTAGAAAAAGTAAAATAAACTATTTAATTATGTAGGTGTTTATTAGTAATACATTAATGCAAGTTATTCAAACACTACTATATATAAAGTACATGTGAAATTCAAAAGTTAATTAGAAGTTAAAAAGTAAACCTTCTAATACATTACATTCTAATCAAGATATAACCACCTTAACCTAGAATCTATATAATATATAACATGTAGAATTTTTTGTTTTTATTTAACAATTTTTAATTTAACATAAATTGTATAATACAAAAATTAATGAGATTATAAAACACACAATAATAAAATATACACATAGATGTTTGATAATATAACAAAATCAAAGCTATAGGATAGCATCACTTCTAGCCTGATTTAAACAAAAGCACAGCAACTTGTCCTAGGTAAAAATAAATAAAGTTCTTAGTTTCATGGGTAACAAAGCTCCCAAAATTTCTCCCAACAATGCAGTGCCAAGTTGGTGAGTATTTTCGATCAAATTCCTTTTTTATATGTGCAGCAATATCTTTTTCAATATTATATTTTTCGATAGCAGCATTTGCAACATCAATGGCATCTTGCTGCATTTCTTCAGACATATCAGCATTTTTAACAATTGCTTTTCTTTCAACGCTCATTTCTTTATCTTTATTAATTATAATATTTATAAGCTTACTTTATATGTACGAATAAATTGTCGATTGATTGGTTGTAACTAAAATACGAAAGTGCATAAGCCAGAGCGCCTTGGGACTTTTTAAATAAATCAGACAGTAATCGAACATAGTAAATTATAAAAGTGTATATGCCAAAGTGCTTAAGATTTTTTAAATAAATCAGAAAATAATCAGCCATAAATTTATTAATTCAAACTATTGAACAAATGGCATGATAAAATCAAACATCTGTATAGCCTTGTCTACTCAAATTAAAAATTACATGTTAAATTTTAAAGTCGTAGCAGATATAGGATAAGGTATATTCTAATTTTTAATATAGAAATTAATTAACCAATTAAAATGAGATTTTTGTTTTGCTGTAACTTTAATATTCCATATTTTACATTGACCAAGGGAATCTCCTGGTCACTATTTGAAGGATCATTTCCTAACTATAAATCCTATTGTTTTTATATTTAGTCTATGTTTATGTAATATATGTTAAGCCCCTTAATAAACATAACGTTCGTATAACATTTTTATAAGCATAATATAGGCTCATTGTTAAATTCTTATAATTATTATTAAATGAATAAGATTTTTTGTATCATATTTGGAAGTGTTAATTTTTAATGTTACATATTTTGTATCAAATCCACGATAATAAGACGACATGAGAAGTGAACCAATAAATCAAATAGCATCAAACATTATAAAACTAAATTAATAAAAAAATTAACGAAATGTCCGTATACAATAAAATTGTAGATAGCCATAAGAATGCCAACTTGCGCTTTTATTCAAAAAGTATACTATGTTTAATGGGCAAAAAAGGTCTTCTGAAACAAGGTACTCTAACATAAAGCTTTTGGAGGAATACAATAAAGTACGGTATTAACTATGTATTTGTTGTTTTCCCGTCCCTCACTAATAATTATAGCATTATTATTGTATCAGTGGTGGCACCCAGGACAATAAGTTAGACTTATTGTAACGTCCATTCTTTCATGGAACTAACTAGAATCTCTGAGAGGCATATGCTCCTTAAAAAAGGGTCTAATAGCTATTATATATTTTGGAAAATGAGGCCTGATAACTCTAAATTATATGGAATTTGGCCCGATTCGTATGTCGAGTTCTGAATCAGCAGTGGATTTTCTGGAAGCTAAAACATATAAAACTGAATCATCTTTAACATAGGGTAACTAAAATAGCTTTTACATATTTATAAGAGAAAACAAGGGAGATTAGAAATGCTGCAGCTGGCTAGAGAATTTCTTTACCTTATTTGATGGATAGAGAAGCAGTTAAGCAAATATATTATGTTTGAAATGACTTCAAAGTAGTTTTAATATTTTTAAAAGAAGTTTGTTTACATGCAAAAGTAATTTTTGAATATGAATCATAAACGCTGTAAAGGGGGTTTAAAGAATTCCAGTGTTTTCTCCAAATAATTTGCATGATCAATTTGTCCAATTATAGGCAATCTGGGATAGATCATAGACTCCTATTGATAGTTGTAGTCCGAAGGAAGAAAGTGTGATATTAATAGCTTTGCAAAGATGAGGAAAAAGACTGGCATCGATTAAAGTATAAAGTATTAAAAAATTGTATGATGCTAGATATTATTAAATTCATAAACTATCTATGTGAATAAATGAAAGACGAATCGTTTAATCATAAACTTTCATTTATAAATCATTATCTTCATATTAATATAGGTATTATATTTTATGTTAATATTATTCATAATAATATTGGAAACTAACATCGTTGGTAAAATTTAAAGATGTTAATGTTACTTTTTCACAGGAACTAATTGAGTTACAGTTTTTTTTATATGTAACTAATTACACTTACATTTAAATTTTATCAAAAGCAACTGAATACAGTTCCAGTTACTTATCTAATGGAACTAGTTACATTAAAAGTTACTCGGGTAAATAAAACAAAAAAACAATTTTTTAAATGAATTTATTCACATATTACAATAAAAATCACAGGGTAATATATGGTGATTCGATTTCAATAAAACGTTAAATTTTATTTTGTTATTTAATAAGCTTGTTCGCTTTTCACTAAATATTTGCCAAGACTAAATAGAAGCTCGACAGAGTGGCTGGATGGTAGGGGTACATTGAATACAATGAAAAGTTTTTCCAATTTAGTAAAATTATCATATGTTATTAAAGATCCATAATTATTATTAGAATTAATAAAAGTGTAAATGCACTTTTAAATCCTTTCCTACCTTAAGATTAAAACAGTATAACCTAGTAGATTCAACTAGGTTCTGTCGTTCCTTCTGGTGAGGGATCAACGAATTAATTAATTTAAGGTGTCTTCTTTTGTTCCCTTATTCTTTTCAAGACGGATCCAGGTCCCATTCGTTTGACTATAAAATATATGTTTTTAACCAGTGTATATGGCATATTTGCATTTTTAATACGGTTAATAAGGCATTGTTGACTGTAACTTTACTACAGGTAGAACAAGTTGACAAAGTCCGTTTTGTTTGCTGCCTCACTGTTAGTTTATCATCTTACATTACGAACCTTAATCCAAAGTCCGGCAAAAAAATCTTAAGTATCGGCTGATCATATTTATGTGGATTTATTCTCTAAACATTAATCTTCAAAGTTTAAGGACTTACTTTTGTTTGCTTCCATAAATTCAGTGATATTTCTTGGAGCTGATATGTAAGTCATCTTGGAAATGCACAATTTGCAAACAAATCTTTTCTTGGTTTCTTTTGTTGAAAGCAAAATAGTTAATAAAGAATGGCCAAGGTGTTTTGTTTAGAATTTCCATGTCAAACTAAAATAGTCCAAGCTGTATAATAAAAAAGTTTAAATAATTATTATATTATAAATAATATCAAATGGCTTAATGATCAAAGCTTAGATGCAAAATTAGCAATAATTTAAAAATTAATACTTAATAATATATATAAGTCATATTTACAAAAATAATAAATTATGGTACTTGCAATTATCCAATAGGATGGATTATAATTCGAAATAGTATTTAAATATTTAAATTCAATCCGCAAAGGAAATTAAAATTTAAAGCGATGAACACAAATTAGACGTGTAACTATATTATTTGATTTAATAAATAATTTTTGAATTTAAAAAAAAGTAACTGTATCTTTAGTTGAATAGTTACTAAATTAATGTAACTACAGTTACAGTTCCTCTGAAGTAAAAGTAACTGATTACATACTTTTATGAAGAAAAAGAACTAGTCCCAGGAACTAGTTAAATGTAACTGGCTACTTAACAGCTCTATTTATGAGGTAACACAATGAGGAATGGCTAGCATTAGCCCCGACCACTATTAAGCAAATTATATTATATGTTATAATGATAATTAAAAAGTTAATTATTATAAATATAACTTTGTAAGAAAAAACTTTAAAATTCGTTTAAAATATGCAACCAAAAAACTTATGCGCAAAATACAAAATTGTCAAGGCTCAAAAAGCCGTTCAATACAATTATTAATTTTTATTTTTCTCAAATAATAAATTTTTTACTTATATTTCATGACAAAATACAAATGTGGTCAAAATTGGAATGTTCTATAAATATTATCTTTAAAAATAACTACAAAGACACAAGTCCCTTTCTCCACTAGATTTAAACTTTATATGTACAAAATTTGTATTATTTGGTCCAAAACATTTAGAACGGTTTCAATTGTAGTAGATTAATATATATTTTTTTTATTAAATAAATGATCAGTTAGGATTTATTAACGAGTAGAAAAAGAGTTAAAATATTCGCATTTAATTTAATACCCTAAGGATATTGGAATTTTAAAGCTAGAAACACGAACTAGACAAGTAATTATAATATTCAAATTACTTAGAAGGTAGCCGTAACTTTAATGAACACTTCCTAAAAACTCGGGCCTTCGGCCCTCGTGGGAAGGGGGAAAGGGAGGAGGAGAAGGGGAGGGGGGGGGAAGGGGGAGGAAGGTGCAGGAGGGAAGGGGGAACGACTCATCTATACTCCGTATAAACGTAGCATATTTGTTATGCAATTTATGGGGGGAAAAGGTGGGAAGGGGCGAGAATGCCTATAGGGGGGTATAAAATGCAAAATAATTAGTTAATTATTTATACAAATTTTTAAAAAGTTAAATTTATGTAAAACCTGCTATTATTGAGGAATAGGTTTTCTTTCATTCATCTTATTTATCAACTTCTAAATTAATTAAAATGACGAAAGGAATGAAAATAGAGGGTATGACCGTGGAAAAGTCAATAGTCATCCTTCCAAAACGTACAACTTTCAATTTAGAGTTTTTTTGATACTGTATAAATTTAACCAATTTGGTGTAGGCGACTCATAATTTCAATTATGATTATAGACTCTATTCAAATCATGCGCATATGTATGGTATAAACAAGATATTAAAAAAACGAAAAAAATTTCCAATCAGACCTTGGCCATTGGTCATTTTTTCAATCACTTTGGCCATGGTCATTTTTTTAATGATTAGCAGACAGCCAAATAACTAGCCTATAATTATAATCTAGAAAAAAAATCGATTTTAATCTCACATTAACCAGTGGTCATTTTTTCATTGGTCAGTATCAGTAACCAGCAGACTGCCAAATACTGGCCAATAATTATAAGCTAGAGAAAAAATTTGATCTTAATCTCACTTTGGCCAGTAGACATTTTTTTTATTGGTCAGTAGCCAGCAAACGGCCAAATAGTCATATTATCAATGTTATTAACAAGAAAAATATATTAGTTTAATTTAATAAAAAAATTTTTGCCCTCTCCGGGTATTGAACAAGCAATCTAGAACGTTGGACGGACGGACGGACAGACGGACGGACAACAAAAGCGAGCCCATAAATTGCATAGCAATTAATTTAACCAACTACTGCTACAGTTCCACTGCAATTAAATTAACTAATTACAATTACTTTCTTGGAAAAATGATCTAGTTACTTACAGCTCTAGCTATTATTATTTTCCACTACATGCTTTTGATCATCTCTTTCCCTAATTACTCTCCTTCCCACTTGTCTACATTATACTGCATAAGGCTATATTTGACTACCAAATAAGCTACTTTTATAGGCGTGGCGTAGGCAGAGGAAAAATGCAATCACTAGCACATTCCTAAAGAATATGAATTACCTTAATAAAGGGTTGAAGGAAGGTGAATCATCAGGAATCTATTGTAATAATTGAGGGAATATATTGGGAGATATTGGGGCGATCATAAGGCTTTTTAATTAAGATGAATTTACCGCTTTACAGGATGCGAGGACAGTGGACAAAACTATACTCCACCGCCTGCACTTATTAATTAACTAATTTTGCTTTACATGGTATTATAAATAATTTATTTCCAAGATTTAAATAATGAATGAATAAAATCACACAACTCTCGATACAATATGTTGCGTATAAAAATCAATGATGCGTATTGATGTTGATCAATGGGGAAGAACTAGAGGCCTGCACGGGTCACCCAAAACCCGAACCTCGGGTCGGGTTTGGGTTAAAATTTTTTGGGTCGGGTCGGGTTGGATTTATAGAGTCGGGTCAAAGGATATGAATCTTACATTACTAAATAAACGAAACGTATTTGTTAAATTAATGCTATTAACTATAATCTTTGTAAAACAATATCGAATTGTATAACTAATTATAATCATTCATTATATAATCAATTTCCTTTTTTATTTTTTTAATTCGTTTAATTTGGAGGCAAATTTAAATTTAAAGCTGAATCACGAAAGGTAAAATATTAACAAATGAGTAATTATTATTGCTTATAGTCTATAGAGTAAATTATAAATTTAACTACATAAAGATATAATTAAATATTCAATTTAAGAAGGTCAAATTTACGCCCCGAAATTGTAGACGCCACAATATTTATACATATAATTATAGTAAATCAATTTTATAAATTTATTAATCAAATTTTGTATGATCATTTCTGTCGAATAAATTTTTCATCCTTAAATTTTTCATCCTCAAATTTTTTTACTAGGTCGGGTCCGGGTTGAAAATTTAAAAACGCTTTCGGGTCGGGTTTAAAAAAGTGACTTTGCAGGCCTCTAGGAAGAACTAACAAATACGTATAAACGCGTGGGGAGGGGGGGGGGGGTTGTAAAGTAACACACGTATTGAAATTAAATAGAAAGTAAGAGTATCACTTAAGTAGAGCTGTTAAAGTTCATCTATGATACGAACTATTTCAAGTTCATAGTTCAATTTGAAAAAAATCATTAGTTCAAGTTCATATTTTTTTAAAAAGTAACTAGTTCAAGTTCATATAGGAAAAAATGTAACTAGTTCAAGTTAATAGTTCAATTTTACAAAAATACCTAGTTCAAGTTCAGTTCAAAGTTCAGTTCATTTTTTAAATATGATAAAGTTTAAATCAAATCCAAGGGGTTTTAGGAAATGATTCCTGAATTAAAATCTTTTTTTTTGAATCCTATCCAATTTTAAATAAATTTTATAGTTTATTAATTATATATTTGAAAATCTAATTTAAGGAAATATTCATATATGACAAAAGCATCAACTATACAATGTTTTAAATCTTTATTATTACAAACAATATCCGATTATAATTTATAATAAAAATCATGTGAAAGTAGATGTGAATTGGGCTTTAATAAAATATTGTTTGCAAAATTATCATTTAATAAACAAGAACGCTTATCTTTAAATATAAGTTTTCTCAAACTAAAAAGCCTTTTTAACTGGAGCACTAGATGGGAGACAAGCGTTATATTTGATAAAAATTTGTTTTAGATTTGGAAATTCATCAAATATATCAAATGAGGTATTATTGAGTTTAATATAGTCTTCAATTAATTCTTTATTAGAATTATCACGTCTTATATCTAAGAAATCTAAACCATTGTGAGTATGCACCTCTATACTCGTTCCTATTATCTACTTCAGAGCAAATACCCAAATCACTATTGATATCCATCTTTTCTAATTACAGGCTTTTATAAATCACATTAATTAGCTAAATCTTACTAAGTGGACAATAAAACAAGCAAGAATTTTTTTGTGTTTTTAAAATTAAAAATGCGCGGTTACTATATATCTGTGTGATTACCGCGAAGACAATGCACGTCAAATTGTTGATGCATATACAAACAATAACTCCTCTTATAAATTTATTTTAAAAATATATTTGTGATGAACTAGTTCAATTATTTTGTATAATTCAAGTTCAAGTTCAGAATTTGAAAAAAATAACTAGTTCAAGTTCAAGCTTAAAAAAACTAACTAGTTCAAGTTCACATTTTTTGGAAGGTAATTAGTTCAGTTCTAAGTTCAGAAAAAATTGAACTAGTTCTATAAACAAGTTCAAAATGAACTAGTTCTTAACAGCTCTACACTTAAGGTTACAGGAAAAGGGGTTACTAAGTGAGTATGCCTCTGATAGGCAGATGTTATAAGATCAAAAGACCCGACAATGTTAAGAAATCTAACAATAAATGAACTTTTGTAATTAATCGAATGAGATACACTGTTTTACAAGGGGTTGGGGGAACTGGGGAATATACGCGTATCAAGGGGTACGACACCTTCCCGTTTTCAAAAAAAAAATTAGGGCCAGTGGTAGGGATATATGTAGCCAAAAATTAATTGATAAACTCGCCTGGTTTACAATATTGAAACATATAATCATACCACTAATCCAATATATCAATAATATTATACTAATTATACGAATCTACCTCGCATATAATAATATACGACATGTGTAACCATGTGTAACCTTCGATAAACACGTGTGGTCTTTTCATTTGAAGAATTAGGTATTCATGGCCAACGGGATGCATTTATAAATACCTCATTTATGGCTTGTGGAAATAATTCTGGAATAATCCCATTTTCCCCGCACTTTAAATAGGTTCCCAAAGAATTCCTGCTCTTTGAATTACCTTAGATTTCGAAGCAATCAGGTGATAATTACCATATTGTTCTTAGAATTCTATTTCCAGACTATGATTTATTCTATCCAGAAGAAGGGGGTTGGAGAGAATTTGAATTTCAAATTAATTTTTCCGAAACCATTTTCGTATTCCCCGGGCCGCGGGGGAACACGAGTAAGAGAAAGGTTTATAAGGAGAGATTCAAGAGCTACATTTTTGTTGCATATCTTAAGACGGAAAATATAATAATTATAAATGAATAATCAAACAACTGTCGATACACTATGTTGTGTATAAAAATCAATGATGCGTATTGATGTTGATCAATGGGGAAGAACTAACATATACGTATAAGCGCGTGGGGGGAAGGGTTGTAAAGTAACACACGTATTGAAATTAAATAGAAAGTAAAAGTATCACTATGAACTTAAGGTTACAGGATAAGGGGTTACTCAGTGAGTATGCCTCTGATAGGCACATGTTATCAAAAGACCCGACAATGTTAAGAAATTTAACAATAAATGAACTTTTGTAATTAATCGAATGAGATACACTGTTTTACAAGGGGTTGGGGGAACTGGGGAATATACGCGTATCAAGTGATACGACAATTACTTATAATTCTAAACTATAATTTTGCTACCCCCCCCCCCTCCGCCAGCCCTGCAAGATAAAATAATAGTTAAATCGATCCTGGCCCAAGACAAACCCTAATTAAAATCATTAAAAAACAGTTTTTACTTAGTTCCAACTCCACACAAAAAAAGACTTTTTAAACTAACTTTCCCTCTTGCAGATAATATTTGTTTTTGAATTACATTTTACACTTAGTTTTCATGGGCGTAGCCAGGGGGCCTCTAAATGACGAAAAAAATTTGTAATGCAAAAAGTTTTAAAAATTAAAAAAAAATTATGTTTTGCCCCCCCCCCTACTTGAACTGTTAAACGTTTGCCCCCCCCCCTAATTCAAAACCTGGCTGCGCCCATGTTAGTTTTTATTTACAAAGTTAATAATTTTAGGAGCTTATTTCACATCATTCATAAATTATTTTAAAAATTCAGTTAATTCGATTTTGGCTAGTTGAATTAATTTCTTCATTCTTTATTGGTTTTTGCGCTTGTATAAAATAAATTTTAAATATAAAATTTGCCTAATATTTCCCCTTTTAAGGAAATGTCTGTTTATCCGGTGTAAAATAAAATATCTAGCGAGGGTCTTGTTTTGGAAAATTAAAGAAGCCATAATAAGAAACTTTCAGATTCGATTCTGCATTGAATTAATGAAAAAATTGGTATTTAATACGTATCAGACAAAAGTATAAATATAAAGATTTATTAAGTTATTGGTATCACATGGGTAAAATACATTGGTAAATAAAATACTAAAAAGAAAACGCGTTAAAATCTAATTGGATGGCATTGATCCGTGTATGGAAATCGTGTTAGATTTGACGATTTCCAGAGTGATCTTGTGCCTGATGTAGAAGAATTCCTTAGGTTCCCGATTAGTTTGAGGAAAGCGAGAGCCTCTGAACCTAGGTTTCCAATAGTGGTAGCCACCACGGGGATGAAAATTGTATTGGTGAGAGTGAAATATTTTTCGGTCTTTTTCCTCTTTGTGTTGATTATAAGGTCAGGGGAAGAGTTTGAGGGAGCGAAGATGTCGACCGTAGTAAAATCCCAAGTAAGATTTAGACCACGGGACCAAGGTATGAGCGTTAGCCCGTCTGGTCTTTTCCTGTCGGTCGTACTTAGGCCGACAGGCTCTAGGGTATTGGGAAAGGCTTTTCGAAGGTACTGACCTATGATTTTGTTCCGCATGTCTGGGGTTGCGGCCTTTGCTAGCAGTGAAGAGGATGGTGTCCGTTGGGTTGGACCAGCTGTTTGCAGAGCTCGCACATATATGGGGAAACGATGTCACAGCTGAGGCGGAGGCCTATGGCAATGCGTAACTCTTTACCAGACATATGAAGACCCAAATTCCTGCTCGGGATAGCTTCGAGCCATTCGTAACCGCTGTTGGGGGAGGCCCAATTGAAAAGGAGTTTTCCCTGGCATAATTCGTTCGAGGAGAGGAAAGCTACGGAACGTGCTATTAGGGGAAGGTTCCATTCCTTTTGAGTCACTCCAAGTGGTCGTTCGGCCGACTCGTGCTTGTCGGCATCCCACATATAAAGAGCCTCTTGAAGATGCGTGTCTGGGAGGGATGTGATCCCTGAGATTAGACCGTCGGTACTTATACGAGATGAAACGAATCCCGCTAGTGCAATCTGTCGCCGATTCCCCCAGTTTTAGAGGGAAAGGATGCCTGAAGCCATTGTAGGGGACTAAATTTAAGGTTGAGGCAGGTTTCGAAAAGATTTTGTATGCTCCGTTCGATGAGGTTGAGTTGCTCGAGGCAACTGAAGATAGGGGATGTACGCAGGGCGTGGTTAATTTTAGGGATTAAAAGGATGTTTTTTGCCAAAAAGAAGGCGTGGTGAAGGGTAAGTTTTAGTAGTGTGAATTTAATGGCCTCTATAAAGGTTAAAAATTAAGTCAAGAAGCGCTCGGAAGATGTGGGTCCTCCTAGTGGTGCGCCAAGGTGGCTGAACTGGTCTAGACTGACGACGGGAAAGGGGAGCGTTGAGGGATCTATTGATGGATCCCTACTGTATATTTCGCATTTAAGATGGTTGAGCTCGAGGCCTATAGAGTCTAAAAAGGATTCAATAACAGACGGTATTTTGCTGATTTCGCTAGCGGGGCCAACCAGGAAGCCGTCATTCATGTACCATAGGTTGCAGGAGAAGCTACCGGTGCTAGGGAGTTTTTGGATGATGTCTTGTATATATAGACAAAAAAGTGCGGGGCCAAGGGGATCGCCTTGCTGTATTCCTTTGGATGAGTTGATGACCTTGTCTCCAAAGAGGAGAATTGATGGGGATCCGTAATTATTCAGAACATATGGGTAAAATTTTGGGTATGTTTTTTGAAAGGGCGCGAGCAGCCCTGTTGACGCTGTTGAAAGCGTTTTTAAAGTCCAACTTAACCAATAGTTCTGTGTGGCTTGATGATTCAAAGAGGGTCCGGGCCGTATGGGCGGCTGCTTCACAACCTCCCTTAATTCCTAATTGGTTCGGGAGGAAGGAACATGCTAGAGAAGCACGAAGTTTGATCGTGATTAGTTTAGAAACTAATCTTCTTAAAACTGAGACTATGACTATGGGACGGATCGAGCCGTGGGGTTTGTTGAAAGCCAACAGTTTTCCACCAAAGAGGAGTTGGGTTATGTCTGGGGAGAAGTGACCCCTCCTGATTATGTTGCATGGTTGAGTTATGTTTTTAAGTAAAATTTCTGAACCTCTCATGTGGGGCTTGATTAAGCCTTGTAGAAAGATTGGGCGAATTCCGTCAAACTCGCTGCCGAACTTTTTTAAAGGAGTTTATCGCCTTTGTCACTTCGGCAATAGTGAAGTCAATGATTGGAATTGGGGGGGGGGGGATTCTCGCAATGAGGGGATTAAATCTTGGCCTTCAGGATGTTTTGCGATTCATAGGTAGCATCTGAAGGAGGTGCGATCAGATCAGAACTGCCCAGGATACGAAGAGCTAAGCTTATTTCTAGAGCATTAATTTTGTTTGCGATAGCCTTAGCTTTTAAATCCGATGAGGGTTTAGCTTTATGTGGCTCTTTTGAGGCCTGAAGCGGCTTGTTTGGGTTGAAATTGAGAATTGATCCTTTAATAGTGTTTGAAAGCTGAGTGACTTTGGATTGAGGAATAGCTAAGGTGAAGCACATAGTGAACAGATTCTTCCACTCATCTAAGTTGTTTGGGTTTTTAATAAAGAGATATGATTATTTTATTAAAAAGGGTGCTGAAAGCTTCCCTTGCTCCACTGGGAATTCTATTGAGTGTGTTGGGTTTTGGTAGAGAAATGAGATCCTTTGCCCAGGTGCTGCTTGGTAGATTGATGATATCTACCTTGGGCGTGTGCTCGATCGCTGAATGGTCGAAGAAATAACTATTTGAGGGTATTGTGTCGTTGGTAAATT
The DNA here is from genome assembly GCA_964036665.1 of Gordius sp. MW1. Lineage (NCBI taxonomy): Eukaryota > Metazoa > Nematomorpha > Gordioida > Gordea > Gordiidae > Gordius > Gordius sp. MW1. Next base: position 2,691,066 of record OZ038531.1, read on the forward strand.
AAGTAAGTGAAAGGTATTTGATGCTGGGCAGAGGTTGTTGCGGGGGCCATGGACAATATGCTTGCCCAGTTTTGTTATAGCAGTTGTGGCATGCTGGACATGGTGAGGTTGTCATATTGAAACAAAATTTAAAAAAAAGGAAAAGACTTTAAAAAAATAGCATGGTTATTTTCCCTTTTTTAGTGTCTGTTAATTATTTCATTTTTGTTTCACAGATTTTAAGTATGAAATGAGTTAAGGAAGGTTTGTGGTGTGCTTTGAGTTAGAGTTAGTACTGTCTAAACTTGCTCATTCACTATTTAAGAAAGGGGGTTTTAGACTTATTTGTTTTTAGAGGATATAAATATCATGTTTTTTACTAAGCTGACAAAAGAAAGAAGCTATTTTTTACTTAGCCCTAAGTAGATAAGTGAGGAGAAGCTAAATCTTAATAAAAAATTTTAATAGAAACATGAATTTAAAAAAAATAATTTTAAGTAGATTTGTATTAAGTCCAATCCATTATGGAAGTGGTTTTATACAATTCTTTGAGAATTCTAAGGTCATAACTTTAAAAGATATATATACCTAACTAGTAAAATACAAATGAGGATGAATATGAACTAATATTATGTATACAAGCTATGAGGTAAGAAATACTGTCTTAGATTGCACATTCTATATTTAAAAAATGGAGATAGACTTATTTGTTTTTAAAGGTTATAGGAAAGAAACTATTTTAATTACTTTACACTTATTTAGTAAGAGAGAAGAAGCTAATTCTTTGTATGGTAGTATTAATTAAGGTGGAAAAATTAATCATCAAAAAAAGTAGATTTGTATTTAATCCTATTTAAAATGAAAGTGGTTTAGATTATTGTATAAATATTTTAAAGGTAAAAAATTATAGATGTATGAAACTATCTAAGGAGGTGGGAATTAGTATGTTTAGAGACTAATATTATGTATATAGATAAAAGCAAATAAAAGAAAAATAAGAAGTAAGAACAGGTCAACAGTTTAAATAAAAGTTGAAATTAGAAATTGATATAATAGCTCTAATACTGAGGATACTGGAGGCAGGCTTGTATAAATTTGTGAATGATTTTTGCTTCTGTGGGATATTTTCAAGGTGACAAAGGAATGCTCTAAGGTGTGATGAGTTTCTAGGTAAGTAAGTGAATTATTCATAATTTGTTTTTAATAGTAGAGATGCTTTATATATGGAATAGTCGTAATTGAAATGATGGTCAATGATAACATCTTGATTTTCTAATTAGGTTCTTGTCCAGGTCAAATACACACACTGATTCCTTTCTAAAATAGATTGGGAGAAATTAAAATTTTCGTGTTGCGTTTAAAATCTAGTACACTACGATAATCTGAGATATGTTGCATAAAAAATCATTGTCTTAAAAAATTCATAATATATAATTTGTTAAACGCAGATGTCGGTAATGATTCCTGCTGATAAAAAAAAAGAACCAGTAGAACTTCGTTAAATGTTATATTTTATAATTTTAATTGTTTTTGCAACTTTAATCCATTTCCTTAAAAAAATAAAACAGGGTTTTTTGATTAGGATTAAACCTTCAACAAAATATACAAAACCTTTTACGGTTGATTCTACGATACCTTTATTTATGTTATAATGTTTTTAGCGCCATCTATAAGCAATTTTAAAACAGAAAATAATTTGATAAGATATATTTATGTAATTTTCAGGGATGTTTGACAGGTAAATTTAACAAATACAATTTCTTATTAGATTTAAATTAATTGAGAGAGAGATGTAAAAAGAGATTAGACAAGATTAATAATATAACGTCATCTTGTGGAGAAATATTTTCTCTACATTAGCTTTTATTATAACCCAAAATAAAAATGATTCATTATTTCTCCACAATCTTGATGATCTATGATTAAAACAAATAAAGTAATATGAAAAGTAACCTCTAATTGACGCCATCTATCGGCAATTTTAATTAGAGACTAATTTGAACTATATATATATCCCTATCTTTTTTAGCATGTGACTCGAAAATGATAACAGACATATGACGTTTTCGCTCTTATTATAAAAAAGATAAGGATATATATACTCGGGCCTTCGGCCCTCGTGGGAGGGGGAGGGGAGAAGGGAAGGGGAGAAGGGAAGGGGAGAAGGGAAGGGGAGAAGGGAAGGGGAGAAGGGAAGGGGGGAAGGGAAGTGGGGACGACTCATCTATACTTCGTATAAATGTATTATATTTGCTATGCAATTTATGGGCGAGAAAGGTGGGAAGGGGCGAGAATGCCTATAGGGGGGTATTAAATGCCTAATGATTAATTAATTATTTATACAAATTTTCCATTTATAGGCAAAATGTAATATAGGCAAGGGTTAGGGTTAGATTTAGTGTTTGCATCTAGTTGCGATTTACATTAATTTTTATGGCCTTTAGTGATTATGGGTCTAACAAACATTAAATTATAAAACATCACAATGTTAAGAATTTGCAGAATTGTTGGGAGAAATTTTTTGTTCAATTTGAACAATTTTTAATTAAAAAAATCAAAAATTTGGCGAATGGTCATTTTTTCTCCATTGGTCAGTACCAATAGATACTCTATAAGTCAATGATAGCCAAAAAAACGGAAAAAAAAATTTGATGCTCACTTTGGCCAATGGTCATTTTTTTCCATTGGTCAGCAGCCAGCACACGGTAAAAATGGATATAAATTCATAAGAGTAAAAAAAACGAAAAAAAAAATTTCGAATCACATTTTGGCCAATAGTCATTTGATTCCATTGGTCAGCACCCAGCGGACAGCCAAAAAGTCATAATAGCAATGGTAGGAACAGGAACAATCATAATAGTCAAAAAAAAACGAAAATATCATTTCGATTCACATTTTGGCCAATGGTCATTTTTTCCATCGGTCAGGAGCCAGCGGACGGCCAAAAAGCCATAATAGCAATGGTAGTAACAGGAACAATCATAATACAAAAAAAAACGAAAAAATAAACTCGGAAATTTTGGCCAATGGTCATTTTTTTCATTGGTCAGCAGCCAGCGGACGGCCAAAAAGTCTTATTATCAATGATAGTAACAAGAACAATCATAAGAGTCAAAAAAAACTCCGGGATTCTAACCCAAAAACTAGTTAAATTGCATAGCAATTAAAAGTAAACAGCTTTTATTTATGTTTATTATATAATAAAATGAAACAATAATAGAACAAGCGGACGGCCAAAAAGTCATATTATCAATGGTAGTAACAGAAAAAATATATTAATTCAATTTAAAAAATAAAAAAAAAATTTGCCTTCTTCGGGAATCGAACCAGCAATTCAGAACGTTTGCCGGGGTTCGAACCCACATTAATAGAGGCATAGGCTTTTGTAGGGGCACAGGGACCCATATCAGTAGAGGCATAGGCCCTTGTAGTAGAGGGCGTAGGGTAATTATAGCAATTAATATCAATGATACCCAATTCAAAAACGAATAGATATACTTATGCATTAATTTAACATAGCAATTAAAACCCGACCCCGCCCGAAAGCGAGGGAGATAGAGATGAGGGGTGGGGCACCTCTTATACATTAATTTTAAAAATAACACAGCGAGGGAGATAGAGATGAGGGGTGGGGCACCTCTTTCTCATGCATTAATTTAAAAAATCGATAACCTAATATACCCAATGCAAATAGATAGGGACGGACGGACAACGGACAACCAAAAACGAGCCCATAAATTGCATAGCAATTAATATATAGTTCAAATTAGTCTCTAATTAAAATTGCCGTTAGATGGCGCTAATTAGAGGTTTTAAATTAATTGCGGCACTCCTGAAAGGGATTATTAATATCTTTTACTGATTATTATCAAACCCGAATTTATTAATTAATTTCAAAATTATTATTATCCACCATAATTATGAGGGTTATTCATTAACCACCATAAGAATGGAATGGGTTGAATCTAATTAGAGCATTATATATACCAATCTAACTTAGAATGTGACTAGAAAATTAACTATGACATACTGATGAGCTCTAATAAGAGCAAAAACGTTATAAGTCTGTTATTATTTTCGAGTTTCATGCTAAAAAAGATAGGTATATTAATTGCTATTCAATTTATGGGCTCGTTTTTTGTTGTCCGTCCGTTGTCCGTTGTCCACGAAGTTATGGCGCCAGCTTTGTGACCTGGAGGCTTGTGTTTAATCCCAGGAGAGGACGAATTTTTTTTATTTTTTTTTAAATTAAATTAATATTTTGTTCTTGTTAATACCATTGATAATATCAATTTTTGAACGTCCGCTGGCTACTGACCAATGAAAAAATGACCATTGGCCAAATAAATCGAATTTTTTTATGAAACTGGCCGGGAAATGTCCGATATTTTTAAAACAAAAGGGTATTTTAGAAATCTGAAAAAGCTATTTTACCCCTGGCCGCCCTGGGAACCTACGGGTAAAGTTTCGAGCGAATCGGGCCGGTAGTTTCAGAATTTAGTTCTTTTTTTAAACTAGAAGGAATTTTAGGATTCTGTAAAAGCTATTACTTTAATTTTATTTATATAGTTTGTTAAACCCCAATAATTTTGACCGTATACTGTAACATTGATAATATGACTTTTTGACCGTCCACAGTCTACTGATCAATAAAAAAAAGTAAATGTCCAAATTGTTTTTAAGTAAAGGAAAAATTTTAAAATGCTCCTTTCAAAATCATTATAAAAGACTGAAACAAAACATTCCTATTGGTTAATATGGCATAATAACAAGTTATATGCCATATCACGTGATCTTCCTAAAAGCACAATAGGTTAGTTTTGGCACAAAATTAGCTGTTTTTTTGAAGACACTAAAATGACGACACAATACTTTCAAAATATTTCAATTAATTACTATGCATAATTATTTAAATTATAAATTAGATCAAAGAACTTATATATAAACTTGTGATTTGAGTCAAAAGCAATCAAAGTAATTTATGTATATTATCAAGTTAATTGCTAAGCAATTTATGGGTTTTATTAACATATGTATTTCATAATAATTCTTATTATAATTTAAATTAAATCAAGATACTTATATATAACTTGTGATAATAGTCAAAAGCACAATCAGAGGAATTTGAGTATATTATCAAATTTAATTAACATATGTATTTCATAATAATTCTTATTATAATTTAAATTAGATCAAGTAACTTATATACAACTTGTGATTCTAGTCAAATATAACACAATCAAAGTAACTTGAGTATATTATTATTGTTGTTAAACCTTCTACAATAAAGTTTATTACAAATGTAGTAGCAAATTTTTTTTTTATTATTTTTATAAACTCTGTATAAATTTGAATAATCAGAATTAAAATTGTAATATAATAAGCATTTAAATCATAATTTATAACAAAATATACTTAAAAAATATTTATTAAAAAAATAAAAAAAACAAAGAATTATTTAATGATGATAAACATAAAATATTACAAAAACTATTTAATAAAAATAAATAAAAGAATATTGAACAAAAATATTACAAAAAATATTACAAAAAATATCTAATAAAAATTTTAAAAAAGCAATTTGTAATAAAAATCAGCTATATCAAAAACAAAATAAGAAACTCGGGCCTTCGGCCCTCGTGGGAATGGGGAGGGGGAAAGGGAAGGGGGAACGAAACTCATCTATACTCCGTATAAACGTAGCATATTTGCTATGCAATTTATGGGCGAGAAAGGTGGGAAGGGGCGAGAATGCTTATAATGGGGTATTAAATGCAAAATGATTAGTTAGTTATTAATACAAATTTTCCATGCTTATAAGAAAATTTTAAAAGTAAAAAATTCAAAATTGGGAGGTTGATGCTAACTAATAACACTTTCTCGTCTTAGCGTAGATAATTTATGATGTATATGACATTAAGTTACGAAAATATTTGATGTAAAATCACTAATTAATATAAATCAACCCCAAATATAAGCAATTAAATATTAATCTTACCAGCAAATATATGAATTTAAATAAACCTAAATCTAAGCTTGTCTCTATTATAAAATATTTATTAATTATAATATTTAGACTAAATAAACAAAATAGCTCCGCTATTGCCTGTTACGACCGCGCATCTAAAAATGCACAGGTATCATAAGGATATCTCAAAAAATTTACATGTGCTAAATTGTTCCATTGGTCAGTACCAAGAGACGGTCTATTAATACATACGAGGCAAAAAAAACGAAAAAAAAAATTTGCTTTACACTTTGGCCAATAGTCATTTTTTTCCAGTGGTCAGTACCAACAGATGGTCTATAAAGCAATGTTAGCCAAAAAACGAAAAAAAAATTTTGATTCACACTTAGGCCAATGGGCATTTTTTTCCATTGGTCAGTAGATAGCGGCCGGCCAAAAAGTCATATTATCAATGGTATTAACAGGAACAATCATAAGAGCCAAAAAAAGTGAGAAAAAAAATTTCGATTCACACTTTGGCCAATGGTCATTCTTTCCATTGGTCACTACCAACCATAGAATAAATAGACTGCTCATCAACGCACAAAATGTGTACCCTTTTTTCCACCATTTTGAAACCAGGATTGTAACGTTGTGAGCATATAGAAATTAGTAATTTTCGCAAATTAAATAATTTTAAAAAGTTAAATAAAAAAATATTAAAGTGGGTAGATATCAAAAACAGCATTTTAAAATAATTATTATTTAAAAAATACATAAAGATCAAAAATGTAAAAAATGCGATTAAAGTTTGTTTAATAATATAGTGCCATCAATATTTTGTATACTATTAATTTATTGACGTTTTTTTTAATTTATAAACTAGTGAGGAAGGTAAATTGACTGTTATATGGCAAAATTACATGGTTAAAATACACCAAATACACTCTTCAAAATGGAGGAAAATTAGACACACAATTACCCATATGCAACATATGCCATGAGCAGTCTATCTAGTCTAAGCTACCAACAGATACTCTATAAGTCAATGATAGCCAAAAAAACGAAAAAAAATTTCGCTTCACACTTTGGCCAATGGTCATTTTTTTCTATTGGTCAGCAGCCAGCGGACGGCCAAAAAGTCATATTATCAATGGAAAATTTTGCTTCACACTTTAACCAATCGTCATTTTTTTTATTGGTCAGCAGCCAGCGGACGGCTTAAGAGTTATATTATCAATGGTATTAACAGGAACAATCATAAGAGCTAAAAAAACGAGGAAAAAAAATTTTCGCTTCACACTTTGGCCGATAGTCATTTTTTTCCATTGGTCAGCAGCCAGCGGACGGCCAAAAGTCATATTATCAATGGTATTAACAGGAATAATCATAAGAGCCAAAAAAAAGGAACAAAAGCCTCTCCGGGTATCGAACCAGCAATTAAAAAGGGTTCGAACCCACATCAGTAGAAGAGAGGCATACTCCTTTGTTGGAAGGGGGGGGGGGCAAAGGTACCCACATCAGTAGAAGAGAGGCATACTTCTTTGTAGGAAGGGGGGAGGGCACAGGATCCCATATCAGTAGAGGCATAGGCCCTTCTAGGGGAGGGCATAGGGTAATTATCAATGTTAGTCAAAAAAAATAGAAGAAAATATTCACTTCACACTTTTAAATTATAAATAACGCAAATAAAAATTCATAGATGGAAAAAGAACTATAACGTTTTATAATATAATTAAAAATCGGCATCTAGGGTAAATACGATTTGATTCCATCTTGTGTCGCTGTAAACGAGGGGAGAAAAAGAAAAATATATCGCATAATGATCATATAAAAACTAATCTCGACGTTAAAATTAATTTTCGAGCTGCGCATACCTTCAAGGTCCACTCATAATTTCCGTACTTGGGGTCGATTGTATCATCCTGCAGCCATTGTAGCCTAAGGGTAAACCTAGGTCCTAGGCGTTCTCGTTTACTTTTTTCCAAATTATTTTTAATGATGATACAAGTTGTACAGGTTTTAGGCTCTTAGGGAATATGTAATTTAAATTTAACAAGCTCTACATAAAAGTTATTTAATAGATGAGGCTGTCAACGATCTCTTTGTGTAATAAGGGATTTAAATTTATTTTATATCCATATTTATACGAATTTTCCCCGATAGGGATGTAGCACGGCACTGGAACATTATCTCGGGTCTAATTTGGATATCATCATTGGAATCGCCATAGCGATACCCTAACCCTAACCCCCTAATTTTTTACCCTCTTTCTGATGCGGGGGAGAAAAGGGAGTGTTTGCCCCCCCCCCTAATTTTGTACCCTCTTTCTGAAGCGGGAGAGAGGAGGGACAGGGGGGTGTTTTGCCCCCGCCCCCTCTTTTTTACCCTCTTTCTCACCCGGGGGGGGGGGCATGGGGAGTGTTTTGCCCCCCCCCTTAATTTTTTACCCTCTTTCTGATGCGGGGGAGAGGGGGGGGGGGGTGATTGGCTCCTCTTCTTATTTTTTACCCTCTTTGTCACCCGGGGGGGGCCGAAAAGCGCTTTTTAACCCTTTCAAAATATTTTTGTGCATTTTTGCGGTCACCGTGGTAACAAATGTCATAATCAACATTTTCTATTGAAATTTATATTTTTTTAATTGACTATCACCCCCCCCCTCTCCCCGGCGACAGAAAGAGAATAAAAAATTAAGGGGGGGGGGGGGGAGAGAAACACCCCCCTGCCACCCCCCCCCCCCCTCCCCCCCGCATCAAATCAAGGGTAAAAAATTTATGGGGGGGGGGCCAACCCCCCCCCCCCCCCCCTTGGTGAGAAAGAGGGTAAAAAAAATGGGGGGGGGCAAAACACCCTCCTGCCCCCCCCCCCTCTCCCCCGCATCAGAAAGAGGGTAAAAAATAAGGGGGGGGGCAAGGCACCCCCTGCTCCCCCCCCCCCTCTCCCGCATCAAAAAGAGGGTAAAAAATTAGGGGGGGGGGGCCCCTCCCCGGGTGAGTTAGAGGGTAAAAAAATAGAGAGTATATATAGAATCCCATTATAACGTTAGAATAGACTCTCTCGTTGTAGTATTAACAAATGGCGGTCAAAATTGGCATCACTTTTTCGGTACGTGTGTACGTATAATGAGCAGTCTAGTCTATGGGCGTAAATAAGGGGGGGGGCGCGAAATTTTTGAAAAGTTTTGTGATTAATAACTAGAGCTGTTAAAGGAACTAGTTCCTGGAACTAGTTCCTTTAAAAAAAAAAAAAGGAACTAATAAGTTCCTTTTTAAAGGAGGAACTGGAACTAGTTCCTTTTTTCCTCAATTTAAAAAGGAACTATTTACAAGTTCCTTTTAAGTTCCTTTTGCCAATTTCAATTTGCATTAAAATCTTTTTAATTAATTTATAATTTAAGTATTATTTAGTATTTGATTCACGGTAGTGTTTGTTAAATAAATTTTTCGACATATGGTAATTTATATAAAGTTCATTTAGTTTATAATTTTTATCATATTCCTAGTAATAGTAAGTTTATATTATAAATCTTAAATATATAATCTTTTGAGTTTAGCTATTATGAGTGAGAGTGACATTACCATAATTAAACCTGAAAATATACCCTGGCCTTTATTTGAGAATATTTTTACGCTTATTCAAAAGGATGCAAAATCAGTAACTCTCAAATGCAAATTATGCTCTCCAAAACCCAGAAGTATATCTACGTCGATATCTTCTACCGCAAATATTTAGCGTCACCTCAAGGTCAATAATTTTATATATCTATTATAAATTATATTTTAGAGATTGCATAATCAAGAATATGTGAAGTTAAAGCAACAACAAGTTAATGGTAGTGAGAAAGATAAATTACAACAGCTAACTATCAAATCTTCATCAGCATCACTTACTAAAGAGAAGATTATTGATGCTATCATTAAATTTATAATAAATGGAAATCATCCATTTTCATTGGTAGATAATGAGGACTTTCTAAAACTTCTAGCAACTTTTAAACCCAATATTAAAATCCTATGCAGACAAACATTAACATCCAGAATCAAAATATATGTAATGAAAATGAAAGAGTTAATTAAAGAAAAACTCCTTGTAGTTTCTCATATTTGTACAACTGCTGATTGTTGGACTGCATATAACCGGTGATTATATTTAAAGAGTCTCTTCATAATTATTAGCTCATTTATAGGAGTCACAATTCATTGGATAGATGACAAAACTCTTAGAAGGGTTACTGCCATTTTGGCCTGTAGAAGATTAGAGGGCAGACATACTTTTGATGTTTTATGCAAGACTTTAATTTCAATAATCAAAGAATATGAAATACAGAATAAAAATGTATGCACGATAACCGATAATGCAACCAACTTTGTTATAGCATTTAGGTATTATAAGTTACAATTCTAACTCAAACATCTTTAGGTTATTTGCCTTTGATGAGAATTCATCAGAAAATAGTGATGTGGAGCATATATCAATAGATGACTTTTAAATGATGAAGGTCTGGTTGATCATAATCCCTTGGATTATGACTTTCTTCCTACACATAGAAGGTGTGCTTGCCACACGTTGAATTTGATTGCTACAACTGATGTGACGAAATAAAAAAATATGCTCATTGGTAGTGCACAAATGCCAGCAGTTGTGGAACTTGCAAGGTAGATCAACTCATGCTGCTGAGTTGATTAAAAAACAACTTGGTTGTTATTTTATATGTCATGTAATTACAAGATGGAATTCCTTATATAATTCGATGAGGCACATAACTTATATTATAAAGGGACAATTTGATGGGTTACAAAGTGTATGTGACAAGCTGATCTTTAAAAGTTCACATCAGATGAATGTGATTTTATTGCAGAATATTGCGATGTAAAATTTTATTTTAATTTAAACATTAGCATTATTTTAAAATGGTTTTTAAAGGTCATGGAACCAATTGCAAAGGCAATTGAGTTTTTGGAAGGGCAAAACTATATGTATCTTGCATATTATACCCCAAAAATCACTCAAATATTGATGAAAATTGAATCTATGGGCTCATTGAAATGGTGTAAGACATTAAAAGATGCTATTACTCAAGGCATTAATAACAGGTTTAATATTATTTATAACGTCTAGTCTAGCTAATTAATAGATTTTTGAATCTTTTTAGCAAAGAAAATCTGTCGGCGGCTATTCTCCATCCTGCTTTTAAAACAGATTGGAATTGGATTCGCAAAGAATGCGCTGCGAACATGAAAGCAAATATTTTAGAGGATATCAATTTGTTTGTTCCTAAATCTCAACAGGCTGGACCTAGTTCATCAGAAATAGATTTTTTTGAATTAAAAAATGATGAAAAGAATGAATCAATTGAACGTTTTTTGCTTTCTAATAACCGAAATTTAAGTCTTTTAGACAGTTTTCCCCATTTAAAAAAATTATTTATTAAATATAATACGCCACTAACATCAAGTGCCCCGGTGGAAAGATTATTTAGCTTGGGAAAAATTTTATTTGGAGACAAGCGAACATGTCTTTTAGATGACAATTTCGAAAATAATATTTGTTAAAATCAAATAAACATTTATTACCTGATGATTTTTATAAATTGTAATATATAATATATTGTTTTATGAATTAATAAAAGATGTTTGTACATTTAAAAAAAAAATTAAAAAAGGAACTTCAAAGGAATTGAACTGGAACTAGTTCCTTTTTAAAATGAGGAACAAGGAACTGGAACTAGTTCCATTTTAGGCAAAGGTGCACTTATTGATTGGAAAATAATAATATTGAATCCGATCGATTTTGACATGAATAGTAGCGTTATTTAAACAACTGCTAGCCCACCCCCTTGCATATTAACCTACATAGATATGAGGCGTAGCCCATTTAAATTATGCCCAATCTGGGGATAAATTTGTGTGGGGGAAATTTATGCAACGCATAGCATTGGAATTAGAGGGGGGGGGCAATAATGATTGGGGGGGGCAAAATGATTATTTTTTGAATTTTTAGCCATAATTGTAATAAATTTCAACAAATTTTTGGGTTTAGAGGGGGGCGGCCCTCCCTGCCCCCCCCCTCTTAGCTACGCCCATGCGTGCTCCTATATATACATAAAGTAGAATCAGCCAATGTAGTGGGGTAGAGTCAGAATAAAGGTTTTCAATTAATCTTAGATGGGATTCTATAAATTTTAGTAATTTCTGAAAATTTTAGGCATTCGCGCTGTTTTACCATTATAACAATTTGGCGCCTTTCTTATTTTAAAATTAATAATGCCATCATCTTCGTAACTTTAGTGTATTTTGGTACTAAACAAATTATAATAGTTGGGCCGAAAAAAATCTTGAAAGATAGCCTGCACTAGTGTTGTAAAAACGGCTGGGATTTCCTTGGTCGACTAAACATGAGCAGGCCAAATGTTTTTGGTCAAATCTTTGGTCCGTTTATGTTTGGTCGACTAAAACCATAGGTCGGCAAAACAAAACCCAGAGCCTGCACTTTTAAAACTTTTAAAAAGCACTCATGCAGTCAATCGAGGTAATCAAATTTATGGGATAACTTTGATCTGGCCTTATAGCTCAATTAGTCAAATAAAATCATAAAAAAGGTGGGTGGGGGGGGGGGGGGGGAAGCAAAAGTTGAAATATGGACTACTCAGAGAGGGACAGATTGAAAATTTTAAAAACCAAAACACAATTATTATTTTAAATCTGCCTCCTGCCCTCTGGTTTTGCCCATGACAGACCGCCTAAATATATCATATAAATAAGATTTAGAACTTAATTTTGTCACTTTATTATAGGCTACACCAAGCTTATAAGCTTTGGGTGTTCCATGCACTAGTTTTAATAGATGATACCAACCAGTGTTGGAAAAGGGGCTAGATTTTGTTTGGTCGACCTTTAATTTCAGTCGACTAAACATAAACGGACAAAAGGTTTTTTAGTCTTTTTTTTTTAGCCGACCCTCCAGGCTTAGTCGAAATTTGAAAAACAAACAGAGTCGACCGTTAGCCTTAGTTAAAGTTAGTCGACTATAAACGTTGATCTGTTTTTCTTAGTCGACCTCTAGGCTTAGTCGAAATTTTAAATACAGTCATAGTAGACAGTTAGTTTTAGTTGAACAAAAGGTCGACCAAACACAACCCCGCCGTTTTTACAATACTTTTAAATACCAAAAATGTCTAAACAAATTTATAAAAAAATTCACCTTATATTTCAATGAATTCCCAAAACTAAAAAGAGCCAAAAAAATAAAAAAATAACTTATTCTAATTCCAAACTATCATAAAAGGTTGATTTTAGTCTAAATACTATATATGCCTAAACAAATTTAAAAAAAACTTCATTTTTTTTATTTCAGTGAAATCCCAAAACTAGAAGAGCCAAAAAAGTAAAAAAATAACTTAACCCAATAAATTTTCATAAAAGGTTGATTTTAGCCAATTTTTTTTGCAAATATCTATAAAACCCTTCCCAAGCTATAACAATTAATGGGATGGTAAAAAGCATTCGAGGGACGAGATCGACTATTTTAACACTTAACGTATTTATATATTAATTAAAGCAGCGCTTTTCAAGAACGAAACCTTTGATATGTGAGAAGGTACTGGTTAGCGACAAAAGCCAATATCAATTGGAATTAATAAAGAATTACAAGTTGGACATAACAGGACGGACGGACAACCAAAAGCGAGCCCATAAATTGCATAGCAATTAATAATAGTTATCTTTCATATTATCAAGGTCGTATCGGGGACCAAACAAATTAAATTACATAGGGGAGTAGTTAGGAAGGGCCAAAAATTCTTTTACACATAATAAATGTATTTTTGCTATTTCTAAAAAAAGCATATAATAAAATTTTTTGCCACTATTTAACATAAATCATGGCTTAGCTGATGTTCCCTAACAACTTGGAAAGGAGCGATCCCTTGAGATGCAATTTATGGGCAGCTTTTAATTGTCCGTCCTGTCCTGTCCAACTTGAAATTTTACAATAATTGCCGTCGAAACTTATACGGGTTTTAAATGGCTGTGGACTTATGCTTCTGTAAAAGACTTTTATTTTGCTTTTGCATACAGACTAACTAATGACCGCTGGTTGGCTTTAATTTTTCGACCTCGCCCGAGCCCAAACTCCACAATTGTTTTTGGGCCCGATTGATTGTCTTTATATATAAATTTTTTTTGCCAACTCGTCTAGATTGCTGCTTTATAACGGATAATTGCAAAAGTGGCAAAATAATTTAATTGGTATGTAGGGGATTAATAACGTTATCAGAATTTTAAATCTATACTATATAAAAAGAGTAGACAATACAGACTGTATAAAAAAATAATGGAAATAAACCAATGATTTTAATTAAAAATCTAAATTTTTATTCCTGGTCAACCTTTTAATATTAGTTTTAACAATAAAATCAAACATGAGCGTAACCAGGATTGGATTTTTCTCTTCTATTTAAGAAGTTAGAATTTTTTTTTACATAAATAATAAATAAACTTAGCTTATTTTTATTAAACACGAACAAGAGATCAAGAATTTGTGTATAAATAGTCTTAGAATTAGTTAATTTTCATCTAAAGTTAAATATCAAATTATTTAAGGTAATTAATTATTTCTAGCAGCGCAACTCTTACAAGACACCTATTAATATTATTGAATTTTTTATGAAATTCTGAATTTTTTTATAGAAATTTTGTCTATGGGACTGACATAATGAAAGGGATTAGGTAGTAAGATAGTTTGCTTAAATTAAAATGAATAGATTTACACATTTGTTTTATCACACAACAATCAATCATTGAATTCGAATACAACTAATTCTAATTCACTAATGATGCAATACACTTCCGTGTTTATTGATAACTAAATAAAGGATGAGTAAATCACATTAGAAACTTTTATATGAGGAGTATATAATGTAAATGGCGTTATTCATTTTACAAAATATATTGAATTGGTTTGAATCTACAATGTATTCAATAATGTTCAATCAAAATAATATATTTAATGCATATTATACTGTGTATAATTAAAGGTCTTGAAATGAATTTCAAAAGAAATTATTTCCGTATTCAATGCTAATGGGCCCTCTGTTATTTATAATCTAAATTAATTTTATATGATCACTAAGCAAGATTAGTAATAAATTTACGTGAATTGCTGCGAATTTTTTGGATTTGACTTTATAATGATATGAAAAAGATAAAAAATTATTTCCATTTTCAACAGAGATATTTTGGCCAGTTAAACTACTAGATTTCTTTTTTCCATCATTAAAACCAATAGTGTTGTTATTAATATTCTTGAACTCTAGTATTTGATTTAATTTTTTTACATACATACATATAGTTACCTATATGGGTTTTGCGGTGAGTTGTAATTTTCATTTTAGCATGACATGTTATATTAGCCATAGTTTGCCGAATTTCAATATAAAAAGTTTTCGCATCTATATAATATATACAAACAGGATTGAATACAGGAAAAGGAATAATGTTACGAACTGTAAGAAATGAAAATTAAGTCTCATAACAACTTAAACCTTCAATGCTTAAATAATTAAAGTGAATTTATCTAAAACAATTGACTAAGATATGATATTACACTACACATTTGAAAACCTACACAAGCTAACTTTGTTTTGTCTCATTAATTTTTTAGAACTGCTCATGCCATTAATCTCCTTTATTTTGAAGACAATAATTGCTGTATTTCAACCATGTTATTTTGCGCTATAACAGTCGATTTACCTTCCTCACTAGTATATAAATTTGAACGAACGTCAATAAATTAATATTATACAAAATATAGATGGCGTTAAACAAACTTTCATCCCAGTTTTTATATTTTTATGTATTGTGTAAATGATATATATAAGAATGCTGTAACAACACAATTCAAAATTTTTTAATTTTTTAAAATTATTTAATTTGCAAAAAGTACTAATATCTCTATAATCACTACTTTACCATGTTATCATTAAAATGGTGGAAAAAGGGTACACATTTTGTGCGCTGATGAGCAGTCTATCTTATCTAGTCTATGGTTGTAACTACATTTATATATTGATAAAATACATTATACCAAACAAAATTACGAGCCTAATATATATAGAATAGAAATTTAGTTATTTTCCATACTGGACATCTAAATTACCGTTGATATATGACCTAAAGATAGAAACTCTAAACAAAAACAATTCCATATTATACGCATATCACGAGCAATAGCGTCACATTGCCAACTATAAAATCAAAATCAAACATGCATAATAATAATAATAATTTATTTTGATATGTCCTTACTAACAATTTGAAATAAAAATTACTGTAGTAGTTATGGGGTCCCATGTAGTCGATTAAAGTAGCGTTTCTATCATCTTCAGACACCATAAAACGGCAGGCCCTTTTTTTACCTAAATAAATATATGTATATATATATATTGTAATAGCTATCATTGGGATTCATAAATTTAAACGTTTTACTTGTTGCTTCGATATTCCAACGTATCAACACCTTTCCATTTTGGGTAATGTACACACTTTCCCACCTAACAGATTTCCAGTTATTAACGACAAAAAGGGATGAATCATCGCTTATATTAAAAGTGTCAAAATCCGTTTCGTTGATTAAAATGGACTCATTTTTTATTATGGCATATATTTTCCAAGTTGAAGGGTTAGCTACTCTTTGATTGTAATTGTATTTTAAGATCAATGGGTCATTTTTTCGGATAGTAATGTTTATTGATAAAGGTCCTAATAGTAATAGTGAGTTATTTATTTGTTATGGCACTCACAATATATTACATAATATTCGAAAAAAACGCCTTATTTATATAATCACTTACGGCTGAATGTTAGGAAAAATTTGGCAATTAAAAAATTATTGAACCAAAGTTCAAAATACGTCACGCTCCCGTATGACAGCAAAGCCTTGTCTGCTTTAAAACTAACCGATCCATTTTCATTACTAACTAAATGGGAATCTGCTAAACCGATTTTATCTCATTCATGTCTGTTTTTATCTTCCACATAAAATTACCCCTCAAATATCTGAGGTTAGAAAAGCTAAGTGTAAATGGTTCGTCAAGATTTACTAAAGTATTTTTTATCTTGACACCTGTTATAAAAGCAATGTTACAAAATAACAAAATCGTCATAACATGGGTAATGGTTGTCAAAAAATTAATATATCAATTTTCTTACAACTTCGTTATATATAATATAAGAATTTTGGAAGTCTAACTTTTATAGAATAAGGTGGAGTTTTAATATAGTACCTGCGACTGATAAATTCCAGCTCTTCACTGGAGAATAGCCATTAAAAATAGCATATGTACCCACATTGTCTTTTATTACATTATTAATATGGTAGACGTATAGTTTGTTGTACCATTGATTCTTTTCGGCAACTTCCAAGACTTTCCAGCCTTGCCCGTTTATTGGTTTAAATTTCCACGTTAAATTATTATTAGCATGACCTTTTTCGATATAGAGAAATTCCACGGACTCACCTGGGAAGGCTTCTATTGATGTGAAATCTAATTTGAAATAATATATATAACTACAAGGTAATAGCAATAGGTGTAAAATTAGGCATTTGATTGAATAGTTTAAATCTTTATCTTTTAGCTAAATTTATCTGAGGGATATAGAAAAAAGGGAAATTAAGCCAGGTTTGTAAAAAGACGCCTGGCTGGGGGATGCACATTGATTTAGTTATTTATTTTTGCGGGTTATTAATTAGTCGGGGATGTTAATTTAGTGTAGAGTTAAATATCTATATGTATTTCTTAGCCATCAGCTTTATTAAACTATTTACTATTTCGGCAATAAAGCAACTGTGTTTATAATTTATTAGAATCAATAATTGCGCTCTGTCTCAGTCAAAATTTAGCTAAATCAATTTTTAACTTATACCTTTAAAAATAATCCAATGACATATTTGGATTTTGTTTATATATAGAAAAGCTTCTTGAATATGAAAATCATAGTCAATCCTTCCACTGTAAGACAACTTCTCACTATCATGCACATTTGAAGCCTTTTTGAGTGTGTCATCAATGTACCATTCGGCCAAACCTGTTATATTTGCACGATTTGAGAAGGAAATAGTGAAAAATTTTCCTGGTTTAACCATTTTATACATTTCATCCATCTCTGCAAAATGTTAATTAATAAGTTGATATGTAAAATTAAGGTTTTGTATAACACTGTTGTTGCTCATTAGTAATTATAATGGTCTAATGAGACAGCAATTCAAAATTTATTAATTGTAATTAAGTGATGATTATCTATGTTATATATACCAGTTTTCTATTTTTAACAATTAAT
The DNA here is from genome assembly GCA_964036665.1 of Gordius sp. MW1. Lineage (NCBI taxonomy): Eukaryota > Metazoa > Nematomorpha > Gordioida > Gordea > Gordiidae > Gordius > Gordius sp. MW1. The sequence goes on from OZ038531.1 coordinate 2,709,327, forward strand.
TTATCTTTGCTACATATTTGAATGTCATTACAATCAAATGATTTACTTAGGATAACATCGATTATTTTGACCGTTTTATTGTCTATAGAGAATTCATACCGTCCCAGCGTATCAAATTTTGCCTTAAATGTAATAAAATAGGATCCATTTTCTACGGCATGTCCATGATTCAAATCCCTCCAAGAAGAATCATTTTCTTTATGTTTCCATTTATAGTCTGTTAGCGCCTCTTTAGAATTATACCGCAGGGTTACTATTTTACCAAAAGCTACCTCTTTTAATTCTAGATTTCAAGAATATATTTTAAAGCTCAAATGTAAATTAATGAATCTAGATATGTAATAAAATTGGTAAATAAGCTAACAATACTAAAGAGAAAAAAGATTGATTAAATCTTTAAATGATTACCTTCATCTATCGCATCTATCAACCCAAAAAATAAGGATAAGATAATAAACTCCAGAAAATTCATCGGTAAAAAATTTTATTATGGTACAAATTTGATAGTAACGAATTTTTATAACAGTGCCACGTCACTATTTACGTATAATAAATTTATTTAATCGGAATCAAAGGTGTTTGCGTTAGAATAGTAAGTAAACAATTATCGCTAAATTATTTGCTAAATATCTGCCTTTAGTTAACTAACTGGGCTAACTTTCTCCGAATTTTGTACCTTGCATATTTATTTTCTCTTATTTTTGTAAAAGAATTTAAATAACAGTGCCAAATTACTATTGACGTATAATAAAATTATTTACCTGGAATCAAAGGTGTTTGCGTTAGAATACTAAGTAAACAATTATCGCTATTAGCTCAATCTGCCTTTAGTTAGCTAACTGGGCTAACTTTCTCCGAATTTTGTACCTTTCATAATTATTTATATTCCCTTATTACTGTAGCCAGTAGTGTTGTTATAAAATGCTAAAACCATAACCTATGGTAGTAGCATACATCTCGCCCATTACCATCATCATAACCGGCACCATGCTGCTTAATAACCCGGTTGCTATCGCTGGCAGCCATGGTTGCATGGTTGAGAGAGATGTAACTAACCGGGCATTTGGCAGATTGGATTGATATAAACCGTGGTATCGGGCAGGCTTGTTTTAAACCAGGGGTCGGCAACCTGTTTGTCCTTAAGGGTGCAATACTAAATCTGAAAATCACCGAGGGCGCATATTTTACAGATAATCAACAGGTAAAATGGCATTAAAAAAACAGATTTTTTATAACTTTATTTTGTTGGTGTCATACATAATGATACATATAATTCAGTGTGAAACTTGGGTGTCCATATTTTCAGCTAATTTCTTATGATTGGGGATATATTTAGAGTTCACAATTATCTAAATGTGAGTCAGTAAGCTTTGTTCGGTGTCTTTGTTCTTAAATATTTCATATTTGAGAACAAAGACTCGCAATTGTATGTTGTTGCACAATATGAATAAATTTTTAGGGCACATTTCCTTTAAATAAGATACTTATTTTCATCGATTAAGTTCCAAAACGTTTTATCATTACTATGCGCTTTTAAAATAATATCACTTTGCAAGTTTATTATTTCTAATTTTAGGTCTTCGATATTATGAAGCTCGAAATATACTGAAACTATTTCATGGACATCATCTTCAGTAACATTGAATGGATTTATGAAAAATCTCAGAACTGGTTCTAACTTCTAATGCTGCTATCTAGAATAAAACTCTTCTATAAGCTTATCTATAATTTCTAAATATGATGTAGCCGTAAAATTTTCATTATTTAAATTTAAACTCTCAACAGTATATTTTATATTTGGGATATGTGATAATGATTTTTTCAATAGATGGGATTTTACCAACACTAACTTGCAAATGCATTTACTGCACTAATCATGCCAGCGATATGCTGATTTTTCCCTTGTATTTTTAAATTCAATTCATTCAACTTTGCCGTTATATCTGTCAGGAATCCGAGGTCGATTAGCTAATCATTATTTTCTAATTGCTCGTAAAATTCTCCTCTTGATGCAATAAATTCCTTTATTTGTGGCAAAAGCATCATAAACCCGCTCAAGTATTTTACCTCTGCTCAGCCACCTCACTTCAGTATGTAAAAGAAGATCTGTGAATGTACGTCCTCATCTTCTAAAAGTAATTTAAACAATCTGTGTTGCATAGTTCCCGATATTATGGTATTAATAATTTTTGTTACAATCGTAAATAAGTGTTGAAAACCGATTGTTTTTGCGCATCACATTTACTGATGTATGAGGCAATGGTAAGAAATAAATTTCTGGAATAAGGAATCCTGTCTACATAAGGTCCTTTTTTCTTACCAGTCATCGCTGGTGCCCCGTCTGTTGTAATTGACGGTAACTTTTGTACAGGTAATTTTACATATATACTTTTCAAAAGTAGAAAAGATATCTTCTCCTATGGGGCTTCCCTTTAATGGCAGAACTTTAAGGAATTCTTATTTGATCGTAAAATCAGAAAATACCATCTTCACGCAAATTGCTAATTGTGATATATTTGTCACGTCTGTCGATTCATTCATCTGTAGCGAAAAGAAAATACAATTTTCCATATCATTTGCTAATTCTGCCTCCAAATTCTCCGCAATTACTTCAATTCTTCTAGTAGCAGTTCGTGCTGATAATTGCAACGTGTTTATAGCTGAAACAATTTCCTTTTTATTTTTAAATTCTTCAAAGAGTGAATCAGCAGCTTTTAACATGGCTTCTTTTACTAATTCTCCATCTGTAAATGGTTTTTTATTCTTAGCTAGCAAGTGCGATATTTTATATGACGCGATCGTTGCTTCTTTATGTTGTTGCAGTGTAGTGAAAAAACTTTGCTGGTTAGTTCTTGAAGATTTTAAAGAAATAAATTTTTTCTTCTAATTTCAGAGTTTTGGATAGTCACTATCAAATTTTGTATGAACGGTCTTAAAATGTCGTTCAACATTACTTTTCTTGGGAATCGCAACACTATTATTACACAGCAAACAAATACACTTCCCTTTGTAATCAACGAAACAATATAGATGCTCCCATTCATCGTTAAAATAATATGTTCTTTACATTTATCCATGAAAGGTTTTGAAAGAAAGGAATTATTTCAGATTACTTGGTAGTTTTAAATGCACGGTCTACGCGTGGTCTATTCGAAATACGATCACACACTAACAAAAAATACGTGCGTGTTATTAGATACGCTCATATCATACATTTACATTAGTCCAGCGAGGGCGCATTAAAAATCGATCCGGGGCGCCATGGCGCCCGCGGGCGCCGCGTTGCCTACCCCTGTTTTAAACTAAACATGGTTTTTAGCAAATTAATTAGCTTCCTATTAGAGTTGGCAGCTGCCATATAATGCTAATCAAAAATTTTCAATCATATTATATTAATCCAAAAATGGTGATAAAAAAATTAAAATATATTTTAAAAAACTTTGCCCCTCTATCTTTATTTGTACCGTTGTTTTGCCCCGCCCCCCCCCCCCCTATTTTTTACCCTCTTTTTTACCAGAGGGGAGGGGGGTGTTTTGCCCCCAACCCTTATTTTTTACCCTCTTTCTCACCAGAGGGGGGGGGGGGTGTTTAGGCCCCCTCCCCCCTATTTTTTACCCTCTTTCTTACCAGAGGGGACTGGGGGGAGGTGCCGCCCCCTGATTTTTTACCCTCTTTCTTATCAGAGGTGAGGGGACGGGGCGGTGTTTTGCCCCCCCTATTTTTAACCCTATTTCTCACCAGAGGGTAGGGGGGGGGGTGTTTTCTCCCCCCCCCCCTATTTTTTACTCTTTATTTTCACCCGAGGGGGGGGGTAGCCTCTATCTCACATTTTTTACCCTCTTTCTCACCAGAGGGCCCCCCCCCCTATTTTTTACCCTTTACACTTATTTAGTAAGAGAGAAGAAGCTAATTTTTAGTATGGTAGTATTAATTAAGGTGGAAAAATTGATCATCAAAGTAGATTTGTATTTAATCCTATTTAAAATGAAAGTGGTGTAGATTATTGTATAAATATTTTAAAGGTAAAAAATTATAGATGTATGAAACTATCTAAGGAGGTGGGAATTAGTATGTTTAGAGACTAATATTATGTATATAGATAAAAGCAAATAAAAGAAAAATAAGAAGTAAGAACAGGTCAACAGTTTAAATAAAAGTTGAAATTAGATAATACTGAGGATACTGGAGGCAGGCTTGTATAAATTTGTGATTTTTGCTTCTGTGGGATATTTTCAAGGTGACAAAGGAATGCTCTAAGGTGTGATGAGTTTCTAGGTAAGTAAGCGAGTTATTCATAATTTGTTTTTAATAGTAGAGATGCTTTATATATGGAATAGTCATAATTGAAATGATGGTCAATGATAACATCTTGCTTTTCTTATTAGGTTTTTGTCCAGGTCAAATACACACATTGATTCCTTTCTAAAATAGATTGAGAGAAATTAAAATTTTCGTGTTGCGTTTAAAATCTAGTACACTACGATAATCTGAGATATGTATTTATGTACTATCAATCCATTATAATTTATAAAATTAGTTTCCAATAATGGTAGTTTAGGATTGATAAAATGCGAGGGTGGAAATGGGTTTAGATATTTCGGTCGTCCAGCGTCCATTATCAATAAAAAAAAGGAAAAAATAGGTAACTTACAAGTGATGTGAATTACCAATGAACGAGAAGGTGTGGACAAGTTTTAATTTATAAACAAAAATAATGAAAACTAGTTGAAATAGGAGGGAATAATAGCGAACACCGGTTGGAACAAGAGAGTTAACACTTATTGAAATAGTGGGATAAACAAATTTAAGATAAAGATGGGGTAAACGACTTTAAGATAAAGGATAAGGTAAAATACAAAAGGGGATTATAAAAATGAAGCAATAGCAACTATAAGAATAGTGTAAAGGATGGCAATTACGAAATACGGCGGTTACGAAACAATAGGGTAAAGACAAAAGGGTAATAGGGTGTGTATAGTGGTAACAGGTAGTTATAGAGGAAGGTGTGGGTGTATGTGTTTGTAATTTCTGAATTGTCCTGGTTGATCATTGATTTGGGGCTTGAGGCGGTCGATTAGAACGCTTTCGATGAATTTTCTTTCTTTGTTATACTGAGATCGGTAGAGGACAGTCGGGTTGTCCCAGTCGATGGTATGTTGGTTTTGTAGAGAGTGTTCTGCTACGGCGGAGTGGGTCGCGCATCGTTTCAGCGGGGCTTTGTGTTCTTTAATTCTTGCTAAGGTTCTCTTTGTTTGTCCCATGTAAAATTGGTTGCAATCGGCGCAGGAGATTTTATATATTAAATTAGAGATATAATTTTTATCGGTTATGTTATTAATAGGTTTTATGAGTGCAAATAGGTTAGATGATGTTTTCTGAGAAAACTTAAAATTATCTATATTATGTTTATGAAAAATTTTATTTAATTCCTTGAGGAAATTAATATTAAGACTTCGGTGGAAAGGTATGGATATATAATGGTTTATTTTAGATTTTATTATTGTGGAGGATTCGCTCCTGATATTAATTTATTTTTAATGTTTGTCAGCAGGTCGAGTGGGTAGTTGAGGTCTAAAAATCTTTGTGTTATCTTGTCAACTTCAACAATCCTATCACACTCTCGAGAGCAATGAGATATTGCTCTTTTAATCATCATTCTAAATGTGTTTATTTTAAATGAAGAGGGGGAATGGCTGTGCCATGGTATATACTGATAGGAATCAGTAGGTTTATGGTAAACTGTTGTGATGATCTCTTTATTTAAATTATGGAGGGTTAAATCTAGAAATGGTAACTGATTATTTGATTCTATTTCAACTGTAAAAATAATGTTTTTATGGAATGAATTTAATGTTTTTAAAAAATCATCTAAGTCATTAGTTAGGTTATGAGGCCAAATAGATAAAATGTCATCAACATATCTGGCATAAAAAAGAGGGAATAATTTAGAGGATTGTATGTAGGATTCTAATTCGTTGAGAAAAATGTTGGCAATTAGGGGTGCGAGGGGGTTGCCCATAGCAGTGCCATTGTGCAAAAATTTAATAGTTCTTTAAATACTGATTTAGTGAAAGGAGGTTGTTCAAGTCTGTAATATACTCAATATGCAAATAGTTTATTATTTTAAAATAACATCTGGTAATGATAATTTATATACTCCAGGTATATAGAACTAAACGATATTATAAATAACGTGTATAAACACAAATTGTATAACATTACATTTCTTCCCACTTTCAAAAGCTAAAACTCTTCATGATAATGTAACGGAGGATTTCGCTTTCTGGTCGATCGCCTTAACGGAATCGGACTTGCAACTTTTTCAACATTCGTTTCCAGACTAGTATTCGAACTTGCAACTTTTTCAACATTCGGTTCCAGACTAGTATGGTTAGTTTCGACGAACTGGGATTGCATCCTGAATTTTAACTGATCCGCGTGTTTCCGTTTAATTCCTTTATCAGTGCGAACATTGTATGAATATGGACCTTTACGTTCTATGATAAATCCTTGGTACCCACCCGCTTTAATTTCATTCCGGATCCATACTGGATCTCCAAGATTAAATTCCCTATAACATGCTTTTCGGTCATGATAGCTCTTTTGTTTAGCTAATCTCTCCTTCCGCTTTTCTTTCGGATCTGGTCGAATAAGGTCCAACGCTGTCCTTACTCTTCTTCCCAACAACAATTCCGCCGGAGCTTTACCCGTGGTTGTCTGAGATGTATTCCTGTATGTCATAATTATTTGTTGAAGGCATAATTCTTTCTCTCCCCCTGATTTTCTTGCTGCCCAGTATCTTGATTTTAGCGTTCGGATCATTCTCTCAGCTAATCCATTTGTTTTGGGGTGATATGGAGTGAATGTTACGTGCTTAATGTTGTTGTTGTTACAAAATTTTGTGAATTCTTCACCGACAAATTGTGGTCCATTGTCCGATACTATTTGCAAGGGAATACCGAACCTGCAAAACCAATTTCGTAACTGCCTCACAATTTGTGGTCCTTTAATCGACGATAGTGTGGCTACCTCCACCCATTTCGATAATGCATCAATTAAAACCAACCAATAATTTCCTTCGACAGGTCCGGCAATATCTATATGAACTCGATCCCAAGGACGGTCAGGTACGGACCAAGAATATAAGGGAACTTCTTGTTCGGCTTGTCGGCCTTCATGACAACCGTCACATTCCTTTACAAACAAATCAATACTCTTGTCCATTCCGGGCCACCAAACATAATATCGGGCTAAATTAAGCATTCCTGTAATACCGGGGTGTCCTTGGTGTAATATTTTTAAAACTAAATTTTGTAGGTTCCTCGGTATTATTAACCGATTTCCACACAATAATAATCCATCTTCAAATGACAGTTCCTCCCTTCGATTGTAGTACGTTTTCATGTCAAAACGGCATTTTTAATTTAGAGGATTGTATGTAGGATTCTAATTCGTTGAGAAAAATGTTGGCAATTAGGGGTGCGAGGGGGTTGCCCATAGCAGTGCCATTGTGCAAAAATTTAATAGTTCTTTAAATACTGATTTAGTGAAAGGAGGTTGTTCAAGTCTATCATAGATTTTTACACTATAATTTTTAGCAGAATCTAAAGGAATATTGGTAAATAATGACTGAATATCAAAGCTTACAAGTGAAAATGAAGTCGGTAAACTACAGTGTTTCAATCGATTAATTAGATCTAAAGAGTTTTTTAAAATTAATGGTGAAGATACATGTGGTTGCAATATTGATATAAGGTGCTGGCTTAGATTAAAATTGTAGGAGTTAAAAGATGACAAAATTGGTCTTAATGGAATTAAAGGTTTATGAATTTTGGGTAACCCATAAATTAGAGGAGTGCGAGATGTGGACGGTCTTAACTTCCAGTATAAGGAGGTGCTGATTTGATTATCTTTTGAAAGATTTGATAAGAAGGTTTGTAACTTTTTTTCCCGGGCATTAGTAGGGTTTCTTTTCAATTCCTTAAATAAAGTATTGTCTTTTAAAATATCAAACATTTTTTTGTTATAATCATCTGTGTTCAGAACTACTAGTTGACCACCTTTGTCTGATTTACAAATTCTTATATTAACATTGGATTTCAATGACTTAACAACTGAAAAAACTTTCTTATCTTTAATTAATTTCAATTTGTTAACTTTCAAAGGGCAGTCATTATTTAAGGTATTAGATAAAAAAGATTCTAATGAGTTTTTTATATGTAAATTGTCTGGATGTTGTTTTTCTATAGTGGTTAGAATGTTATTAAAGCTGTTCAATGTAGGTAGTAATTTGAGTTTATTGTTGTCAAGACAGAATTTAGGTCCAAGATTAAGCAAATTGATTTGAGATTGATTAAAGTTAGTGCTTGACAAATTTAAAAATGCTGGTTTATTGTTATATGCTTTAGGTTTATTTTCTATTGATACTGAGAGTTGATGGGAAGGGAAGAAAAAGTTTTCTGTTTAATTAAATTATCTAACTTTTTTAAAATTGTTTGAGCTGGATAAAACATTTTATTGTAGGCTAAAATGTTTGCGTACTTGATAAAAACATTAAAAAAGTCTTTATTATTAGTAAATAATAAATTTTGAAGATCAAAGAGTTTATAAGAAAGAGTGAGTTTGCTAAAATAATGGTTAGTAATTTCGCATTTAATCAAATCATTCTTAAAAATGAAAATTACTTTAGAGTTAAAAATGTTATTAGGCATTTTTACAATAAATGAAGGTATAATATTTATATTAAGACAGGTTTTAAGAAAAATAATTTTATTATGCAAAGTATAGAATTTTAGTAAAAATTTAATAAAGTCAAAGTATACTTTTACCACAAGTATATTGAATGTATTTATGTACTATCAATCCATTATAATTTATAAAATTAGTTTCCAATAATGGTAGTTTAGGATTGATAAAATGCGAGGGTGGAAATGGGTTTAGATATTTCGGTCCAATTCAGAAATTACAAACACATACACCCACACCTTCCTCTTTAACTACCTGTTACCACTATACACACCCTATTACCCTTTTGTCTTTCCCCTATTGTTTCGTAACCGCCTTATTTTGTAAATGCCATCCTTTACACTATTCTTATAGTTGCTATTGCTTCATTTTTATAATCCCCTTTTGTATTTTACCTTATCCTTTATCTTAAAGTTGTTTACCCCATCTTTATCTTAAATTTGTTTATCCCACTATTTCAATAAGTGTTAACTCTCTTGTTCCAACCGGTGTTCGCTATTATTCACCCTCCTATTTCAACTAGTTTTCATTATTTTTGTTTATAAATTAAAACTTGTCGACACCTTCTCGTTCATTGGTAATTCACATCACTTGTAAGTTACCTTTTTTTTTCTTTTTTTATTGATAATGGTCGCTGGACGACCGAAATATCTAAACCCATTTCCACCCTCGCATTTTATCAATTCTAAACTACCATTATTGGAAACTAATTTTATAAATCTGAGATATGTTGCATAAAAAATTTTTGTCTTGAAAAATTCATAATATATAATTTGTTAAACGCAGATGTCGGTAATGATTTCTGCTGATAAAGAAAAGAACCATTAGAACTTCGTTAAATGTTATATTTTTTAATTTTAATTGTTTTTGCAACTTTAATCCCTATTCTTATAATATAAGAAAAAAAAATAAAAACAGGGTTTTTTGATTAGGATTAAACCTTCAACAAAATATACAAAACCTTTTTCGGTTGATTCTACGATACCTTTATTTATGTAATAATGTTTTTATAAGTTAGCGCCATCTATAAGCAATTTTAAAACAGAAAATAATTTGATAAGATATATTTATGTAATTTTTAGGGATGTTTGACAGGTAAATTTAACAAATACAATTTTTTATTAGATTTAAATTAATTGAGAGAGAGATGTAAAAAGAGATTAGACAAGATTAATAATATAACGTCATCTTGATGATCTATGATTAGAACAAATAAAGTAATATGAAAAGTAACTCTAATTGACGCCATCTATCGGCAATTTTAATTAGAGACTAATTTGAATTATATATATATCCCTATCTTTTTTAGCATGTGACTCGAAAATGATAACAAACATATAACGTTTTCGCTCTTATTATAAAAAAAATAAGGATATATATAGTTTAGTCTCTAATTAAAATTGCCGTTAGATGGCGCTAATTAGAGGTTTTTAATTTAATTGCGGCACTCCTGAAAGGGATTATTAATAACTTTTACTGATTATCATCAAACCCGCAATTTATTAATTAATTTCAAAATTATTATTATCCACCATAATTATGAGGGTTATTCATTAACCACCATAAGAATGGAATGGGTTGAATCTAATTTGAGAATTATATATACCAATCTAACTTAGAATGTGACTAGAAAATTAACTATGGCATACTGATGAGCTCTAATAAGAGCGAAAACGTTATATGTCTGTTTTTATTTTCGAGTCACATGCTAAAAAAGATAGGGATATTAATTGCTATGCAATTTATGGGCTCGTTTTTGTTGTCTGTCCGTTGTCCGTTGTCCACCAAGTTATGGCGTCAACTTTGTGACCTGGAGACTTGTGTTTAATCCCAGGAGAGGACGAATTTTTTTTATTTTTTTTTTAAATTAAATTAATATTTTGTTCTTGTTAATACCATTGATAAAATCAATTTTTGACTGTCCGCTGGCTACTGACCAATGAAAAAATGACCATTGGCCAAATAAATCGAATTTTTTTATGAGACTGGCCGGGAAATGTCTGATATTTTTAAAACAAAAGGGTATTTTAGGAATCTGAAAAAGCTATTTTACCCCTGGCCGCCCTGGGAGCCTTCGGGTAAAGTTTCGAGCGAATCGGGCCGGTAGTTTCAGAATTTAGTTCTTTTTTTAAACTAGAAGGAATTTTAGGATTCTGTAAGAGCTATTACTTTAAATTTTATTTATATAGTTTGTTAAACCCCAATAATTTTGACCGTATATTGTAACATTGATAATATGACTTTTTGACCGTCCACAGGCTACTGACCAATAAAAAAATGTCAAATGTCCAAATTGTTTTTAAGTAAAGGATAAAATTTCAAAATGCTCCTTTCAAAATCATTATAAAATACTGAAACAAATTCTTGAATATTTTACTAATTAGTTATTTATTTGATGATCAAAAAACGTCAATTGCTGAAGTAGCCCCCCCCCCCCCTCTATTTTTTCATAACAATTTATATTTGTTAAATTATCTATAATATATTGATTTTCTATTTTTCATTTCATTATCTATTTAAATAACATAAAATTTCATTTATATCTTGAGATCATAAATTGATAAGGGATTAATATATCATAAATTTAAAAATGCAGCATTTTCTTCATGCTAGCTACTGATATGGGCAAATCATATTTTTAGATGGTTACTAACTAAATGCATACAAAATTCCGTCGTTTTGTATTTGCTATGTTTAAAAATATATGATTAAAAATTAAATTTACTACATTTCACTTATACTTTTATCTTAACTCTTTCATATGTTATAAGTATTTTTATATGCCAGGGTAAACTAAAGTTTATTACCCTAGTATTATAAGCGGGGGAGGGGGGGGGTTTAGAGGGAGGGAGTGGAGGTGATGGGAGAAAGAGATGTGTTAGTATTATTTTTAATTTATTAATATAGGAGTGGGGGGGGTGGTAGATGTATTGAACAGAAGTTAATAATTGAGGGGGGAGGGTTGGAATTTTCTATATGAATTTTAAATTTCCGTCGTGTTCACCACTGCGACTGTTATTTTTAATATAAACTTAGACGAACTAACCAAAAAGGTTAAGTTTAATAGCAATTAACAAAGCATTGTTAAAATTAATTTAAAATACTTAAATCTCAAGTTTGCCTCTAATTTAAAGCTTTTGCTCACTTTCACTTATCAAGAATATCGTTTTATATTTAGTTTTCTTATAATTTCCTCTTCTTTAGGGTATTTTCGCTTTTCTCATATTAACAACCTTTGACACCCATTAGTTAAAAAAACCAAAGTATGACCTTTTCCCCTAAAAAAAAATTAGTTATGAATAACTTAATTGGTTAACATCGATAATTACCCTATGCCTCTACTGATATAGGTCCCTGTGCCCCTACAAAAGCCTATGCTTCTACTGATGTGGGTTCGAATCCCGGCGAGGGCAAAATTTTTATTTTTTTTAAATTAAATTAATATTCTTGTTAATACCCTGAAAAATAAGACTTTTTAACCGTGTCCTGGCTACTGACCTAGGGGAAATATGACCATTGGCCAAATGTGAATCGAATTTTTAATTTTTTTCTATTTGGAATTGGTTAACATTGATATTTACCCTATGCGCGTCAGTCCAATTATTTTGCATTTAATACCCCCTATAGGAATTCTCGCCCCTTCCCACCTTTCTCGCCCATAAATTGCATAGCAAATATGATACATTTATACGGAGTATAGATGAGTCGTTCCCCCTTCCTTTCCCCCCTCCCCCTTCCCACGAGAACCGAAGGCTCGAGTTACTTCATAAGATCAATATAAATTTATCTTAGAGTTGTGAACATTATCCAGCCAGCCCATCTGAATTTTTTTTAAATATTATTGTCAACATATTTTGAAAAAAATATACCTATATAATGTTGCACAAATAAAGTTATTACCTTAACCGCAAATAAATCGACTGGTGCTCAAATATTTAATTATAATTTTATCTAGTTTAAAATGCCTTAAGTAAAATTAGTTTCTAATTAGGTTTCAAAAATCTTTAAGGGTTTCTATAAATCCTTAAAATTTAAAATTTAGTGTTTAGTAATTATGACTTTATGCTATCATTCTCATTCTAATTACAACTACGTGTCAGTTTTTAGCGAAGTTATTATAAAGTAATATCTAGGCATTTAAATTAAGGGGTTACGAAAGGTTGACAAACGGGTGCGCTGCTCTTAAAGGCACGAAATCAATAAATTCAAATTATCATTTTTAAATAGTGAGAATATCGAAAAAGTATTATGATCTCTTTCATTATCAATATACAAATCGTTAATGCAGTTTTGGTGCACTTATGTTTAAATATATACACCAGTGCGAATAAAATAATAATTTTAGTAAGAGATAAATATAAACTGGAAATAGAATGAAGAAATATATAGACTTTATTGTTATATATGCTTATTATAATTTTATTCTCAAGTCCGAATTTTATTCAAGATATTGTAAAAAAACATAAAAAATGCTGCGTGGGACTTAAAAAATAAAAAATTCCTTAGTATCTTCTTCTTTTTCAGTTATTTGGTCCCACATCCGTGGGGTTTGTTTTGACTAGTTTCTTCCATCTTGACCGGGTGAGTGCCATATCTTGACTAATCTTTTTTGTTTTCATTACTTTATCCACTTGCCCTTTCCACGTGACACGAGGTCGTCCTCTTCCTCTCTTGCCCTGTACCTCCATGTCTAGGACTTTGATTTACATCATTCGTGTCCCTTCTTAGTATATGCCCATACCACCTTAGCCGATTTTCGTTAATCATGTCCGTTATAGGTTGAATACCCATTTTTGTCATGAGAAAGTCATTCGTCATATGGTCGAGCTTAGTATACACCAAGCTCCACCGTATCATTCACATCTCTGTGGCTTGTAATAGCTTTCTTTCCGTGGTGTTTAATGCCCATGTTTCACTTCCATAAAGTAACACCGGTCTTACAATGGATTTGTAAGCTTTGCTCATCCATATTGGCATTTTCTTGTCGCACATTACACCGGACATGCCATTTAAGCCATACTTTTTATATGCGGGCATTGATTTCCGTTGCGCAACCTCCCTCTTGATGTGGCATCGAGCCGAGGTATGTAAAACCTCTCTACTTTTGGGTACTTTAGATGGTCTTCCGACCTGACGCCAACCCTCCACTTTTTGCAAACGGACTTGGGACCATCGTAGGTAGTGTTAATTCCTTAATATCTTCTGCGGTTCTTTTTCTTCTGGACAATTGTTTTCCATCACTTACGGCTTCTTTGCCTATGCCATTTCCTCGATTCTCTTTGTATATCGGCTGTCATCATCTCGCCTTCTTGTTATTACAATTCCACATCTGGCTAGTTTTAATCGTCCTCTTTGCCCGGAACTCCTCATTCACATATACAACATTTACATATTTGATTCAATTGAAAAAGATTCAATTTTAAGTATTTTGATATAAATTGGGATAGAGGGAAGTGGGTGTTTAGCATAGCTAGAGGCTTGCTTACAAAATAGAATTTTGTCGGTCCAAACCCGTCCCGTTTTTATGTTTCTATTTTTAATTTGTCTAAGACTGTTTCGAGTTTAAAATGTGCTATAACCCTTAACCTTATAGTTCGATCCCAACGAAGATTTTCAATCGCAAAATACATTTTAAGTTTATTTAGTCATAAAAATATTATAAATTTGATTACTATCAATTGATAATTTTAAACAATGATATATCCGCAAGACATCCAATTAAACTTGTCACAGTTTAATCCACTAAATATCTGTAACAAAATATAAAAAAACTTTAGAATTTGAATTAATAAATTCTCTACTTCCTTTATTTTTTAAATTTCTCATAGCTGCTGTTAGTGTGTTACAGGTATTTTTATTAAAATTTTAAGAATTAAATTGAATTTTTTTTATTATATAATAATTATAGACAGAGGAGGGAGTGGTTGAAATTTATGAGCTATATTTAGTAAGGTGTACAAATATCGTATTAGTTTAATTTGGAATTTCAAAATATTAACACGAGTCTCAGATGGGCCTCATAAGCTTGACCATGAGTTCGATTCTGGTCCGATTGGAACTCGAGAAAAAGCCATAACGGTTTATTATCATTCAAATTTTATGCAGATCATATTTACAATGATTTATTATTTTTAAAGTTGACAAATAATAACCATCCCAAAAACAAGGGTATAAAATCTTGGCTGCTTAGTATATGCTGTTCACGTTTACTATTTAGGGATTACATCGGGTGTGAATTCAAAACTAAATTAAACAATTTCATTTAGCATTAAAAAAGATGATATATTTCGCAGGAAAACAAAGGAGAGGAAGACCCAAGCTTACCTGGATTCATAAAATACGGCACAATATGAAAGTCCACAAGATAAAGAAAGATCTATGTAAACATAGAAACACATGGAAATGAATGCTGAAAGGACTGACCACCAGCCTAGGTGACAAATCATAGAAAGAAGAAGTTAGCATTACAAACTATTGCGTTTTATACACGAAAATTTTTTTAATCTATTTTTTTAGTGCATGGTATTATTATATCTTTTTCTATTATAAAATAAATTTTTTATTGTTATACTCACCCAATTTAAGGCGCATGGGATCATTGTCTCTGATTGGTCTCTTTTGTAAAAGGGGGAGTAAAATTTTTAAATTCCATCTGATCGTTACGGCACCGACTTTTTAGTATGCTAATATTGATAACATGATTATATATTGGCTTATTGTAGTATTTTTTAATTATAATAAGCCATTCTACACATGTCCAGTATTTAAAAGACTTTATTTTATTTATTTTTAAGAAAATACACAATTTATTTTAAAAGTTAATCAATTTATTCTAATATTTTATTCTTTACCATATATATACATGCTTATGGATCAATATATGAACCTAGAAAGTACTTTTAATATGTGTATTTAATTACATATCTATTTTTGGTATCCAATATTAAGATTTTAAATTTTATGCTTAAAGACTAAATTTATTTGCCTATATTTAATTTAATTACACATTTGTGTCTTGTGTTTTTTTAATATAATTTACTAGTGTGTCAAAAACGATAATACTAATTTATTATTATATAATATAACTTAAAATTTGATTAAATATCTTCACCTTTTTATACCCTACAAATATAAAATGACAATAACTTCAAATGATACCAAATTTATCATAAAAAATAAATTTATCATAAATAATCAAATCTATATTAAACATTTGAATATTCATATATAAATATTTTACCATATGTCAATAATTATGAACATGTTGTGACACATCTGGTGTTTTTAATTGTCAAGTTTAAATCTGCTAGACTTGCTAAGAACCAATAGCCTCTGTCTTCCCCTCTTTTATAAGCTTCAATTTTATCCATTTAATTTAATAATTTTTATTGCTAGTCATTTATAAAGTATTTAAATAAAAATTTAATAACAATTTTACTAAATCTATAACTACTTGTAATTGAAATGATATATTTATTTAGTGAACATTATGCCAGAACCAATATCAAGTAATTCATCTATCAGTGATACAGATGAAAATAGTGCCCGACCATTGAGAAAAAGACGATTAAGGTTAGCATTATTTTATACATTAATATTAGAAATATTTATACCTCCCTCCCCTCTTTTAACTAAAAAAAGTGAAATAAAAATATTAAATTTGATAAGAATGTTTGATACAAGGTTATATTTTAAAAACTTATATCATTCAAAGATATATATTAATGGCATTTATATTCTGCCCCCCCCCCCCCTAAAATCATATTAAAATTAATTTTAAATACCAATATAATTAACCTAAAAATAGCATTTTGCTTCAACCTCAAAATAAATTAATATGTAAAACAAGTAATGTAAAACTAGCAAAAAATATCATATATATTAAAAATTCTAAAATTGTATCTTTTACATATAATTAATTTATGCCATCTTTAATTTACACTTTTTGAATAATGTGAAATTACCCATATATTTTTACATGTGTTATATGCTTTAAATTTTAGATGTTTTATTAAATTAATATAATTTAATTTTATTAAATTAAAATTATGGAAATATTGCTGATTTAAAGTTTTGGAAAGGTTTTGAGATTTTTAATCATAGGTTTGGAAAGAAACTTCAAATCTATGAAGAACTTCTTTATATAATGTAAAAAGTTAATGCAAAGAAATTCTATTTTGCTTTAATCTTTTTGAGCACGTTTTAACAGCGAGTTTATGGTCCTTATCAAGTTATAAATGCATAGCGGGGGCAAAAAGTGTTTAATAATGAGTAAGGTAGGGGGGGAGGGCATCTGCCCCTTCCTGCCCCCTTCTCCCCCCCCCCCCCCCCGTTTCGAAATTTTCATTTTTTTTCATTTTTCACTATTTGTATTCTATTGTAGAAACCGTTTTACCCCGCCGGCAGCAACAGAAAATGGGTTGGGAGATAGTAACGCTCAGCAAGCCTTGGAATTAGCAGAAATGGGAGAGAGACTATGCGCTTTGACACATTATCCACAAGTAAATCTCTGGCCAAAAGGCTTGCCATTTATTCTTCTTTATCACGTATTAGGTCTAGAGCCCTGGATGGGCCGTCCGAAGCCGGGCCCGACTCGGGTTCGGCCTGATGGGTCAACCCGACCCGAGGCTCGAGCCTGGCCCGAGGCAAAAATTTGTGATAAATTTTTGTAAAACTTTCCACTAATTCCTTTGTTTAGTAGGCTATTTAGAGGAGACAAAATATTTTTATGTTAAATGAAAGGTTCGCGGATGGGTATTCTGAATAAATCTTTTTTTTAACATAAACTTGTATTTCAAAAAAGTCGGGCTGGGCTCGGGCAAAATAAAATAAAAAGTGTCGAGCTCGGGCCGAAGAAATTCCGATCTGCAGGGCCTTCTCTGTTTAATCCAGTTTGTAATAGAGTTTAAGTGTAAGTGTTGTAAAAACCGCTAGGTTTTGTTTGGCCCACCTTTGACCAAAGTTTGTTTGGTCTAATTTTCTTAGTCGACCTCCGGGCTTAGTCGAAATTCGAGAAACGGACTAGAGTCGGCCATTAGTCTTAGTTCCTTGTTTTTACAACACCATATTAAACGTAATATTTATGTTTGTACACACAGGCGATTGGCTTATTCGTGAAGGGGTTAGCCTTGCTAGGGCACACCTTAAGTCCGAACGACAATGGACTTCTAACGCCAAGGCCGGTCAGTGGTAGCATTACTGCCTTAGCTAGCGCCATGTTTAGTCAATTGGGCAACGCTTACTTCTACGCGCGAGACTATGACAACGCCCTGCTATGCCACCAGCGAGATCTGACCCTGACACGGTACCCCTCATACATTACCTGTATATATTTATTTTTGGATTTTTTCCTTAAATTTTAGAATATTAACGTATAGTATGAGTAGAATAAACTTAAGTTTTCTTTTAAATTCATCAGAGTTTAGTCAAAGTTAAGGTTGAAAAGAGTAAATTGGGCCATTCCATGTTGAATCTTCAAGCCCCTCCCCCTTTAATTCCAAAGATTCTTTCAAATTTATTAAAATTAGGACGGAAATTTCAAAAAATTATCATTTTGCCCCTCCCTAAATCATTATTGCCCCATTTTAATTCCAATGCTGGCTACGTCCACGAATGCACTGTATATTTTGATTTTTTTCTTAAATTTTAAATATCAACATATAGTATGTCTAGAAACCTAAGTTTTCTTTTAAATTCATCAAAATTTCTGAAATTGATCTCGGGTCTCAAATCAAACTCATGGTTGACAAAAGTTAATTAACTATTTTTTTATATGAAAAAGGCTTTTAAACCCTGTATTTAAACTTGGTTTTAGACGAACTTAAGTTTAAAAAGTTATTGGGACTTACATGGGCGTAGCCAGGAAAGGGCGGTTGCCCCCTCTAAATCCAAAAATTCTTTCAAATTTATAAAATTATGGTTAAACTTTTAAAAAATTATCATTTTGCCACTCCCTAAATTATTATTGCCCCCCCCCCTCTAATTCCAATGCTGGCTAGGCCCGTGGGGTCTTAGCTTTTTCACGGGATTCATCATATTTTGTGTAGGTTTAAATGGTTAGTGTTTTAGCGATGCGCAGGTACGTTTAAAGATTTTTAAAATTATCCAACTATTTTCATTTACATAATCATAAAATAATTTATTATTGGGACTTGGGAGTGAATGCTCGTACATTTTAACATGGCGCCCAATTTACGTTTTGCGTCAAAAATTTTATGTTGTACAGAAATGGCGACGACATCGCTGGAGAGGGTAAAGCGTGGGGCAATTTGGGTAACAGTTACAAGATGTTAAATCAATTCGACGAAGCGATACATTGTTGTCAAAAGCACTACGAAATAGCCATTTCCCTCCACGATCGGGTAATTTCGCTTGATAGCGCACGAGAATGACATTTAATTTTGCGATTTTAACGTTAATTTTTAATGTTTACGGTCTTTTTAAATCAGACCTGACTTTTAAATAAATGTATATTTTACGCTTTATTGTAGTATAGAATTTTTTGTTGTAGCTTTTAAACGGGAAATCATATTTTTAGTGAACTTAAAGTCGTTATATGGAATAACGTTTAAGTAGAGTTGTAAAAACGGCTCGGTTTCGTTTGGTCGACCTTTGGCTTAACCAAGACTAACGATCGACTCTAATCTGTTTTTCAAATTTCGACTAAGCCGGGAGGTCGACCAAGAAGACAAAAAATCGACCAAACAAAACCCAGCCGTTTTTACAACAAAACTACCTTCAAGATTCGATTCTTTTATCACACTATATATCAATCTCAGGTTTAAAAAGTCCACTTAAAATCTACTTTAAAAAACCCTTCATCTCAGCAAAGTTTGAATTTAGGTCCAAAACATTTTTTTGAAAATGTACAATTTTATTTCTTTACCCACGGGGGTTGTCAAATAGCTGAGCCAAAGTCGGGCCTTGTACAATTTGGGTAATATGTATCACGGGAAGGCGAAATGGTTGGAAGGTGCTAAACGGTCTCAAAAGCAGCAATCAAACTCTCATTCGAATGGGACATCCCTCTCGTCAAGCTCTTCGACTACCGAACTATATGGCCACCCCGAATTTAAACGAGATCCTGCCATATGCACCGCCCTGCAAAAGGCTTTGGAATACTACGAGTAACACCGTGGTTATTTTTAACCACGTATAAGAACCAGTATTAAATAAATTAACTAAAGCTAAATCATTTTATATAAGGCATATGAGAAATTTGAGATATAACCTTTTTAAAATAATCACGTTATAGCTAGCTAAGGTTTGAGGCTTTCGTAATCTTAAACTAAATACATATGCAGATGCAATCTTAAGTAAGTCTTCAGTAATTGGGTCCTAATGTCGGCTCGACATTGGATTGACGTATAAGAAAAAAATGTCAATAATTTAACTTTAATCAATTTTGCGCTGCGCATACATGCTGCAAAAATCGGGGAAAACTTAATTTTTTAAAACTTATCAATCGTCTAAACTTAATTTAATGGCAAGTACAATTTAAAAAACCTTTTTGTGAATTACGATACGCAGTTAGAAGACAGTATGAAAATTTAATAATCATTATCAAGAGACACAACCCCTTAGGTAGAGCCAACTCGACTCGGACAAAAATTAAAAATATTTCAGGCCTTGGGCTCAGGTCGAGCCAAAATTTACAAAAGCATATCGAGCTCAGGCCGGGCTCGGGCAAACTGGAACTTGATTAAAATTTGATAAGCAAGCATACTTTTGATTGTAACATCGATGGGTAACGCCTATATACCTATATTAGGCTTTCTCAAGTCTTCCCCTGTCCTAGTTTACCCACTTTGATTAACAGACCAAAATTCATATCTGTAAACTATAGACTAGTAGTAATGCAATAGACCGCCGACGAGCTGGTAATAATCATTAAATATGAGGCATATAAACAATAAACTCAACGCCGTTATTTTGCAAATTTAATTTAATGTCAAACTTATGTATATAAAAATAATCCCTTAACGTTCTCATTATTCTCTCTTCGATGTTTTGCAATTTTTCGCCGCACAAGTGCGCATATTGAAAAAATCATCTCACCAAAACTGGCGGATTGAGTTACTTAATAATAATCTTAAATGTTCTCTTTTATAAATTTTTTTTTTATTTTCCTCTCTCTGGCGAATGTTTTATTTTTTGACCGCAGCAGTCATCTTTTTCCGTGAACATTAATATACAAAGCCTCAAATTAATTAGTACTTATCATTGTATTTACACATTGAGCCCATTGGATTTGTGATATAACCATCATTAACAATTTTTTAATTTATTACCTTAAATCTTTTATAAAAGTCAGGGCTATATTTATATATTAATTTGCCTTATCTTCATCCGAAATAGGTCTTATTTTATCATGGCTTCACGAATTAGAGTTATACAGTAATTGTAGGGACATTATGCGAATTAAAATTTAAAAGCAGACGATTTATTCAGGTAATTAAATGAGTGTTTGGGATTGGATAATTGCAGATAGAGCAAAACAATTCTTAAAAGATTTAAATTTTGCAAAAAGAGCAAAATAAAAACCTTAATGGCGAAGCCAAAAAATATTTTTATTATTTAAAAAGTTTATAATAAAAAGTATAAAAATATACCCAATATCACTTTTGTCTTTAAATTTTGAAAAATTGCAGATAGAGCACTCCAATTTTCATGTAGCGAAATTTTAATGCAAAAATCAGCGCTGTAATCATCATAAAAATGAGAATATTTTATGCATACACATCGTCGTAGAGAATCGTTATGGCAGGCTAAGGCTTTGGAAGAAGGCAGTTCCGGGCTCGGGCGAATATACGGTAGTTTGGGGAACGTGCATTACTTGCTGGGCAACTTCGAGCGTGCCATCCATTACCACAAACAGGTTAGTTCGCCTGCTGTACTTTGTTAATAATAATGATAACAACATTATTTTAGTTTTCTTAATGGTTTGTCTTGACAAAATATTAGGATTGGAATTGTTGTAAAAACGGATGGGGGTTTTGTTTGGTCCACCTTTGGTTTATCCAAGCCTAGGGGTCGAGTCTTTTTTTCAAAATTTCGACTAGCCCAAGAGGTCGGCTAATAGAACAAAGCAAAAAACTTTTGGTCCGCTTATGTTTAGTCGACTAAAACCAAAGGTCACCCAAACGAAAGCCCCATCCGTTTTTGCAACACTAATTAGAATTTTAGTATGGGTGGTGGGGTGGGTGCATCTATTTATTATTACAATTGTGTTATGTCTAAAATTAACGCTGAAAGTTTAGGTTACTTTTATGAGCTCGAAGGTGTAAGCGATTGGAAATTGTGGGGTTTGAACCATTTAAATTATGAATAAGCTCACGATAACATTTATTTTGGTTTAGTTTTTAATTTAAATGAAAAACTTGAAAAATTCATCGACTTTCACTAGTTAGTGTTGTAAAAACGCCTGAGTTTCTTTTGGTCGACCTCTAGTTTTAGTCGACTAAACATAAACAGTTCAAAGGTATTTTGGTTTGTTTTTCTCAGTCGACCTCTAGGCTTAGTCGAATTTAGAAAAACAGGCCAGAGTCGGCTGTTAGTCCTAGTTGAATTAAAGGTCGACCAAACAAAACCCAGCCTTTTTTACAACACTATTTTACCTTCAAATCGATGCAAAAATATATATAAATCAAGTCGACTATCTTTTAAATAATAATACATCGCAGCGAAATGCTTTCAATAATGTTGTAACTATAACCGCAAAAAGTGAAATTAATAACGTGAGAAGAGTTAAAATTTTTAATAAACATTCCTTTGTGGGGGTGGGTAGAGATTGAAAATGGCTGAAGAAATTGAGGATTCTTATGCACAGAGGCGAGCCCATACCAATCTAGCAAATGCTCACGTTTTCCTCGGGGAGTTTCAAGATGCCATCGACCATTACACGTAAAAATATCATTTATTCTTGAGAAAGGTTGTTTTTAAATTTCAAAAATTATTTATTTTTCGACCGAATTTTAACTTTATTTCATAAAACTTGATCTTTTATAAATTTTATGCCATTGCGAATTCTAGTTACATTCATGCATTTATGCTTGACAAATTAATCGCAAAAAGGGGGAAGGGGTTAATATATCTTATATATAGGAAAATGTGGGCCAGGGCGAGGGCGAAAAAATTTAAGCTAACCGGTGGTCATTAGCAAGTCTATATGCGAAAGCAAAATAAAAGTCTTTTACAGCAGCATAGGTCCACAGCCATTAATACCCGTGGTTTCCACGGCAATTATTAAAAAATTACTAGTTGGAGAGGACAGGACGGACGGACGGACGGGCAACTAAGATTATTATGGGGTTTGATTAAATGCGATTATTCGCGATTTCGCATGAGGAAAAAGCCAATGATTTCTTTTTAAATTTAGTGTAAACTAATAGAGATTAAAGACGATAGGAAATTCCTAGGCATGGATCATGCGAAATCCCAAATTTTAGAAATTTTCTATAAACTCTTTGTTTTTTTACTTTCAATAATTTTATTTTGCCTCCGCTCAGAAGCACTTTTGTATTAGGGCTTCTTTAATTACAGTTGCTTTCAGTTATAATATGAAAAAAATTAATTAACACTTACCGTCATGAACCATTTTTCGAAGAAGCACAGATAAAGGAGATGCTTTAATATAATATAATACGTGTTAAAATTTACAGAAACTAGAGGTGGATTTAAAAGTTTGGCCCTAGTGTTGTTTGGACTGAATTCGCTTAAAACTACTTCATTCGCCAAAACGTGCTAATTCTATTGCAGTTTTTACACATTTGTAACTAATGAGTTTTAATTAGATTTTGCAACCCAAAAATGTGTCTTTAAAAAATCTCTACCCCTAAACCCCGTATCTAAAAAATTTGTAACACCCCCCCCCCCCCCCTCGTAGCCCCATTCCATATTGTTGAAACTAACCTCAACTCTAACCGCTAACCCTCTAACAAATTTAAAAATGTCACTTTCAAATGATAAACCATCGTAGAAGAGCTTTGAGATTGGCGTTGGAGAGTGGGGATGCCAAGGGAGAAGCGCAGACTTATTATAGCCTGGGAAATACGTACGCCTTGATGTGTGACCACGATCGAGCCGTTGAAATGCACTTGGCTCATTTGGAAATTTGTGGAGGTCTAGGGGACATGGCTTCTAGCCTAAAATCGTTTTGGAGTTTATCTCACGTCTACCTACAAATGGGAAATTTGGATTTTGCAAAAAAATACGCCACTTCCCATTACGAACTGGCTCTAAAAGTAAGTCCAGAGATTTTAATACGATTTTGAAAAGAATGTGTTTTATAAAAATTTATATAAAGTACAAATATTTTTGATAGAGAATCTTACGTTGAACATTAATATGTTTTTAGTTTTTTCCCTAGTCGTCCAGATAGTGTAATAAATGACATTAAAGGTGCAAAAATGTCATTTTAACGTTTTTTGAGGCTATATTCCCCGATATTCCCACGTAATTTTAAATTTATTTTTAATAATATTCATATAATCCTATAGACCATTTATTGATCTAAAGCAGTGATTCTTAACCTGGGGGTCGCGACCCCCTAGGGGGTCGCGAGATGTTTGCCGGGGGGTCGCCAAATTTTTTTAGAATAAAATAAAAATATTCAGAAAAGCTTTAGAAAAAATACTCACCAGGGGATTCGAACTCGTTGTCTTAAGATTCATTATTAGAATTAATAAATGATTGTAATTTAAAATCTTTGTTTAAAACTAAAAGTTTGCCTCAATATTGGATACAAATTCGTGCAGAATATCTTCCATTATTTTCAGCAGCAATTCAAAATTTGCTGCCTTTCGCTAGTACATATTTGTGTGAAAAGGCTTCTCAACTATGGTGGATATAAAAACTTAAAAACGCAATCGATTGCGACTAGATTCCTGCATGAGGATAGCATTACAATCAATTGAACCAAGAATAAACAAATTGGCTGAAGATGTTCAGCAGCAGAAATCTCATTAAATATATTTCCGAATGCATATATTTTTTATTTTAAACATTGTTTTTATGTTTAATTATGAAGTTTTCATGTTATTATTATTTCATTATTTATTTAAATTTTAAATAGATAATGAAATAATAAAGTTGTGTTTTATGTTTATTATATAATAAAATAAAAAAATAATAGAAAATCAATATATTATAGATAATATAACAAATATAAATTATTATGAAAAAATGGGGGGCCGCAGACAAATTATAAAATATTTGGGGGGTCGCGTGTATAAAAAGGTTAAGAACCACTGATCTAAAGGACCATAATTTTTTCTTAGTTGTTTCGCCTCAACTTTTCGTTTTATCCACGTTTATCTGAATCCCCCTCCCCGCATTAAAATTTCTTTCACTATGTCTGGGAAAACAGACTAAACCTCATTTATCACAAAATCTGAACGGATGGAAAAAAAATAAAAACCGGCGTAAAATTCTCTATTAGACTTATTTGTCAGATCACTGGATGTAATCACAAACCTGTGTTATTATTAGCCTGATCATAATCCGTTTATTAAGCCTACCTGTTTGATTTTACTGAATGAGTAAATAAATTGACTAACTTTTGAATTGCATATAGGATTTTCGGGCATTCTTTTATCGATTTGCCCCGATAAAATTTATTAGTATTCGTGTGACGCGTGGTTAGGGAAATAAATTTAAAAGCGTTATTATCAAAACAAATTATACATCATTTAAATTGGAAATGTGAATATTTGGGCATCGAGGCTATAGGTTAAAATTTAAAAAAGGGTCTCAAAATTCATGGAGTTATGTAGGTTCATGTAAATGTTAAAAATAAGGCCATAAGATTAGGATGTTTACGAGTTTTGAGGAATTATTATTTTTCATGGTTGTTTCTTTAAGCCCACTTCAGATAGGTGACAGAATGTAACTTCATTTTTAGCTGTCTTTATGAATACTTAAGGGCTTTTTTGAACCACATAGGCATAGCTAAAAGGACGAGGGTCCTTTGCCCCCCTACTATTTTAACCTTGTGAAGCCCATATTATTCATCATATGCTAGGTGAATGGAAAATTATATTATTTTAATATATCAAATATTGATTAATATAAACAAAACTCGGGCCTTCGGCCCTCGTGGGAAGGGGGAGGGGGGAAGGGAAGGGCAAACTCTTCTATACTCTGTATAAAAGTAGCATATTTGCTATGCAATTTATGTGCGAGAAAGGTGGGAAGGGGCGAGAATGCCTATAGGGGGGTATTAAATGCAAAATGATTAGTTAATCTTATATATAAAAAGAGTAAAAAAAAAACGAAAAAAAAACTTCGTTTCACAGTTTAAATGGTCATTTTTTCATTGGTTAGCAGCCAGGATACGGTAAAAGTGGATATAAATTCATAAGAGTCAAAAAACTACGAAAAAAAAATTTTCGATTTACATTTTGGCCAATGGTCATTTTTTCCATTGGTCAGCAGCCAGGACACGGTAAAAGTGGATATAAATTCATAAGAGTCAAAAAAAAACAAAAAAAAATTTCGATTCACATTTTGGCTAATGGTCATTTTTTCCATTGGTCAGCAGCCAACGGACGGCCAAAAAGCCATATTATCAATGGTATTAACAAAAGCAATCATAATAGTCAAAAAAAACGAAAAAAAAATTTTCGATTCACATTTTGGCCAATGTTCATTTCATTCCATTGGTCAGCAGCCAACGGACGGCCAAAAAGTCTTATTATCAATGGTATTAACAAGAACAATATATTAATTTAAACAAAAAAAATAAAAAAAAATTTGGCCTCTCCGGGATTCGAACCCACATCAAGAGAGGCATAGGCTTTTATAGAGGGGGGGGCACAGGGACCCATATCAGTAGAGGCATAGGCTCTGCTAGGGAAGGGCATAGGGTAATTGTCAATGTTAGCCAAAAAAAACGAAAAAAATAATTTCGATTCACATTTTGGCCAAGGTCATTTTTTCCATTGGTCAGCAGCCAGCGGACGGCCAAAAAGTCATAATAGCAATGGTAGTAACAGGAACAATCATAATAGTCAAAAAACGAGAAAAAAAAACTTGGATTCACATTTTGGCCAATGGTCATTTTTTCATCGGTCAGCATCCAACGGGGACTGCCAAAAAGTCTTATTATCAATGGTGGTAACAAGAACAATCATAAGAGTAAAAAAAACCGGGATTCGAACCCAAAAACTAGTTAAACCATAATTTGCATAGCAATTAGTTATGGACGCGTTACACGTTCGGTGCGTTACGTGACTTCGGAAAATGGAAAGCGAGCCCATAAATTGCATAGCAATTTATTAACTTCCACCATTATATGTGTATCTTGTATATTGGCATAGCCAGGTGGCACCCCCCCCCCCCCCTTAAATCCAATTTTTTTTTAGATTTATTTAAATTTCAAAAAATGATCATTTTGCCCCTCCCTAAATCAAAATTGCCCCCCTCTCATTCCAGTGCTGGCTACGCCAGTTTTATTGGGTATCGTATATTTGATATGGATAAATTAGGGGCATATGGGAAATTTATGGTTTTGGAATTTATTGTGCTTTCTGCTGGAATAATCTAATAGCTTTTCTTGTTGGCATCTGATGAATTGATTGGGGGTGTGAACCATAGCTATATTATATATGCTTTTTACTATTTGGCGTAAATAAGCAATTAGATAATGAATACTTTTATGAGCCCAGTTTTCCATCATATCATATTTTGGCACACTTCCTACTCTTGAAGTATATACAATAAAAATAATATTTCCGATATCAGAAATTACATTTTGCAGCTACATAAATTGAGGCTTTTTTAGAAAATACTCTATTAAAAAATTTGCGTATTTTTTGGCTGCGCTAGGTGAGTGATGTAAAAGCCCGCAACAATGCCATGCAAAATTTGGATCAAATCAACAAGTACTTCAACAACTCGAAAATATTCACTCCCAATTTCAGTTTCCTAAGGTTATTCATTTCCTTTACAATAATTTTACTTATAATTATTATATTAACCTTAGAAAGTTTTGTGGCACGTTAAATATTTTCGAAAGTTTTTTGATGATTGTTTTTTAAAGTTTACTTTATAAGATTTTCAGAACTAGATCACAGAAGGGCATTTTTAAAGGCAATGTGTGGTTTCGGTTAATTTGTGATATCCTAAAAACGAGAGTTTACCACAAAAACTTTAATGGGAGTTTGCCTAGCAGTTTAACAAAATGAATTCCTTTGATGAAAGAGAAGGGAAAGTAGTAAGTGGGGCGTGAGTTTAACAAATCAACAATATGCACGTGGGCCGTTGAATGAAAATATTATTATCGATTTGAATCAATAATTATTCCGATTGATTGGTTTTTAATGTCGATATTCCAGAATTATGCGATAATCCATCCATCCCTCTATAGCTAGTTAGTTATTCCAAGAATTAATATCGCTAATATAAACCCTAAATTTTTACGAAAACATGATAAACAAGGTAAGAAAGTTGACCTTTATTTTCTTTACGATGCAATTATTTATAAAATATACCTGTTACTTCTTTATTCTTAAATGTTTTTTATACGACACTTCTCATAATATAAACATTTTAATTAAGTTGAAATTGTGTTATTTTTCTAGCTTGTCAGCGTGGCTAGCTCTTGACATGAGGTCGTATTCGACTCATTTAATCCGTCAAATCTTTTTTTTGTTTTGATTTAAAAATGTAATAAATTAATTTGCACATAAGTGCCGAGGATTAATCCTTATTGCTTGAGAGTGAGTGAGGGGCATCCCTAACCGCGATATTTGCAATCTTCTCTCAAGAATGTTGTTTTGTGAGGGTCTATCGCGTTTGCGATGTATTTATTCGTTAGAAACACTAATTACATTTGTTGTGAACAAAAAAAAGTGGCACATCTACGCCTAATTTTAACGGCGCATTTAGCTAAATAATCCTAAGGCTGTAGTAGAGATTGATCAGTGATTATTAGGAAAGATCGAAATGGGAGATAACTGTATATTTCTCTTCTCTCTTCTTCTCCTTTTTCATAAAAAAGGTTAAATAGTCGATCTTTTGGAGGCCTTAGTAGTCGTAAGCAGTAAGACTAATCTCCATATATATCGAATCGAATTTGCTCCGTTATGGAATGATTGTATGTATGTATGTTGTTTGTATGCCTGTACGTCCGGCCAAAGATGGCATCATACATTATAATAATATTATTGCGATCAATGCGGTGTGTGTAGGTAGTAATATTATTAAAGAAAGATTTCCTCCGTCCTGGTCAATAGGAATACCGGCCACAGCATATACAACTTACACACAAACGTGTACGCGCGTCGTACATAATTGGATTTGATCATTTTTCTTCCACCACCCCCTGTCCCATAGAAAAAGAAAAAATGAGTTTTATTATCTAAATTCCATCCAATACATCGATTATTATTACCGTTTTCGTTAGCCGTTGCATAGTCGGTGCTGAGATATCGTATTTCTGATCAAAATTATCCACTTCTCCCATCCTTTATTAGAACAATAAGTTAAATTTCAAAATTTCGGCCAAAGCAGACGATATTATGAACCCGCCGAATTTGCCAGCCCGCGAAATGGCAGATATTAATCCGCGCAAGAAAAAAGAGTCCTCATTTTTTTCTTCTGCTTGTATCAACTGGCCATTTTTTAGGCACTTCAGGCTGTTACGAAGGCGGAGGTAATTAGAAAATTGTTTCTACGTTTGTTATTTTGAAGTTCAACAAAGTTCCTAAAAGTCATTTAAATTTATTAATAGTCAATTTAGGTAAATTGGATTTTTTATTAAATATATATAATATGTAACATTCATTAGGTGCTTTAGTGGTTAATTTGTAGCTTCGATATTAAAGCCATTTAGCGAAAACAAATAAATGAAAATAAAAGCTTAAGTTGCATTACAAATTTATGAAAGACTTGTATCTTAAATCCCTTATACTATCGTGGATTTAAAACATAAGCTTACAAAATTTCATATTACAAGATATTTAAAATTATTACTGGATAAGTTTTTAAGTCCTTGGTGATTCTCATTAGGGCATTTCGTGGTTAAAAACTTAACCTACCCCACACTTATTCCTACTCTTTAGTTTAGCCAATTTATTACTAAGTAATATAATAAGTTTGTAGATGCGGGGCTAAAAGAATTTTTTTTTTTCGATTTCTTACCGACATCTTCAAACAAAACTTACTGCTTTTTTATTCCTTTGAGTTAATTAAAATTTCATAAAATTAGTTTCCTTCACATCCTGAAAAAAAGTAGCACATCTTGTTGGATTTAACTACTCCATTTATCGATAAATAGTTCCCGACGCCTAACACTTCTTAAAATATTTGAAACTCGATAACATCTATGCTGAAGTTGTATTAAATTACATAAAGCTTTTTCGTTTAGGGGGTCTTTTTTACTTTGAAAAAATTATCCCATCCGGTTGTGTACAAAATTTCAATTTATTTGATAAATTCATTCAAATGTTTCAGCAATTTTTTTATTTGTTTGTTAATTTAGCCAATGTAATTAGTTTTTATACCGTTTTAAGAAATATTTTATATTAAAATAATCATAATTACTAAATTATAAATTAACACTTTAAAATCGATTAGTCAGTTTTATGTTTCGTATTCCACCATTTTAATCAAAATTTAAATCATAGTTTGGGCCAGGGTGGTGGTGTTAGTCAACTACGATCAGCTGTTTCCCCCATCCTCCACAACCCAGACCACGCCCGGTCACGCCCTCAAAATGGCTACGACCCCCACGATGACGACGAGGGCGGTTTTCACGACCCAGAGGCTAATACTACTGAGCACGCGCGAGGGCGGATTAGTCCTTTGTTGTTGACCAACGTAGTCAAGCAGTTCCGTCACCCCTCACCCTTACTTCCCTCAGCCTCCACGCGATTCGCCCCTCACCGCCCACGTCAATCATCCCCTCATCACGTGATCCGAGGAGGTGAGTTAAAAGAAAGATATTGTCTGCTTTATGGAATATACGAATTTTCAAAATTCTTTTGTTTTAGTTATTGTCGCTTTAAAACTGTGAAATCAGAACGGGAGTAAGAAAAGATCAATTAAACTATATATTTTGCTGTAGTGGGTTAACCTTTTAGAAAGTTTTTAAATTCTGACATCCATATTGAACTCTAATTAGTTGGTTAGGAAAACGCTAATAATGTATTGGGTAGGTGTACATGTTTTATATAAGTATTACAAAATATTCAGGATATTATAAAATTGACCCGTTTTTAATTATAATAATATAAAGAAAAAATAACATTTATAAATAAGATCAACTTTTAAAGCGCCATCTACATTCATTTATTAAAATGAATTCCGCTTAATTAGTATGGTTTGAAAAATTAAATAAAAATTGCTAAGATTAGTAATTACTCCTTTATTTATAAACCAAATTTGTTAAATTAAAATTTTACCGAAAAATTTGCAAGTTATTGACGGTTGAATAGGCTAAAATCCCTGTTTTGCACCTTTGACAGCAGCTCAAAAACTTGACGTATAGGGAAAAGATAAAAATATAATCGTATTCACCCCGAAAAACTCCACCAACATCTGCAAACAGTTTGCTGGTCGATTTCTCTTGTTGAACCGTGCCATTAACTACAAAATCCCTCGCACTATAAACACTTCTTAGATATTTAAGATGGTTGTTGTTTTTTGGCACACTTTAGTTGCGTGAATAAATGGGGTTAAAGCATTCATAAAGTTTAGCATCGTGGCCATAATTTTAATGTAAAACAAAGATTTAATTGAACTTTTTTCTATACTTTGTATTAATTTTTTAAATTCAATCTCTACGCCATTTTAATTTTGATTAATATATATATCTTATAAAATGCTGCAACTAGCTTTAGTAACACATCCTGAAATTTGACACGTTTACCAATCTTTTCGTCAACAAATTTAGTATAGTAGACTAGAAAAATGTGCACCCCTATTATCTATCATATTACCTTTTCGTAAAGCAGTTGACGTAACTTGAGAGGGGCATTACAGGGCAGCTGCCCCCCTAATCTATAATTTATTTTGATTATTATTAAAATGTGTTTAATTTTTAAAAAAAATTAGCATTTTGCCCTTCCCCCCCCCCCCCCCAACTTGGTTTTAGTCTAATTAACATAAACAGATCATAGGTTTAACCCAACCGTTTTTACATCACTATTTAATATTATGTCTCTAGAGTGCATTTTAAAAAATCCTAAGCTTAACTCATACCAATCATCCAAAGAGCATCTATTATTTTATTTTACCTTGCTAAAATAAATTTTACTTATCAATACGGCTAGTAGAATAGATTTACTAAGTATAATATCCAATTTTCATTTAACAATATTACATAATGGTTTTTTTCAATGCAATGTAGTCTTGGAATTTCTATAAAATATTTCGCATTTTTACAAATTTTAATAGCTCTTCGAAAGCCATAACACATCTTTGATCGTTCTAGACCGCTTTACTCCACCTGAGAGAATATGGGTTTAGCTAAGGGGTGACAGAAAGGGACGGCTGCCCCCCTCTTAATTCATAAATTTTTAAAGATTTAATACAATTAAGACTAAATTTCAAAAAATTATTATTTTGCCCCTCTCTTCTTATTGCCCCCCTCCCTCTCTAGTTGCAATCCTGGCTATTTTACTATTTTAAGTAACAAAATTTTTAATTATGCGAAGTTGCTAAATCGGTAGCATGAGAATGAGGTAGCAAAAAACGTTATAATTTTTTCTTCATTTAAACGCATCCCATTAGGAGTTGGGGAAGGAGGTTCTGACCTTGACTGGCAAACCATAAATTGGGATGAATCGATTAATATTTATGAACTTGCGGCATTCACTCGTTCATTAATAGGAAGGCTTAAGAGGTTGAAAATATCATTAAAATGTGACATTGGTTACAACAGTTAACGGATGTTTTTATCATCAAATGTGAAAATATTTTATAGAGCCAAGATGTGGTTTAAATGAAAAGCCGTGGAAAACATTGAAATTTACCAGGGGCGTAGCCAGGATTCAATTTGGGGGGGGGGGCAAAATGATAAATTTTAGTAATTTAAGCCACAATTATATTGAATTTTGGAGAATTTTTGGATTTAAAGGGGGCAGCCGCCCCTCCCTTCCACCCCCTGGCTACGCCAGTGAAATTCACTGAATTAAACAATTTGGAGTAGTGTCTTAAAAACGGCTGGGTTTTGTCTAATCGAGCTTTGGTTTTAGTCGACTAAACATACCAAAACCAAAAGTCGACCAAAGAAAATCCAGCCATTTTTACAACACTAGTTTGGAGGGAAGGGGTCTACTAGGTGCCTTTAGATTTAATCAGCTAATTGGCAAGCCAGAAGGGACCCGGATTGTAAATGTTATTATTTTACCCCCTTTTTTTCGAATATTACCAAATTTTGTGTTAGATTTATGTCCATACTTATATGGTCCAGTCGATTTGTGATTGATTTTTTGCATCGCATAGCTTTTCTCTCTCTTTATTTGCGAGTCGCGGCGTTTTTAATTGGATTATCCATCCATTCGTTTGCTTAATTTTTTAGCCGAAACGCGCGTCTCCTAATTTAATTATGATCGAGAAACTGACGACAATCAAGAGGACTTTTTTTAGCGAATAATTGTTAAACTTCATTTTGATTAGGGTGAAAATAGTGGCTCGTGTTTTAAAGTCGAGGGCAGGTCCTGGAGAGGAGATTTGTTTATTATTTGCCCGCTCGAAATGATAATTTTATAAGTTTTTAGCAATTTTATCTTACATTTCCCAACATTTTTAAATTTAATTCTCCGTTTTGGCATAAGAACGATCGAGATTAACATATAATCCAAAAAGTGACAAAATAATAAACGTGAGCAAATAAATATTGTATAAGAAATCTCATTAAGTTGCAATTGTCCGAATGATTAGTGGACTTCTGTGGTCCCCTAGCACCTCCCGTTTGCTGTGTGACGGGTTCAGCCAGATTTTGGATAAGAGTAGAAGGTAATCCTTAATCGTCTCAAATTATTGATGAGTTTCTTCCATCTTGATCGGGTGCGGGCCATAACTTTGTCCACTTGCTTTTTCCACGTGACACGAGATCGTCTTCTTCCTCTCTTCCCCGGTACCTCCATGTCCAGTATACTTTTCGAGACTTACCACATTCGTCTCCCTTCTTAGTATATGCCCATACCCCACCTTAGTCGATTTTCGTTAATCGTGTCAGCCATAAGTTAAAACCCCATTTTTGTTATGATAAAATCATTAGCATAGGAGTAGCCAAGGGGTGGCAGGATAGGGCGGCTGCCCCCCCCCTTCTTATAAATCCAAAAAAAGCTGAAAGATTTTATCAAATTATGGCCAAAATCAAAAAATCATGGATTTGCCCCTTCCTATATCATATTGCCCCCCTCCTCAAATTCCAATCCTGGCTACTCCCATGGTCATTCGTGATAATATATCTTTATAAAATTGAATAGCTTGTGGTAAGGTCGTTTTACGGGGTTAAGCCATTGTCCACCACGATACAACAACTACTAGTTTTAGTGGGGGCAATGCATAAATTATGTTAATACACAACACCAATCTCTTTTGTACATCATACATTGATATATTTATTTATTATAATACATCTGGGACCCATTTATATATATGAAATTTCATCCTATAGACGGCCTTCATGCTTTTCAAAAACCCAATACTCCCTCCTTCCTCCCCCCCCCCCCCCCCTCCCCCACTTTTGGCATTTCGAAATTAAAGCACGTGACACGCGCGACTTTGGTTTAAAAATTGCTTCTTTCTTTGTCTAATAAATTTATATCATAAACGCGATTGGCTAGACCAAAGGACTTTTATATTATTTTATGAAGTCTGCGAAAATTAGGTATTGCAAGCACATTAATATTTTATCTTTCGGGGTTATAAAAATTCCACCTTTTCTATCGGGAAGATGTATAAAAAAACGTGTTATTGTTGAGTTTTTCCTTCAAGATGGTAGCTATTACGGTGTCTGAATAATGAATCTAATAGTAAAAATCAGCTGTTCGGCAGTCTATGGTTTTGTCCCCTCTCACCTTTTCGCTGGGGTGAATTGGGTTTTTCGATAAATTACTTCTTTGGTTGCAAAAACGGCTGGGTTTTGTTTGGTCCACCTTTGGCTTAAATCGACTAAACATAACCAGACAGGTTTTTGGTCTGGTTATGTGAAAAAGACCAGCGTCGACCGTTAGTTAGTCTTAATTAAACCAAGGGTCGACCGAATAAAACCCAGCCGTTTTTACAACACAAGTAATACTATTTAAACTGGGTAGGCTAAATATATCAAAGGTCAGCCAGCCTATAGTAATTTTAAACGTCGCATTTAAATAACAGCATAGCCATTTGGGGCAGAGAGGTACAACCCCCCCCCCTCCCCTAAATTAAAGAATTCTTATATATACAACAAATTAGGGTTATATTTAGGGGGAAATATCCTTTTGTCCATCATTGGTTATTGCCAACTTTGTTATCTACTCCCTTATAGAGACCTGCACGGGTGACCCGGCCTTGTCTGAAAATTTTGAAATGTCTTTGGGGAGGGTACGGGGTGAAAATTTTAAAATGCTTTCGGATCGGGTTCGGGTTAAAAAAGGCTTTGCTGGTCTCTACTCCTGACCCCCTATTTAAAGTATAGAAGCGCGCTTGGCTTTAAGATTAGACTCTTTTATAATAATAATTGATTTTAAAAATATCTTCTTGGAATCATTAACAAAGCTGTTATGTTGGCATAGTTTATTAAAAGTAAAAAAAAAGGTTTTATTTTTATTATTGCATCTATGAAACCTTTAAGACACTTTGTTTTTTTTGTTTTTTTCCACCGCGATTAATCATGGTATATTTGAAACCATTTATACACAACAAGAACATTATATTAATTTAATTTTAAAAAAAAATTTGCCCTCTCCGGGTATCGAACCAGCAATTCAGAACGTTGGACGGACGGACAACGGACGGACGGATAACAAAAAGCGAGCCCATAAATTGCATAGCAATTAAAAATACATCTAGCCTGTTAAGTTGCTTTAAAAAATAAACATGTGTATATGAAGTTGTAGTATAGACGTTGAAAAAAAATTGACAAACGTGAGAGATTCGATAGGGGGTGGGGGGGGGATTAGCAGGTTAAGTTTCTTGGGGGATGTTGGATACGTGATGGACGTATATATTCCGTGACATATGGATGACATATGCAACCATCAGTCGGCGCATGGTCGCGGCATAATTTTTGGCGCATAGTTTACGGATTAGTGCGTCGTTTGGTCTATGCCATGATCCCAAAGCTCCTACGATAATGGGCTCGACCGATACCGTTTTACATTATTGAAGGAGTGCTTGGCGAACACCGTCGTACTTGTGAATCTTGGTTTGACGGGCGACATCCAAGGCGGCGATGCGGTTGTCAAAGGGAATGGCTATGTCAATAATTATGGCCTCGTTCCTTGGCAATGACCAAGTCCGGGTGTAGTCCTGAACCATCGATTGTCGTGTTGTCCCAGACCACTTGGTAAGTCTTTTTTGGCGACGTCCTTGAGTCTATTGACCACAAGATTGTGCCGCTTGGTGTAGGAAGCAGAATACTTCATGCAAGATCCAGGACGTAAGGTAGCGTTTCATCAGCCGGCACTTTTTGTCATTCCCTCGGCTGCTCATAGCACCTTTCAAAGGCAGTTGGGTGAGTCGCGCATGATGGATAAAGCGCCAATCAGCAAATCGTTTATACCGTCCGTCACGCACGAATTGATGACTGGCTGGGTGATCAGCGACGCACTTCATAACCTTGTTTTAGTCGGGGAGAGATATAAGTTCGTCAGCTAATGGCCTCTCGTGTAAGTGCGAAGGGAATTTACGAACTTACTTCTCATATTTTGATCAATCCGAATGAATGGAGGCTCTTCTACTATAATCCTCATATTTTTTTGGGAGTATTGGCGCAATATTCTCGAATAGAGCAATGAACTGGTTTGGAACCATTTTCTAATTTATTTAAAATATTATCCCTGAAAAGGGGTTTGAAAAATAAGCTTTAAATGCTCATTTGTTCCTCCGCACGGAAATCTTTTATCTACTTTATTAAGAAAATGTATATAAAAATATAACTAGCGTGTTAAGTTGCTATAAAAAGTAAACATATGTATATGAAGTGGTAGTATAGACGTTGAGAACTAAATATAATAAGGTAATAAACGTGAGAGATTCGATAGGGGGTGAGGGGGGGGGTTAGCAAATTAAGTTTCTTGGGGGATATTGGAAACGTGATGAACGTATATATTCCGTGACATGTGGATGACATCTGCAACCATGAGTCGGCGCATG
Organism: Gordius sp. MW1; assembly: GCA_964036665.1. Classification (NCBI taxonomy): domain Eukaryota; kingdom Metazoa; phylum Nematomorpha; class Gordioida; order Gordea; family Gordiidae; genus Gordius; species Gordius sp. MW1. Next base: position 2,746,380 of record OZ038531.1, read on the forward strand.
GTCGCAGCATAGGTTTTGGCGCAGAGTTTACGGATTAATGCGTCGTTGGGTCTATGCCATGATCCCAAAGCTCCAACAATAATGGGCTCCACCGATACCGTTTTATATTGCTGGAGGAGTGCTTGGCGAACACCGTCGTACTTATGAATCTTGGTTTGACGGGCTACATCCAAGGCGGCGATGCGGTTGTCGAAGGGAATGGCTACGTCAATAATTATGGCCTCGTTCCCTTTGGCAATGACCAAGTCCGGGCGTAGTCCTGAACCATCGACTGTCGTATTATCCCCTACCACCTGATAAGTCTTTTTGGCGACGTCCTTGAGTCTATTGACCACAAGATTGTGCCGCTTGGTGTAGGAAGCAGAATACTTCATGCAATGATCCAGGACATGAGGTAGCGTTTCATCAGCCATCCCGCATCGCCGGCACTTTTTGTCTTTCCCCCGGTTGCTCATAGCGCCCTTAAGAGGCAGTTGGTTGAGCCTCGCCCGGTGGATGAAGCGCCAGTCAGCAAATCGTGTATACCGTCCATCACGCACGAATTGATGGCTGGCCGGGTGATCCGCGACGCACTCCATAACTTTGCCTTGGTCTGGAAGAGCGATGAGTTCGTCAGCTAATCGGTCTCTCGTGTACGTGCGAAGGGAATTCACGAGCTTTCTCCTCATGTTTGGATCAATCCGAAGGTGACCCTTGGTGATGAAGATAGCGTCGTCGGTGAATTCCCAGGAGAGACCGATTTGATTGGAGGCCCTCCTTGCCATTGTCCATGTGTTGGCAAAACGGTTTGTCTGCCCATGGAACGGCGCCTCGAACGATCCGGATAGGAATTTCCCGAGAAGCTCCGGTGTAATAACACAACTGCCCCTTAGTCGGCGAGTAATGGTGGCCTCCAGGTCGGATCTGGCTAGATCCTTTACCCTTGGATCGCGGGATGTAAGGAGTTTAAAGGCGTTGTCAACGGAAAAAATATCCGAATCAACAGCGCACTGAGGGAATCCTAGGGCCCCCTTTTTCGAAGACCCATAGAAGTAGCCATTGGCCGAATGGACGGTTAGATTACAATTATCCTTGAGAAGAGGACGTAGGAATTTGTCCAGACCTGCCCAGTCGCCTTTGGTGTGGGACTCCATTCGCATGGAGTGGGTCAAAGTAGAGAAGAAGAATGTCTTCAGAGCGTCTGCTCGTTGCCACGGAGTAAGGCACGACGTCATAAGCCTCTCGGCAACATTCTTCCTCTCCTCCATGTCGCCCATCGCCTTGGGTATTGACACTCCGATAGGTTTGCCCAAAAAATCCTCGAACTCTCCTAAGCCCAGTGTACGCAAAGGAACATTTGCTAGGAAGAACTGGGTCGGGACAGTTCCATAAGGAGTTCCTTTAGCGTGGAGGGTGACGCATTTGGAGGAGTTGACGGTTAAGCCCATTCGCTGCGACATGGATGAAACTATGTCCAATGAAGCCGTGAGGTCGGACTGGGAAGGGGCCAGTAGCAACAGGTCGTCGGCATAGGCCAGTACGCGGGGATCCAGGTGCCCGGACTGCAGAGTCCTCAAGATGGGATCAACTGCGATATTGAAAAGGAGCCCCGACAGCGGGCACCCCTGTTTAATACCTGATTTGATTGGAATCGAAGCCGTCATGCCCTCCTTGGCAGCAAAGGTTGTAGACGAGTTGGTGTAGATGTCACGAACGATTGTTACCAGTTCGGGACCAACCCCGATGGCCTCAAGTGAGAGGGCGAGGGCCTGATGCGGCACCGTTGAAAATGCGCTGGCAAAGTCCACCCAAGCAACGTAGACGTCCCTCCTACGGAATTTAGCTTCTTCTAGGGTTCGACGAAGAACGTAGTTATGTTCTAAGACACCGTCGAATGGCATAAATCCCTTTTGAGCAGGACTTAGGGCTTCGTTGTTTTCCAGCCACCGAGACAACCTTTGACACAAGAGGCCCGTGTAGAGTTTGTAAATTGTACAACTCATTGTGATTGGCCTCCAGTTTTTGATGTCCCGCTCATCTCCCTTTTTGTGGACAAGGATAGAATCTGCAACTTTCCAGGCGTCCGGGATGCGGTGGTACTTGAGGCAAATACTAAAGATAGCCGCCAGCAACTTTCCGCATGGATCTAGGCGAAGCCAGTTTGCATATGTGATTCTATCCGAGCCAGGAGCAGTATTCTCTGTCCATTCGACTTTGGATACGACTTCTTTTGGAAGAAAGGGGGGCAGTTTGAGGGGTTCGGTGGCTTGAGGTGGAATATCAAACACTAATGGGTCAGTGGCACGTTCGCTCCCAATAAGTTGTTTGTAGAATTCCTCGATCGTGCTAACCTCTAATTGGCATCGGGGAGAATCACCATCCAGAATTAACCGGACCGCATTTCTCCGATTTCGCTTATAGAGGCCTTGCATGACTTTGGCATCCGTCACATCCAACTTTGGTGGGTTGCGTCTGGGGCGTGGGGGCTTGATCTTAAGTAATCGGCACGCCTCAGCCGTGATTCGTCCAAGAAGTCCTTGAAAAATCTCCCAATTTTCCAGAGAATCGTCTCTCCGCTCGATATTGCTGAGCTCCTGAAAAAATTGAGAGAGGGAAGTTTCGTCCGTGTGGGACAACGCCAACCTTGGTTGAACGGGTGCATCTTGTGTATCTTCGGAAATCTGCAATGGTTCGACCTCAAGTGGCGCAAACGAATTTCTTATCAGCACCTGATTTGTGGATGCCGTAATTAATGTGGGAACTGGTTTGACCTGCCTAGGTTTTTTTCTTAATGGAGCGGAAGATGGAGATTTTGTTTTCTTTTTTTCCGTAGCAGCCCTCACGATGTCGACTCTTGCAATGTAGGCAAGGAGCTGATCAGCCATATTCCTGGGGGGAGATGGGGCTTTCCTAATAATTGGTTTGTTGCCTGTGTTGGTAACAACTACTTGGGCGTATGTGGGTGGGGCGATCGAACGTGAGGGTGCAGGTGGTGATAAGGACATTATCGGGCTTGTAATTGATTGGCTCGTATAATATGCTATGGAATCAAAGGAAATGGGGCAAGAAGTCGGAATCCGAATCTCCAATCCAGGGGCCTTTGGAAACACATACCTTGGGGGAGGGGGTGGGGACCATGCTCCTATTTGTCGGCTGGGAATTGGGCGCTCTGGTGAGATGATTAAAGTGGGTATTGTCTGAAATTTGATGCATCGAGGTTTGGAAGTTGGGGGTGTTTGCGAGAGTTTTATCTTTTTGGTGCAGTGATGTTTCTGTGGGGAGCCAGCAATATCGCAACTGCAGCGCTGACAACGGATAACTGTTGTAAGGTTTAATTTATGTGCCGCAACAAGGTGGAGTTGAAGTTCAAACTTACGCTCCCAGTCCCTGGCAGCGTTTATTGTTGTTGAGCAACCATCAGCAGGGCAATTCAAAATAGGCGGGAAAGGATATGGTAGAATGATTCTTTCACCCTCAATGACCAGTTTCATAGCAGAAAATGGCCACCTCAAAGGCGAAAGATGGTAAAATGAAGATGACGTTTATACAATGAGGCGAAGAAAAATGGTGGTAAAATAAAAGGCGAAATAGTAAAGGTAAAAGGCGAAAGATTTATACGATTTGCGTCGTCACCGAGTTAACAAATTCTCTCAAAAACGTCTCCTTATTATACTAACAAAATGATATAAATGTTGGGTGTTGGAGAAATATGTATTCTTTATTTCCTTATGAAGCTTTAAAAATTATAATGTTTCCCCCCTTTATATACGATGTAAAGTTAAATGCAAAAGCCCTTAAAAGATTTTAGTTGCGGCCCCGTAGCCCTAAAAATATTAACAACCTGTTAAAATATGTGACATCCGCTAGATGGCAGCAACGTACCACTTTTGCGTCACTTAGATGAATATCTCGGTCTACAATTTGAAAAATTGAGTTGAGATCGAAACGAGAATTTTGAACTCGAGACGAAAAAAGACGAGATGAGATTTTATAATCGAGATCTTGGTTAATTTTTTTTATTGGCCATCAGTAAATTAAGTTTATATTTCTATTATGAATGATTCACATATAAGATGTCAAATGTAAATTTATAAAATTGAAATTGATATTGCGTATTTTTAAGTTTACAAGTTTAATTAATATTAAATTGCTATCCGCCTAAAATTGGAATTGGAATTTTAAATATGAGTCACCCTTAGAGCCTTTAAATAATTAATATATTTATTACATATTTTTATCCTAAGCATTAATATAATGTGAACATACATACATGAGTTAAAAATGTCATATTTTCCCAAACGCAAGCATTTGGGAAATTTCCAATGGGAAATTAGGAAAATATTGGAATTTATGGGAAAATAAGGGAAATTTCAATATAGCCCCATGTAGGGTTAATCAACAACTTAAAAAATAATAAAAACACTAAAAACAACACATTAAACATCAATTTAAAGAGATTTATTAAAATTTTGTAACAAACGGTTAAATAATTTAATATAGCATCTATAAAATTTATGTTATTTATGTAATACTAACTGACCCGGCAAACGTTGTTTTGCTATATACATTATTTCTAGAAAATACTATAAGTGTATGTATGGGTTGGTTATGAATAATAAAATAATTAATTGAAGGATGGATAATTATTAAAAATATGCTTCTATGATCGACCACGTGATAATAATGGTAAAAATTGCATAATTTAAATTTTATTTATTTAATTTAAATAGTTTGTTAAACCTCAAAAATTTTGACCGTTTACTGTAACATTTTTATTAAACTTTTAAATATCTAATTCAAGAAAACTTCAGCCTTGCATGTATGGCGTCATTATTGTATGTGATGCAGTAAATGAAACTGCTGGCCGGGAAATGTCCGATATTTTTAAAACGATAAGGTATTTTAGGAATCTGAAAAAGCTATTTTACCCCTAGCCGCCCTGGGAACCTACGGGTAAAGTTTCACTCGAATCGGGCCGGTAGTTTCAGAATTTAGCCCTTACATACATACATACATACATACATACATACATACATACATACATACATACATACATACATACATACATACATACATACATACATACATACATACATACATACATACATACATACATACATACATACATACATACATACATACATACATACATACATACATACATACATACATACATACATACATTTACATACATACATACATACATACATACATACATACATACATACATACATACATACATACATACATACATACATACATACATACATACATACATACATACATACATACATACATACATACATACATACATACATACATACATACATACATACATACATACATACATACATACATACATACATACATACATATTAGAGATGTGCACGGATCAAATTTTTTTGATCCGATCCGATCCGAGGGGTTTTTGATAAATTTTATATCCATCCGATCCGATCCGAGTTTTTTAAAATCTAGATCCAATCCGATCCGAAATTTTTAAATTAAAATTTTACGAACAGAACTTTTTATTGATGATTTAATTCAAAATACATAAAAATAAGGTATAGCAATTTTAATAGACCCGAAATAAATATAAAATTTTATTTGACTAATTCCATATTATCATATAAAAATAATAAAGAATCTAAATTTTCTGGTTTAATTCGCGGTCTTCTTTCTTCTAATGTTCTCACTGAGAAATTTCTTTCCGAAATGGTAAAGGTAGCAGGTATAGCTAAAACTTTATTTGCCAGCTTATAAAGCCTTGGCAGAACTGTTTGATATGAAACCCACCATTTCAACAAATCTTTTTTTGAATCATATTTGCAATCTTCATTTCAAAGATAATTATGAAAAGGTATACTAAAAATTATTAATTTAATTAATTAGAACTTATTATTGTTTATTTTAAATTTGAAAATCCGATCCGAGTTCGGATGTCGGATCGGATTCATCCGTGCACACCTCTAACATACATACATACATACACTTTACATTTAATATAGATTTATATAGATATTTGTAAATCTTTAAAGTAGAAATTTATTGCTATAAATATGGTAAAAATATAATTCGACCAACTTTTAAAACATATATATTGTCCAATAGATATATGGGCGTAGCAAGAATTGGAATTAAAGGGGGGCAATAATGATTTAGGAAGTGGCAAAACGATCATTTTTTGAAATTTTAGCCATAATTTTAATAAATTTTCGTACCCCTTGGCTACCATGTATAGATAGAAGTTTTTTAAATATTTTATAGCAAATTCATATATACAATTTACCGATTATTGCACGTTTTAGGTGGTTTAATAAGCAAGAGCGATTCAAAACCCGGATTGAGTGGCATCTATCTAAATAATTCTAGCACGATTAATAACAACGATGTCAGCGCTATTTTGCCCTTCCATAAGAGGAAGAGCATGGAACAAATGGAGCAAATTATACTATCACCACTTTCCCTAACAACAGGCACCATTCATTGCGTAAAATTTCCATTTTTATTCTTATTTTCTTATTTTATTTTTACATTCATCCTCAAGAATAAGTTTTTATCGAAGGTTTGTTTAATATCTTTTGCAATTATAACAAGCTTTTTTTACGCAATGTTAGATTAAAAACATTTCCGCCAGCTGAAATAGTGTATAAGTATGCGTGTGACTTAGATTTGTCCGTAAATAATCTGAAAAGTTCTGAAAATAGGTTTGGTTCTCAAATAATAATTTGAGATTTTTAAATTGATTCGGTAGTTTAGGTACTTTTGTCATATTGAAAGAATTGGCGGAGTTAATAAAGTAATTTTACGATATTCCTTCATAGTAGAGCTGTAAAAACGGCTGGGTTTTGTTTGGACGAACTTCGGTTCAACTAAGGCCAACGGTCGATTCTGGTCTGTTTGATGAAATTTCGACTAAGCCTAGAGGTCGACTAAGGATAACAGACCACACCATAACGATCTTTGTGTTTGTACTACCCTGTAGCTAATGGGTGAAGAAGCTATTAACCGTTTTAACGCATCTTCCAGCACAAAAATTGAAGGCTATTCCTCTTACGTTAGCAACAGCAATAACCTTTACAACAACAACAACAATATCATGCCTAAGGGGCCCGACAAAATAGCCTGTCGTCCAGAAAATATCAAAGTATAAAAAAACTTTATTATTCCCTTGTGTTTTATAACTAGGGTCGGGCTATCATAGTTTAAATTGTATATAAATCCATTTTAAGTTAAATTTTAATCTGAAATCATTTTTGAGTATGGTAAATCAAATATCTTTACATTTTTGTACAACTTTTTTAAACATGTACTACGTGTGTTTGGCTCACTTACGAATTTATGCTATTTTTAAAAGGAGACTTTTCAGAAAAAAAAGATTGAAAAATGACATAAAAAACATAAATTCTGAAGAGATAAGCAATTATAGGGGAAATGTTATTTTTAATTGTTATGTATTGTAATTTAGGTGGCAATCAATGTTTTCTAAGTGGGGTCGAGTTAATTTATGAATTTAACATTTTTTTAAGAGCTATTATTGACTTTAAATTTATTTTGATATCCGTCATCGAGAATTGATTAAAAATGGGTATTTAAATTGCTCAGTAATTTTTAATGGAAAAATAAATTGGCCTCATGTAAACTAAATTAAAATTGAAGTATATGAGGAACAGTAAATGTAGCGGGTTAAGCATAATATATTACCTATGTGTGTGTGTAAGGAACGGATGAACGAACATTGAAGAATTTATTACTTTTTCGATATAGCGCATTGATTTTCATTTTTATGCGAATCAATTTATTTCGCTGCGCATCCCATAACTTTTACTTACCTAGAGGGCTCTCATTTTGAGATCGGCTATAAATCAAGTCCTTCATTTTCCCCCCAATGTTCATATAATAATTTATAGTTTTAATTTAATTTTTAGCTTGGCAAAGTTATGCCCGCATATTAGTTTTTGAAAATGAATTAGACAACTAATTTCAAATTTTAATTTTCGCTTAGCAAGCAAGTTCCCCTTTTTAGTACTAAAATTAAGTGTGTTTCATCAATTTGGATGCACATTTTATAAGGCTAATAATTTTGCGCGTTAAAATATTTACACGTTATAAAATTTATGGCAAGATTTCGCGCAAGATGACGGTTGAACAAAGTGATGATCTTTACGATTTGGTGACATCTTTCCAAAGCCATAGGATGGACGACCAAAGATCGGAAATTAGTTTATTAACTCTCCCCAAGTCGGGTCGGGGTGATTTATCTTCCATTAGCTCGACAGCTAAAAAAGAAATGTCACCTAAAAAAGTGTCCCATAAAAATAAGAATTCCTCTACGACAATTTTGCACCCAAATTTTTCTCTGACCAAGAGATTTAGTCTCAAGAAAAGGGAAAGCCTCAGCACTAACCCCGGACCCGCTAAGAACGAACGTAAAAAGTCGAAAAACCATACGACGAATCATCACAAAAGTGAGAAATTCCAACGGTCCTTTAACTATGCAGCTTTGCTGCTGCTATTAATTGCTATGCAATTTATGGGCTCGTTTTTGATTTTTCGTTGTCCGTTGTCCGTTACCCTTCACTGTTTTTTATCGATTTTTAAATTAATACATAAGAGGTGCCCCACCCCTCATCTCTATCTCCCTCGCTGTGTTAGAATTACCCCTGGCCGCCCTGAGCACCTACGGGTAAAGTTTTGAGCGAATCGGGCCGGTAGTTTCAGAATTGAGCCCTTTTTTAAACTAAAAGAAATTTTAGGATCCTGCAAGAGCTATAACTTTAAATTTTATTTATTTAATTTAAATAGTTTGTTAAACCCCACTAATTTTGACTGTATACTGTAACATTGATAATATGACTTTTTGGCCGTCCGCTGGCTACTGACCAATGAAAAAATGATCTTGTCTTGCACGGAATGTCTTGTCTTGCACCGAATGTCTTGTCACGTTGTTTACTTTTAATTTTTGTTAATTTAACTAGTTTTTGGGTTCGAATCCCGGAGTTTTTTTTTGACTCTTATGATTGTTCTTGTTACTACCATTGATAATAAGACTTTTTGGCCGTCCGTTGGGTGCTGACCAATGAAAAAATGACCATTGGCCAAAATGTGAATTCAAGTTTTTTTCGTTTTTTTTTTGACTATTATGATTGTTCCTGTTACTACCATTGATAATAAAACTTTTTGGTCGTCCGCTGGCTGCTGACCATTGAAAAAATGACCATTGGCCAAAATGTGAATCGAAATTATTTTTTTCGTTTTTTTTTGGCTAACATTGACAAAAACCCTATGCCCTCCCCCGACAGAGCCTATGCCTCTACTGATATGGGTCCCTGTGCCCCCCCCCTACAAAAGCCTATGCCTCTACTGATGTGGGTTCGAATCCCATCGAGGGCAAATTCTTAATTACTGGTTCGATACTCAAAGAGGGACAAATTTTTTTGTTATTTTTTTTTAAATTAATATATTGTTCTTGTTACTACCATTGATAATATGGCTTTTTGGCCGTCCACTAGCTGCTGACCAATGGAAGAAAATGACCATTGGCCAAAATGTTAATCAAAAAATTTTTTTCATTATTTTGGCTCTTATATATTAATAGACTGTCTCTTGGTACTGACCAATGAAAAAAATGACCACTGGCCAAAGTGTGAAGCGAAAATTTTTTTTTCATTTTTTTTGACTCTTATGTATTTATATCGACTTTTAACGTGTCCTGGCTGCTGACCAATAGAAAAAAATGACCATTGGCCAAAATGTTAATCAAAAAATTTTTTTCGTTATTTGTGGCTCTTATATATTAATAGACTGTCTCTTGGTACTGACCAATGAAAAAAATGACCACTGGCCAAAGTGTGAATCGAAAATTTTTTTTTCATTTTTTTTTTGACTCTTTTGTATTTATATCGACTTTTAACGTGTCCTGGCTGCAGAACAATGGAAAAAAATGACCATTGGCCAAAATGTTAATCGAAAATTTTTTTTTGTTATTTTTAGCTTTTGTATATTAATAGACTGTCTCTTGGTACTGACCGATGGAAAAAATGACCATTGGCCAAAGTGTGAATTTTTTTTTCATTTTTTTTGACTCTTCTGCATTTATATCGACTTTTAACGTGTCCTGTTGGAACTGCCCATTAAAAAAAATAACCATTGGACAAAATGTTTAATTATTAGGCATTTAATACCCCCTAAATGCATTATCGCCCCTTCCCACCTTTCTCGCCCATAAATTGCATAGCATATGATACGTTTATACGGAGTATAGATGAGTCGTCTCCCCTTCCCCTCCTCCCCTTCCCACGAGGGCCTAAGGCCCGAGTTTTTTTAAACGAATCTGTAAGATTAACTGTGGGGTTTTGAGCAATTGATTGGCTATTAATCTGAAGCGAGTAAAATCAAGAGGGTTATGTAAGGTGAAATGTTTTTGGGGGGTAACTAAATTAAAAGGTTTCTTAATAACTTAAGGCTACGGATCATCTTTTCCAAAAGAAACTTTTTAACGCAACAAATAATTGTTGAATTTTAAGTTCCAAAGCCAAAACATTTGTCCTTCTAAACTCTGATAAACATGACAACTTTAAAAATAATTTGCAGAGCTTTAGTTAAAATCGGGGACGCCTAATGTACATAAGATCTTAAGGTCCGATTTAACCTAAAAACAAACTAAAGAACTAAATTGACATATTTTAATAGATCATTCTCCAAAAAACACAATGGCCCTTACCCCAAGTATACATAAAATTTTAAATTTAAGATTTTTTCTACACCAAGAATTATTGAATTAAATCGTGATGTATAGTAGATAAGATGGAATTTTTATGCACTTAACCATTTGCGCCTGATAGGCCTAAACAAATATTGGATACACTAAAGGGTCTCGCTTTTTTGGTTAGATAACGTTACACAGAGCCAAACTCTTAATACCGAAATTCCAACCTCTCACCTCCCTGGGGAATCTGTAAAAGATGGACAAAAATCCTCAACGATAATCAAAAAAGGCCCTGAGGAAGAAGATTTTTTCGACATGGTGTTCCGGTGTCAAGTGAGTGAACTATCAAAAATTATTAAACCTTTAACGAGATTTTAAAATTAAGCTCATTTCAAAAAAAATACTATTTAGCGAATGCCTTAAATTAAGCAAATTAAAAATTTTGCGGTTATTGGTTTTAAATATATCTAATTAAAATTATACAATTAGGACTCCTTAAATTTAAAATCATGCATTTATTCTTGCAGGGAGCTAGAATAGACGATCAAAGAGTAGAGGGCCCTAATGTGACGCGCCCTCAACTGGGTGAAGATGAAATTATTGATTTGGTCGGTAAAATGCAAAGTACGTCTATCAGCTTACTCCTTTATTCATCCGATAAATGATAATAATACTAAATTTCAGCATACTTTAAATCTTCAACACTGATTGAATTATTGAATATTGCAATCGATTTGATCGACTATTAAGGTTTTACTTGGTGGCCAAATTGAGTGGAAATGTTCTTTTCTGAAAATCTAACTAACCTGCAAAGTTAATATTACCAAACCAGATCACACAGCAAGAAAACCAATAGAATTTTTAATTTAAAATTAAGGCCTGAGAAATTTGTGATGATCAGCGTGAAATTAATATAATCCAAACCTACCTCGTTTCCAAATCTGACTTTTGTGTTTACAAAAAAATGTTTTTTTCTTCATTACGACATAGGTGGGCGAATGGATGGACAAAGGAGTTTTATAACACATCCCGCCGCCCGCCAACGCTAAGCTAACTTAATCAATCGTAAATGGATGTGATTTATGCCTGCTATAACCAACTCGACATTATTTATTCCTATGCCCCCTCTCTATCTTCTCACCCGACACACACACGCATATTGTACGTCTTCATAAAACGCGTTGTATAAATAATGTATGTATCGCAAAAACAATAATTGTGAACGCGTTTTTTCCGTTCAAATATATATATATAAATATGGGCCGATATCGGGTCGGGCCCGATTGCTGTGTCGTAGATTGATAGCCTAGCACAAGGAGCATAGGGTCAAGCTTGGTGGCGAAAGCTTAAATTTCTTCGTAAGCTTCGTTTCGCTTTTTGTGCGAGCGAGATTTATGGTGTTTACCAGATTTCTTGACCTGCAGAGAAAACGTATTATTTTTAAGTAGAACAATTTCCAGATTTTAACGCGCACTAGCTTAAAATTTGATGCACACAATAACTTTAGGGTAAAGTAGATACATACCGTCTGGTTATTAATTCATGAATTAGATATGTCATAATTAAACCCCTAGTATATCACTTACAATTCGTCGGGGGGGGGGGGTGAATTAAATTATATAAAGGATACACAATATTAAGATTAACAATATGTTAGGAATAATAGAGCCACATCCATCAGATAGTGATTAAAATTTTTTTAGCTATTATTTAGAATGTTATTAAGATGTTAATTAAAATTTGAATAAATTGGCTAATATTTACATGAGAATCAATAAATATAAGATATTTACTGAATTATTTTGAAGAGGAGTGTAGTATATACACCCCAGAAACCTTACAAATTGTAAGCTTAATACAACCGGTTAAAATTAACACTGTCTCAATATTAAATCTTGATGCTTTACAACTTGTTTCGGATTTCGACAACATATGTATTAACATTTTGATGAAAGACCAAACAATGTTAATTAAACGCGATTACAATTATTAAAATAAATGAATAATCAATGTTTTCGTAATTTTTAGCAAAAAAACGTGACTGATCTAATTTCGTGGGCGTCTTTTAGGGAGGTAAATAAGAGATTAGAGAGCTATTTTAGGCACATATGGGCAGGTTTTATCCCTTCGCTGTATTGAAAGTGTCAGTTCAAACCCGTTTTTTAGTTATCATATAAATATTCCCAACTTAACGAAAGCTTAATCCCAACATTAGTTCAGATTGATAAAAAACATCGCTCAAATTATGATAAAAAGTAGTGTAATTTTGAATTATTGTTATCAATAGTTGACCTCTTGAGAAGGATCTGAAGGTGTGGAATGACTTTTGTGAGACGTATGTTTTTTGTCCTTTTTATGAGATTTGGTACGCACCTCCGGCAACTCCTTAGGTTCCTCTTCAACTTCATATCAGGCAAAATAAAATTATAGATGAGATATAGCTTATAAAACTGAGCAATTTGATTGAAAAAACTTAGCAAATGAAATTCAATAAAAATAATAACATGGCTAGATTAAAATGATAAATACCAATTTTGACTGGTTCTAAAATTTCGAATATCGAGGAAGGCGGAGAATCGACTATATCCGAATTACCCTGTATTGTTTACGCACAAAAACACAACGGTTATAATTAGAAATTCATAATTAATTTGTTATTATATTTAGAGGACATAAAGTATCTAATTGAGCAAAACACCGCATCTTTTAAAGATAACCTATCAAATGCTTATTAATTACTACAAACAAAATTCAATTTGATTTTAACAATAATTTCTATGCCATCTTTGGGTTAGGGTACATTAATAGTGTAAGTTAGTATTGTAAACGGCTGGGTTTTGTTCGGTCGACCATTGGTTCTAGTCAACTAAACATAAACAGGCCAACGGTTATTTAGTCTGTTTTTCTTAATCGACCTCTAGGCTTAGTAAAGGTATGAAAAACAGGCCAGAGTCGACCGTTAATCTTAGTTGAACCAAGGGTCGACCAAACGAAACCCAGGTATTTTTACAACATTAGTGTAACAAACATGTGAGTAGCATATAATTTACGGATACGGGTGTTGGTACGATCCTACGGTCCCATGGTTGAGAATTATGACATGGAGATATGATTTCTGATGTTTGAGGCGCTGAAATACCAATGGACTCCTCTTCTTCGTTAGAATCTAGATCATCTTGATAAACCATAACCATCGGGTTGTGACTAAATTTTTATTAATTTAAAAAATAAGTTTTGATAAAAAGCTTCTAATATTCTAAAACCCAGCCAACTAAATTTATTAAAAGTCGGATTTAGGTCAAAATTGTAGGAGCCCGACCCAAATTGTTTGGCCAAACACAGGCCAGAGTACCATGAACCCGCAAGATTTCATTTTTAATCTAAATTAATTGACTTTTGTGTGATATAAACCCCTCAGGAGCTCTCAACAATGTAGTATTGGTTAGCGCTCTAAAAAAATCGGATTTGCTTCATAAAAAAGAGTTGTGAATATTAAAAACGCTCTATCTATTAATCAACAAATAAACTAGATTCCATGGGCCGCAATGAGGTTATGACTTATGATTGCCATTTTATTAAACTTTAAATTTTCAATCTTGTGCTAATAAATTAATTACCGCTCAATTAACCATTATATTCATGATTTTGTCAAGCATAGCAATCGCTTATAAAAATGATGAAAAACATTAAAAATAAACATATAAAATGCAGAGGCTTTAAAATTATTGATAGTAAACAACGCAAGCTTTTCCTTTAAAGAAGCTCGATTCAGCAGACCCTTTTTATGGACTTAGAAAATCAGGTAACTACTTATTATTATCTTCATCTTCAGAACTATGAGAAGTTTCTCGACAGCCCTTAACATCATGTCGTGGATGATTCTGATTCCCAATTCGAACGTTTGTATTGAAATCTTCATCCAAAAATGACGTGTCTATAACCTCTTTCGGGGCAAATTCATCCAAAGATCGCAGCTTGGATTGACTAGCTATAAAGCAATTAAAAACATTTTAAAATCTAAATCAAAAAAATATATTATGATGCTTCTTTCGCATCAAAGAAATAATATTGACTTTCATGACCCCAAATCTTTTTTCCCGTGCATGCGTTTAAAAATTGAAATCAAGTCAAAAACATCTTTGTCCCGAGACAATTTAAATCATCATGCCTTTCAATCAGTTCATTTATGATTCGTTGCGTTTTTACACTCTTTTATTTCAAGTGTCATAATATAATTCACACTTATAGAGTGAAATTTAAAAAAATTTAAAACATTAAAAACCTCATACCCCTTGATAGTAAGATAAATATATATAATCTATAAGATCTAATGCCATATGAAAAATGAAAGAAGTAACAATTAATTAGTTATGGTGAGAAGTTTAGTAAAAATTATTCAAGGTTTCGTTTTGAATATACATCTCAATGAGAGTGCGGCGTTAGTTATTTGAATATAAGCTTCGCTATTTGAAACACTGAAAGCACACCGTATTCTGTTTACCTTATTTTGACTATATGTATTTTTCAGTTGTATATATTACTCGCAGTTATCTATATATAAAGCCGTGCTTATTTAATAAGAGTCTTTTAGTTTTGAATCTCAGCAGGAAACCACAGAGCAAAAACACATCATTTCAATATAGTTACGTGTTAGGGCGGGCTCGAGGGGAATTTGGCTTGGCCTGGATGAACAATGTGACTCTGTTTTGACCAGTGTTGGAGGGACTGAAGTTGTTGGTTGTAATGCTTGCGGATACGATTGAGGAGTAATAGTAATGACAGGAGTAGGACCTTTAAATACGCAAAAAATGAAAATGGACATAAGGACATCGTATAAAATCTTTCAATTCTTCCATAGCAAATAACTCACACCTTTATGGACCATGGGCGTAGACAAGGGGAGACAGGGAGGGGCGGCTGCCCCCCTCTGTCCCAAAAATTTGTTGAAATTTATTAAAATTATGGCCAAAATTTTATAAAATGTTTATTTCCCCCCCCCCCATATCATTATTGCCCCCTCTAATTCCAATCCCTACGCCTATGCTACACAAATAAACTAGATAGACTGCTAATACCTCTAAAAGTGTTTCCGCCATTTTGAAATTTGCATGAAAAAGGAAAGAACATACATATTATAGTAATTTTGGTTAATTAAAGTATTTTTAAAACGTGATAAAAAAAAATGATGAACTAGTTAAACAACAAAAACAGCGTTTTAATTTACAAAATTCATAAAAATAAAAATACTGTGATGATGTGATGTTAAAGCAATATAGTGTCATCTGCATAATACTAATAATCATCTATTAACATTCTTTTTTATTTATTAACTAATGAGGAAGGTAAATTCACTTTTTCTGTTTTAACAACGGGGGGTAGACTGCAGAAAGACACGGGAAATTGTTAAATTCAAAATGGTGAATATAATGGTACACGTTAAACTTTATGAAACATATTACAGGAGCAGTCTCTGTAGTCTAGGGCCTACATATGTGTTGTTAACACATTTTTCCATATTACAAAAATTAGGGCATCTATCAAGTAAATTTATTGAGGCATTTTCCGCCGATAAGAATTAACTTTTAAATCACAAATTACTGGCTTAACTTTTGAAAAGCAATTAGGCAGTTATAATAGGCTTTAAAATTTCTATCAACACACTAGTTTTTCCTTTCTACTACCGACAGTCAATCAAATTTTTTACCCCCATGAAGCTTTACCAATATACAATTTAAAACTTTGTAGTTCACTGATAATATGTTATAAATTATAAAATTATTACCATTTTGCAAGCTTAAAATACATGTTTTGAAAAAATTTTAATGAAAAAAAAATCATGTGGGCGTTTTTACCAGGAGAAGTGATGGAAACTGGGAGAGGGAGGGCCGTGGTTTTTGAGATCTCGGGAGGCTGGCTATTCGTCTTCTTATCTTTTTTATCATGCAACGTGGTGACAAATCTATAAACCGAAGAAGCTTTAACACGTTATAGGGATACTATTATGGTCAAACAACCAATTCTCGCGTTAAACTTTAGCATTTATATATTAATCTATAGCTCGAATTCAACTTTAAAACCAACGGGGATTCCCACGATGATATGAGCCAAATTCAAAAACTTAGATATTATACAACAAAATTTATGCTAGAGTTGCAAAAACGTGTTTGGTCGACTTTTGGTTTAACTTAGATTAACGGTCGACCCTGGTCTGTTTTTCAAAATTTGTCTAAGGCTCTCTAGGCCGACTAAGAGAGACAGGCCAAAGATTGCTTGGTCTATTTTTCTTAGTCGACTTCTAGGCTAAGTCAAAATTTGAAAAACAGCCCAGAGTTGTCCGTTAGTCCTCTTAGTTGAAGCAAAAGTCGACCAAACAAAACCCAATAGTTTCTACAACACTAACGCATCAAGCTCTAAATAATGATTAAAGGATATTAGTAAAATAAATGGTAGAACGAGCATATAGCTTTGTAGTATAATCTATTATTTACGTTTCGTAATTGCAATCCGGTGATTGTAAACAAAAATCCAACTCCTCCGTCAATATCATTATGTGATTGGAATTTGTTTCAAGCAAACCCAACAAAGTTTCTCGCTATAAAGTTGATCGTTATGTAAAGTAAAAATTTTGAAATAATTGACATCATAAAAAATAAAATATAAAGGCACGACAAAAGAAGTCAAAATTATATAATTTCAGGCGCTACGTGCCATTACTTAAAAGAATTTTCGTGCAAATGCTAGATTTATTTCACTGTCTAAGTACTTAGCAAGAAATACGCATGTTAAAATGTTTGACATTTTAACTAAAAATTTTTTTACTTTTATTGGTGTTGTAAAGACGGCCGGGTTTTGTTTGGTCCACCTTCGGTTCAACTAAGACTAATGATCGAAGTCTGCTTTCCAAATTTTGACTAAGTCTAGAAGTCGACTAAGAAAGACAGACCAAAGGTGACCAAACAAAATCCAGCCGTTTTTACAACACTGATTTTTATACTCTATAAATTACATTGTATGTGTATGTATTAGTGTTGTAAAAGAACCTGGGTTTCTTTTAGCCGGCCTTTGATTTTGGTCGACTCAACATAGACAGACTAAAGGTTTTTTGTTCAGTATTTAGTCGACCTCTAGACTTAGCCGAAATTTCAAAAACAGAGCAGATTCGACCGTTAGTCTCAGTTGAACCGAAGGTAGACCAAATAAAAGTCAGGTCTTGTTACAACACCAAACATGAGTAGTCTATGTTGTCATGATTTAGTTTAAACGAAAGAAAAAATTGTAAAAAATGTTAAGTTGCGAGTGATGTTACTTGTAGCAGGAGGAAGGGGAGACTGAAAAATTTGTGAACGTACTTCAAACCGAAGGCATTCTTCATCGAGGATTCAGCAAATTTAATGTAAGCCGATCCGGGAGGTCGCCTGCCCAATGCAATATTTTAAATAAGTTATTTGTTAAGATTTTAACATCGTCTCTTCTCGAGGGCTTAGCCAGCATTGGAATTAGAAAGGGGTAATTATGATTTAGGGGGAGGGGCAAAATAATTAATTTTTAAAAATTTAGCCAAGTTTTTAATAAATTTCCACAAATTTTTGGATTTATATGGGAGGGGGCAGCTGCCCCTCCCTGTCTCCCCTTGGCTCATCTCTTTTGCTAGACAAAATGCGACAATTGTTCCATATAAAAAAATGGAAGTGGGGTTGGGTTACAGCAATTTAAAAACAATCCTAGAATGTATACGTAGTATTACTTATTTCTATTAGTAATACTTTTAACGGAAGATTTCGTTTATAAGACTGCAAAAAGGTCTTCAAGTCGAGATGCTCTTTAAAATATATAGCTGATTTAAAGACAGATTTGAAATGTTATAAAAAACTCAAAATTCATAAAAACCATAATGATGAGAATTTGTTACTCAACAATTGATTTAACTGTTGCCTTGTCGTATAAAAAAATAGGATAAAATCTGGGGTCAAATTGACCCCAAAGTAATTACATCTTTTCGACGTGAGAAATGAGGTCGGAAATTTCCTCTGTAGCTATGGTGCGATGATGGCCCATGTCTCTGTGATTGCCTAGCACCAATATTGGCAGGGAATTCGGTATTTTGGGTAGCTCTTTCTTTACATATTCCAACGTCCTATAATTAATTTAAAATATAAATTATTTAAATAAAAAAAAATTAATATATAAATGACCAAATGTATCATATTTTCAATGTACAAATTAAAATAAAGTCTTGCGAGGTCAGATTTTGTGACCCAAAACGTTTATAACTCGGTCATGAATGAACCTGTTGCAAAATTCCCTCCCCCCCCCCCTTTGCGCCGTATAACAGATTGATGATTTATGTAGCTAATTTTATTGCCTATTGCTAGCTCTTTTTTTAAATATATCTGATATCGCAAAGAATGATGAATTTTTTCAACATATCGTACTTTAAAATTATTATGGGTTTTCTGCTTGTAAATAACCGAATTTACATCCATAAAAAGTACTTGCCCTTCAAGGAGTACGATATCTTGCTATTCCTTAATTAAGTCCCATTAAAATCATTACCAAGATCTAAATATCTATTGAAAATGTTAATACGACCCATACTCCTATAGATTTTCATTAAATGACCCGGTTTTTTACAAACAAAACACACCTTCGTTGACAGTCTATATAACCTCTCGAATTTTTTAACTTTATAATAAATTATAATACACAACAAAACAAAAATAAATATTAAAATCATATATTTATAGCATACAAAATTATTATAAAAATCAACCAAGCATAATATTTTTACATTTTTAAGTATAAATCAAGCCTACTGAACGCAATTGCTATTTAAAAAAATTGCTTCGCTCTTCCAATGCCTTGTAGAAATAAAGGTGCGAGATGGCCACCACCTATGGGACCTTGAGAAAGAATACACGTGGATTTTTTCAGAATGGGAAAAGGAAAATTACGTAATCATAGTCGACGCGTATTCAGGTTGGACGGAATTTCAGAAAATTGCTAACAGCTCTGCTAGAGTGACCATAAGCTTTTTAAAAAACCAGATAGGTTGGTATGGTTTTCCTAGTATGCTTGTCGCGGACAACGGCAAAGCGTTTGTGCGCGTTGAATTTAAGACTTTTTGTCAGACGTGAAAAATTAAGCACGTGTTAACACCGCCATATCATCCGAGTTCCAATGGTCAGGTGGAACGGTATGTGGGAATAGTAAAGAAGTGGTTAAGACTTGCCAAATCAGAAAGCGAGGTGTTTGGTTAACTAAATCATATTTTAATGCAGCACCTCGTGGTTTGGAATGGCCTCCAGTAGGAATGGAATTTTTAGGTTGAAAACTAAGGTGTCCCGTTGATTTGGTTCACGAGCGGAGCCCTGTAGTGAGCAATAATGTTATTCCAAAATATCATGTAGATCAACTGGTGTGGTGTAGAAATTACAAAGGTGCGCCTAAATGGTTGATATCGCGCGTAGTGGAAGTGATTTATTCCAAAATTTATAAAGTGCGCGTGCTGCTGCATACTAATAAAGTTGAAACACGACATTGTGAGCAGCTAATGTTATATTCTTAATTATATTCGTTATTTATATCACAGGGATGGACATTATTACTTCCTGGTGTAGAATAAGGATATCAGTGGAGCGGATAGCAGAGCTGGTGAGACCGGGTCCGGTGCTCATTAGTATTCTCATCAGAGCCGATGAGCTGCCCCGGCTACGCTCTTTATATGAACCAAACTTAACCCCTGTGAGGCCGGTGGCTCAGGGAAGAAGGGAGAACGCAATAAGACATGATAATACGAGGGAGACGACGGGCTCGAAGAGCGCTTCGAAGAAGGTGCGGAGGTTGTGGAAGATGGCACCTACCCCCAATGTGCGAAACTGAGCGAGGCGCAGTTACATCAGGGTACGGCAGAGAGGGCGCCATTGAACAATGCGGGAGTGCCGCTAGTTGAGTTTGAGCGGATCTGGGCTACAACGGAAGCGTTGAACGTACTCCCGCAAGGAGCAAACGTTTTATCTTATGCAACACGCCGTGTAGCTCCTATTGCGCATCAGCTCGGGCACGGTTATATCCACTCCTGACGGCCAAACCCCTGTTATAGATATAGCTCCGAACTACACGACGCCTGATAACATAACAGCCACGGATCAACACATATTAATGGAGGAAGATGTGTTTTGGTGGGTGCTGATGAAGAGGCGGACGGCAATTTTTAAAAAAGGAAGATGTCATGAATGATACTTTTTGATTTACGGACGCCTGCTGCAAGATCTCGAAATATTCCCCCTCCCCTTTGCGTCGCACGGTCGCACGAAACTTTATAATTTACGGGCGCCTGCTGCAAGATTCCCCCCCCCCCTTTGTGTCATACGATTTATATGATTCATAATATTATATACTTAAATTTCAATGTTCAAAAAAAAATATATCGCAATCATCATTATCGTGATCATCATTTTTTTATGATTGATTTTAAGAAGAAGTATATGTATCATATATTAGTTTCGGGAAATAAGGATTGGAATTTTGAAAACGTTCTTATATTCGTTATTGTTAGTGATTTTTCGGCTGGATTATGATATATTTAATTCATAATGCGATATCAGCGATAATTAAAAATAGCTAGTAACGCAACATATATCATAAAATATCGTACGAAGCAAAAAAAGGGGGGAGGTTTTGCAACAGGCTCATTCATGACATTTTCCCCTTTTTAAAGTGCCGCCGCCTCTTCATCCACACTTACCGAAAAAACATCTTCGTCCATTAGTATGTGCTGTTCCGAAGCTGTTATGTTGTTAGGCGTCGGATTGTTGGGAGCTATACCTATAGAAGGAGTTAGGCCCTGGAAAATGGATACCACAATAGGAGCTACACGGCGTGTTGCATTAAATAACATGCCCTTTGCGGGAGCACGCTCATCGCTTCCGTTGTAGCTCTCACTCGCTCAAACTCAACCAGCGGCACCCCCGCATTGTTAAATGACGCCCTATCTGCTGTACCCCCTTGCGCAAGTGCGCCTCGCCCAGTTTCGCACATCAGGGGTAGGTGCCATCTCCTAGAACTTCCGCACCTGGCTCTTAGAGCTCTTCGAGCCCTTCGTCCTCCCGCGTGTTAGCTAGCCTAGAAGTATTCCCTCTTCTTCCCTCAGCCACAGGCCTTACAGGGGGGTGAATGGGGGTCATACAAGGAGTAAAGCCGGGGCAGCTCATCGTCTCTGATGAGAATATTTACGAGCACCGGACCAGGTCTCACTAGTTCCGTCACCCGTTCCATTGTTACTTTAATTCTGCACCAGGGGGTAATAATGTTCATTCCTGTGATATAAGCATACAAGTACTATTTAAAATATGGCATTAGCTGCCCGAAATGTCGAGTTTCAACTTTATTATTACGCAGCACGCACACTTTAAAAATTTGGAATTAATTACCTCCACTAAACGCGATATCGACCAATTAGGCGCAACGATGTAATTTTTTTTTATACCAAACCAGTTGATCTACATGCTAACTTGGGGTAGCATTATTACTAACTACAGGGCTCCGCTCGTGAAATGAATCAACAAGATACCTTAATTTTCGATCTGAAAATTCCATTCCCACTGGAGGCCGTTCGAACACGAGGTGCTGCATTAAAATACATCTTAGTAAACCAAACAACATCGCTTTCTGATTTGCAAGTTTTAACCACTTTTTCACTATGCCTACACACTGTTATACCTGACCATGGAAACTCGTAATAGGGCGGCGTTAACAGTTTTCCACACAAAGAATTTTAAATTCAACGTTCACAAACGCTTTATCGTTGTCCGTGACAAGCAAACTAGGAAGACCATACGAACCTATCACGCTTTTTAAAAAGCTTATGGTTCCTCTAGCAGACCCGTTAGCAATTTTCTGAAAGTCGGTCCAACTGGAATACGCGTGACTACGATTTTATGATTCTGCTTTTCCGATTTAAAAAAATCTACGTGTACTCTTTCCCAAGGTCCTTTAGGTCGAGGCCATCTCGCAGCTTTATTTCTACGAGGCATTAGAGCATTAGACTTGCAAAAGTCACATTGTCTAATCGGCTCTTAAATGTTTTTCGATGTTTCAGGCCGTTTCAATTCAAAAGGTAAAGTTTCAAAATATAAACTTCACCAATTGCCACCAAACCTTCACCATTTCAAATTTGTCCGTTTTAATGCGCATGCGTATGCATTTAACAATTATTGTTGCACTCTAAAACTTTAAGGGACGGGATTAAGGTTCAGGGTAGTGTTTTAGGTCAGCGTTTTAGGTTAGGGTTAGGATTAGATGCACATCAAATTCCATCCCCATTTGAGATTTAATTTTCCGTGACGTGATATTCAGTGTGGCATTTTGGACTGTGGCATTTTGAACCCAATTCGTTTATCTTTTGCAACTTTATCTTAAGTACCGGAATCGTTTCAAGCCACCATACATATTGCCTGGCGAGAGCCTTCATTTTAACCGTACCAAAATGTCCCTTATGCAACATTTCTAAAATCGACGGTCTAAGTACATCGGGTATAACTACCTTATCGGCTCTTTTTAAACAAACGTCTTCGATATACAGATCACAGAGCGCTTTTTTATACTGCTGCGGCACCTCTACTGGCGATCCCTCTCCAATAAATATCTTCTTGACCGCACTAATATCCCTATCAGTGTTGCAAGCAGCGGAGACGTCCTCCATATCCAAGTCCGTTATCCTGTCCCTTGCGATAAATCAACGTTAGCATAAAATTACCTAACACTTATAACCAATGCCAAAATTCTGGGGGACATCAACATTTCGTTGTTATCTTTCCGAAACAAGCCTATCAATGGTTTATGTTTTACGATGAATCTTTTACCTATCTAAAATTCCCTACTCCATTTCAGCACATACACCGTAGCCAAAGCTTCTCCTCTGTGACAGAGTAGTTAAGCTCGGTCTAATTAAATTCTTTTGGGGTAAATACATTACCGGATGCTCAACTTTATCCTCGAGCTGACATAATGCACACCTCCCACACCATTATTTGATGCATCGACCACTAAAACATGCTCTTTTGAAGCCTCAAAGCAAACTAATACCGGTTTCTCTAATAAATTTTCGCGCAACTTGTCTCAAAACCGATATTCTCAAATTTCATTTAGATCTGACCACCGAGTAAACTCAGGAATGAACCGATTATAATAAGTTATCATTCCCAAAAACGACTTTAATTCCTTTTTATAACTCGGCGCTTTTGCTGTAAATTTAATTTTACTTAATACCGGTCGAATCGCACCCTAACCTAATATGCTTGTTCCAAATACGTAATCTCCTGAACACAAAAAACCATATTTTTCCGTTGATAACCGTAAACCTTCATTTTTTATTAAGTTTAAACCATGTCTAGACGTACGTCGTGCTCGTTTTTATTAGAATCCAATAACCAAGATATCATCTAAATAATAATACACCCTTCATGTTAGCAAATAAGGAAGTCGTGATTGTTTTAAAAACCGGCGCTGAAACACAAAGGCCAAAAGGTAGTCGTTTAAAAACAAACACCCTTGCTTGGTTAGTGTTAATAGTTAAATCCATGGGCGTACCCAAGGGGGAGCAGAGAGGGGCGGCTGTCCCCCTCTAAACCCAAATTTTTTTTGCAAGTTTGTATAACTATAGCCAAAATTTAAGAAAATTATCATTTTGCCCCTCAATAAATAATTCCTGCCCCCCTCTAATTCCAATGCTGGTTACGCCCATGGCTAAACGCCGTTTTGCGAGCAACCTTTAGCTGCAAATATGCGTTTGCAAAGTCTATTTTAGAAAAATAATAATTCGCACCACGCAAATAAGATAAAATACATTCTAATCTGGGTAATGGGTATTTGAAGTCGACCATATATATATTGACCGTTATCCTCTAATAATCAGAGCATACCGGGATTGACCCCTCAGTTTTCTTAACTGGAACCAGCGGGGGAGCCGATTCGAAAAATTAAGGGGATTCTAGTATAACGTTGACTAGCCATTTATCCAAAACCTGTTGTATCTCCAGTTTACGCCAAAAAAATGAAACACGCCAGGCAGTATGGTCAAAACCTAGGCTGGGCATTCTCTTTGAGTGTATTATTGGAAAAAAATACCGTCTTTAAGCAACCTAGCCTATCTTCGGTTATTGGCGCATATTTTTCCAGAATTCAAATCTCTCGAACTCGTTCGTATGGCAAAAATATTAAATTTAGCACATCATCTCCTTTGGAGTTCCATCCCATAGCCAAACGACTCCTAACCGAAAATGGGCAATTTACACGGGGGGTAAATTACATTTCCTACCTGCCTAATTACGGGTTTATCGCAAAGCCTATCGCATAGCTCTATCCAATTGCAAATTTGTGTTCAAGGTAATATTAGAAAATAAAATAAAATTTAATTTAATAATATTATTAATTAAATTAAAACAAAAAGGTGTGTCTGTCAAAAAGTGTTGAATTGTATCACAAAATATAAAGGTAAGCGTGCACTTGAAAATTTGTTTAAAAGATGCTCACATTTATGCAAAATTTAAATTTGTGTAGAAACAAGGCTTATGATATGTTAATCAGAGGTCAGATTTGTTTGAATTTTACTGACCGAACCCAGCCCGGTCCGATTTTAATTGCCCGGCCGGGCCCTATTAAGCGTCCGCCCAGCCATGCTCGAATCATTAGAGTTGCCCGAACTGCCCGGCACTAAATGATGATTTTTGATTTTTTAGTAATAATTTTGTCATAATTTCCAACAGATTTCAATTTAATTCATCTTTTTAGAGAGGAACTACGAATTATATAAAAGTGACAAAATAATACACGAAAACAAATTACATTAAATAAAGGAATCTCATTAAGCCCGAATTTCCCGAATCTTGTTACGGTGCCGATCCAATAATTTAAGACGGTCGCCCGGCCCCCTCTGATTTTGATAGGTTAAAAAATGCACCTTAAAATTTTGGACAAATTGGTGTTTTAATTTAAACTTTTAACTTAATTTCGTAAATTACAGTACCATCTTTTGGTAATGTCCAACATTAAGACAATGCCTTGGGATCCTTGGTATATATCGACAAATTCCGCGTCAAACGAAGCGTCCCCTATGATCTGCAAACATTTTGAAATTCAAAATAATTAAATATTTAAATATATTAATGAGTATAATAAACTAATTTATAATATATTGTAACTTTTTAAATTCAGGGCATCATTCCCCGTCAAATCGATCATATAAAGATCCTTTTCGGCCAACCCCCTGAGATTTTTATAAAATTTGGTGCAAATGTTGAAATTATTGACACTATGAAATTTTGCTATTTTTAGTTCATTTGGACCACTACATTTTGAGTTGTGGGGGCTAAAAGGTTGAAATTTGATCTTTTACGACATAGGGTCATGACGCAAAATTCAATAATTCTTTTTAAATACTTACCCCCTAATCATAAAATCTTGCCGCAGTGACAGATAAGACTTGTTTCCATAGAATATAAATTTTTTTCTAATCGGTTTTGGTCAATTGGTCATCTGATAATGGCCGAATTGGCCAAAATTTCCTTTCAAATTTAAAACAACTTTTATACCTTCAATACAACATTTTTTTTTAAAAAATGGGAGTTAAGCGACCATCATAAAATGATCAAAAACGGCTAAATATGTACTTTTATTACTGTTAACGCCAATTTAACCACAAAAAAATGTATTGTTATTTTTAGGAAATCACATAAGTTATTACATGGGTGAAGCCAAGGGGTTGCAGGGAGGGGCGGCTGCCTCCTCTAAATCTAGGAATTCTTTAAAAATTGAAAATAATTATGGTTTAAATTAAAAAAAATCATCATTTTATTTTTCCCCTACCATCATCATTGCCCCCCCCCCCTCTGAATCAAATCCTGGCTAAGCCCAAGAGGAACTATCATAAAAATAATTTAGCTATGAATTAGCACTCTGAGGGGGTCAGCCAAATACTGGTGATAAGACATGGAATGCCCCAAATGATCTTTTAAAAATACTAACCTGAGATATATTGTTGGTGTTGTTGATTTTAAGGTTATTTTCCATGGGTGAAATTTGATTTTTCTTTTTTCCCTTATCCACAACGTCCCATATCTCAACTTTTACCACATCATCTGTAGCCTTGTAATTCCAATGAATGTGAGCTACCTAAATATGAAAAAAAACAAGGCTTATATAATTTGTGAACATTTAAATTTAGAGAAATCAAAGTAATATTAATCAAAATTTAGGTTGTGAGCTATAGTAAAATCAAAAATTATAGTCATCATAAGATGAAAAAGAGCAAACATCTTATATAACAAAGAAATGTGGTTTAAAAAGAATTCAACATTTAAAATTTTAAACAAACTAGTTTTTGGACATCAAAATAATAGTTACTTTAAAAAATGGTATTTAGGATTTATACCATTACTGCCAAAAACAAGGACACAAAACTTATTCATTGCACAAAGTTCAAGCCAAAAATTTGATTAATGAATACTTGTTGAATACATAAACACATTATCTTTCCTTAAATTAGAAAAAAAAGTCATTACGTAATATATAACAAATTTCATAATATAATAGTTTGGTCATATAAATAAGAATTCCTACAAATATAATAACACATTAAAAGCATAATAAAGTAGGGAAATATATTGATATAAAATTATAAATAATGATTCCTAATCAGTTTTCCTAATGATAATTATAGTATATTTAACAGTTTTTTAATTATATTAAATTAATATTGTAATTAAGTTGAATGGCATTTATGTGAATTCAAATTTTCCTAGCTTTTCTTAGCAAGATAGCCTTAAAAGCAGGATAAATTGTAAATATATTTAAAAATATGTATAAAATGTATCAACCAGAAGTAAAATTTAAATTTATTTATTTAAACTTGAATTTCTGGTGTAGGAATATACTCTTCTATAAATGGCTTTCCTTGCAATCGTTCAAATAAGCAACTCTTCCCAACATTTCGATCACCTTTGATCAAAATTTTCACTAATTTAAAATTAGAGTATAAAAAGCATTGTTACTATTGTATTGTATGCCTTTAGAAAATTTCTTCTGCAAATTGACCTGCATTGTCTGGGGATTGACGTTTGATTTATTTCGCTGATTATTATTAATATCAGGCACATTTTGTACAAATTTTTTAAGAGCTCCAAACATATTATTTTTTTGACATATGTTTTATAATTTTGCCTATTCGTTACAACATATATACTACATACATTACATATTACATATTATATAATTAAATGCTGTCAAGCCCCTCCTCAAACAAAACATTAATACATGATGAGATGCCCAATCAATACTATATGCAAATTCAAACATTAAAAATTTTAATTAATACCTTTAAAAGATATTAATTCTGACTCTAGCTTTTATTAAAACTCATATTAAATACGACAAATCCTACTCTATGCGAATGCACCTAATAGTAATTTCCTAGGTGTATCGTGTGTGGGGTTTTAGTGAATGTGACGATTTTATTTGTCAAAAACGCGTATAATGAAAAATGTAAGTGCAATTAGAACAATGAATTATATAATTCATAGCAACTCCCAGCACGTGATTCTTCCGCTCACCCGTTTGTAAATAAATTCTTACTATTACTCGTTAGATAATATGTACTATAGTTTGTTTATTTGGCATCTTTATATTATAGGCCACATGGGGCTTGTTCTGACTAACTTCTTTCTTTATAGACATGGGCGTAACCAGGTTTTGGATTTGGGGGGGGGGGGCAAAACATAATTTTATTTTAATTTATAAGGGTTTTTGCATTTAAATTTTTTTTTGTCATTTCCGCCCCCCCCCTGGCTACGCCCATGTTTATAGAGTAAGTTCGGGTCTTTCTATTATTCCATCATAGATATGTCCACTTGCGTGTGCCCTTTCAACCAACACGAAATCGCCCCCTTCCTCTCATTTTAATCACCTCTATATCTCGTGCTATTCCATTTAAATGCACAGATGCATCCTTAAATCTATTTAATTACTGCAATTTAATAGTTAATTTCTATTCTAAAGCATTTTAAAAACTTACATTTTAATGCTGACGATTTGCTTACGCTGTGCATTAATTAAAATTAAAATAATGGAAACTTTATTAATTTAAATATTGCTATTAGTTTTTATTGATTGAAATCATGATACGAAGCATTCGTTTCTCAAATAATTCAAAAAACTTATTTCTCAAAAAATTTAGCATAGATTTTGGGTAAAATATTAGTTTCATACTACATATTTATTATCCAAGATTATCTCCACTTCATAAAACCCTAAAAGACCTTGCATCTGATGATTGTTTTATGATATCTTTGAATATAGCAGTATTAAATTTGGCATGGTGTTTAAAATTGGGAAAAGTATATAAATTATCAAATACATACAATTATATTTTATTGAGTTTATATATCCTTAAAAATTTTTACGGTAATAAGGTACTTCTATAAATAATGTCTTACAAATTATATTAAATCTTAAACGTCTTATGTTTATAAATATATTAAGTATATTTAGCCTATTCAAAATGTAGACTTACTTGACGCATTCTGTTTTATATATCATATATTCATATTATATTACTGAATATTTAACAAATAAACTATAAGCCAAGAAAAAAAAAATTAAGACTTAAAGGGACGTTAGCTTTAAACGCTAGAAATATTTTAAATAAAATAATTTTAACGAAATAAGGCATATATAATTATTGTATAAAAGCTTATGGTCTATTTAATCAATTTTCTGTAAAAAGCATGTTATATGTAGGCACAATTAAAATATTTATTATTATAACTTTGGCACAGATTAGGAGTATAAATAATTACATTCAGACATTTGTAAATAATTATGTATAAATAAGCTAGCATTAATCCGGTAGACGTTCATATGTCTTTATGTTCCATTAAAAAGACATTTAAGATTTATAAAGGTAAGTAGTGTCAATCAAGTTGGGCGTATTGATTAAATACGTTTCGTTGTTATTATCTCCGATGTCTTCTCCGATAAGCATTCCATGCGTTTTAGTTTTAGAACTTTCTTCTTGACCCAAAATGGATTGTGTCCAGGGCTGAGGAGGTGGCCTTAACGATGTCATAAAGGGTTTAGGGGGGTCTGCTACATTTCGTAGTGTTAATACATCTTCAACGACCACATTTTTCATCCAATGCATGTTGTAATGCGGGGGACTATTGCTGCCACTGGGGAACCTTCGCGATAGGTTATAAAAATCATCGGGATTCATAAATTCATCTTGGTTGAATTCACCCGGCTTAAGTCTTCGGGTTAATAATCTAGTGGGTGGTGGTAACCTTAAAGAAGGATTACTGTCCTCCGTTCCCTCGTTCAATAAGTATTGCTTATTAAACGTATCTAGCATTGACTGGTTATTTACATCTCTATGATCTGTCGGAGTAAATGAATCTTCCTTACCTTTTCTCATTTTAGCCCCTTGTGCATCCATAAAGGGAAAGTTTTTGTTTGCCCTTTTTTTCTTACCACACCTATTAGAGTGTGTGGGGGCAGCTGAAAGGGTGAAAAGTTTTGACTTTTGATTGGGTTCGTTGGTAGAAATGGATTGTAGAGCTGAGGAGTCATCATCGTCAGATGTTAGAATGGCGCTTTCGGTATCTTTAGGGTCAATCAAACGGCTATCAGCCGCGCTATCTACGATTAGATAGTCATCTGACATTGAGGATCCCGATGAAACGCTTAGCCTGGATGACGCATCTATAATATAAAAAAATACATACAAAAATGGATCCATCTCCCATGTTCCTTAAAATAGCATATTTAATTCTCAAGATAAAGTTATGGGTACCATCAAAAATTATATGATCCGAAGATTCATCTAATAGCATCATGTTGGCTGAATGGGCATAATTTTGTGAAGATTCGTCCCCAGGTCCGAATGGATGCAAGCACGAAGGGTAAGTGCCATCCGGGCCTCGATTGAAGCCGGGTGGAAGTCGTTTCTTGCCATTATTATCCATAATTTCACCGGGGCCAGGCTGGTTAGGGAAGGATGAGCAACGGAAATACTGACCCCACCTTAATCTACCAGCATCCTTTCGCAATCTTTTCTCTTTGGCCCTTCGGTTTTGAAACCATACCTGAACTACTCTCATGTCCAAACCTTATAGCATCACAAAAAATGGCTTAAAATGTAAACCCCGAGAATATATGTTTAAACGCCGTGATAGGTCGTTTAAAGATTGTGGTAAAATTATTTTAGGAAAAAAATCTACCGGTATTTTGGCTAAGTTGTTCCCTGACGTGTCTCGCGGGTTTACTGCTTGCCGTATAAGCGCTCTTCAAAGTTTCCAATTGCTTGGCAGTTATTGTGGTTCTAGGCCTTTTGCTTCCAGAATCCGAATCTAATTAAGTTATATCCCCACACGTGTAATGATCAAAATTTATGGTCAAAAAGGTAGAAAAGTGAAATAAATATAGTATTAAATCAAATTTAAGATTGATTGTACCTCTTTCTTTAGCGGAATGATAATCTGCTTTGCAAACTAACTTTCCATCTTCCATTAAATAAAACAGATCACCGGTATCCAATTTTTTGCAGCACACAACGCAAGTGAAACATTCTAAGTGATATACATTGTCATTGGCTTTCCTAACTTTAGCTTCGGGTTCAATCCCAGTTTCACATGCAGAACATTTTGTCCCAAATTTTCTATCGTTATATTTTAAGAAATGAAACATTATGACGAAAAATAATAAATTTTTTAGATCTCCACTAAAATTTTAGATGAAACAACATTAAAACAAAATTTATCAATAATTTAGTCTTAAATTTATAAGTTAATAGCGTTTTCGTGTCAGAAATTATATGCAATTTGTATCAAAATTATCCACGCGTGATGCCTACATTATAAACGCTTATGGATCTTTAATGAAAATTGACTTTTTCTTAAAGGACTATAGTAAATTTTGTGATTACTTAAAGGGGATATTAAAGCGCATTTTGCTTTTTTACTTATATTTTCTTATTAAAGTATATTTATTAATAGTTTATAAAAATAATATAAAATAAATAAATGATAAACTTGAAAAAATCCATTCTGCAGTAGACTGAACTATCTCTGCAAAAGCATTTTTCTTCTTGAGGTTCCCCACACTCAACGCATTTCAAGCAATCCGCATGCCAAGTATCATCTCCAATTTTGAATACAAATTTGTCTAGGATTGGTGCATCACATTTCACACATTTTGGCGGCGATAAATCTAAAAAATAACATTTTTTTATATAATTTTTTCAAATTTTTAGCTAAAATTTCATTTTTTTGTATATTTTAATTATTAAATTTGTTGCCAAGTCTATATGATGACCCAGGGGAACATATAATGATAATATGATCATTATTGAAATTAAAAGGTTTTCACCTTTTAATTCAAATCCTGACTATGATTAAGTGAAAGTCATTAGGTAAAAGGCGTTGATATTATTATATATATTCAAGTGCTACACTTGAACAGGTAGAGAGGGTAAGGATCTAAATATTCATTTTTGATATTTTGTTATTAGCGTCAATTTTATAATGGATTAAATAGTAACTAATTAAATTGAAATTAATATAGGCAAAGGAAAACTACAAATTAAACGAAATATCAAAATTATAAAACAAAATTAATGTTCAATTTATTTAGTTTTGCGATAAATTTTATTTCAAATTTTTCAAAACGATTGTAGGTATAGGTTTCTACGCCTGTGGGAAATATTCGAGATTCGATTCGATATTCGATTCGGATTCGGATTTCGAATCGAATCCGAATTCGATTCTTATATGTACATTTCGAATCGAATATTTAGTTGCTGAGATTCGAAAATTCGAATCGAATCTTAAAAAAAAAGATTCGAAAATTTATTTAACTTTAAATTTATTTTAAATAGATTAGTCGCTGAAAATACAGCTGTTTTTATCTTATCGCAATTTAGTTATATTTCCCGCTATCATTTTTTTGTAAACTTCTTAATTACAAACACGCTTAATTAAATTTGATTTTGACACATCATAATAAATAATAATGTCCAGTGCTATTGGTAAGTAACATAATTGATTAAATATTCATCTATATATATAATATCTATTTGAATTTATTTTAAGATGATTAAATCTTATATCCTGCATTCTCATATACACAACATATTTTTTTTCTATATTGTTAAATTTAGGTGCTAAAGAAGTTAAAAGTAAAATAATTTGCCTCAAAAATTGGCTGAAAAACAATGCTTAATTATTTTACAAATATATTTCTGTTCGCCTATTATAGTTCCATATTGAATTTATTTGTGTTTAATATATTTTTAAATAAATTTTTGAAATGTATTTGTATTGTAGTGATTAATTAAAAACTTAAACATGTTCGAATCGAATTCGAATCTTTAAATTTTTTTCGAATCGAATCCCAATCTTCAGTTTATTATTCGACGAATATCGTATCGAATATTTTTTCAAAAAAAATTTCGAATTCGAATCCGAATATTAAAATATTCGATTCGATTCGAAATCCACAGGCGTAGTTTTTATACGTAGATTTTTTTTAGTTTCCACACTAAATTTTGTCAACGCACTTGTTTAATATATCAAACTTTACATTCTAATTTACATATCCCAAAGTGGATTATGCAAATCGACTAATTTACATAGATTAGGGAGCAACAATGTTTGACTAAATATAAAATGGCGTGAAAACCCATTCAAATTACATGCAAATTAGGGAAAAGTTCTGAAATTCCAATAAACCTCATTATACATAGAATAATTAAACTTGTTTCAAAAATTTAGAAAATAACTTTTGATGTTTCAAAATATTCAAACCATGGAAAGTTGCAAAAACAAAGTATTTTTTTATAAATATTGTATTTAAGAAATAACTTTCTAACGTTCTAATTAATACAAACCGGATGCAAACGAAATTGTTTCTTATATATACTTATATATCCATCCGTCCCCTAAGGGAAAAGATCCCAAAGAGTAAATAAGTGGATTCCTTTTAAAAAAATAGCGTCAGATTTAATAAGGGGGTTGGGTGAGATTAGGTGGGAATTAAGCAAAAGAGGTTAAGTTTAAGTGCCCGGACACCATTCCATTACTTAAAAGGGAATGCAAAATTGTATATTTATACATAAGTGGTAAAACCCCAAACTTTTGTTATTACTATCGTATAGGCATAGCAAGCAGGGGCGTACGCAGGATTTTATTTTGGGGGAAGGGTTTCAAAACTTTTCTTCGAATATCGAAAATATTTATAGGAAAATTTTTATTCAATTTAATTAAAGATCTATACATGGGCGAAGCCAGGGGGGCCGCCCCCGCCCCCAAATGACGAAAAAAAAATTCAATGCAAATGGGCCATTCCATGTCTATTCGTCAAAAAAAAAGACGATTTTCGAGCGACCATCTCAGATCAGGATAATTTTTGGCGAGGGTGTAGGCCTCATTTATTAGAGTAATTTCTGAAAATGTTAGCCATTTTGGGCCAATACTTTTTAAGTTATAGAGGTTTTAAGGGCCAAAATCACATTCGGAAGCGTTTTATGGATTTCACTATTTTTGTCATATTTTAAAAAGTAATTGCGTTATTCACCCAAATTTTGGTGCCATTTGTTCCAAAAAAAATTCTCTCTCTAAATAGTTTAACTAAAAATCTCAAACTTTTACGGTTAATTTTTTGTGGGCAATTAGTGAAAAATCATAAAAACATATCTACCCTGTATATGAAATCCCCATTTTTACAATGTGCACTCCTTTATGACCCATTATCATATTTCAGTCACAAAAAGTTTGGGATCGGCTACAAGATGGTCAAAAATCCGAGAAATTAAATTTTCACCAAAAATATTTATAGATGGCGGTATAATAAGATATCACAAGAACATATTATGCTGTTTGTTTTTTATCAAGTTGCAAATTATAAAGAATATATGATAAATAAATAAAATTGGGAAAAAAATAAACTTAAATTTGGAACTTTTTGCGAGATGGGCAAGTAACCGCGTTTGAGAATAACTTTAATTTTAATCACATGAACTAAATCTAAATATATTATCTAACTATAATCATTTAAAAATCTTATCAGCAGCATATTCTTGTTTTACATTTACAGGATTAATTTTTTTGACACAAAATATAAATATTTATTCAAATTGATCGAGGAATTCG
The DNA here is from genome assembly GCA_964036665.1 of Gordius sp. MW1. Lineage (NCBI taxonomy): Eukaryota > Metazoa > Nematomorpha > Gordioida > Gordea > Gordiidae > Gordius > Gordius sp. MW1. The sequence continues at coordinate 2,781,261 of OZ038531.1, forward strand.
TATGAAATGCTTACGTTTTATATTTATAACCACAAGGAAAATCCCGGAAAAATATATTAACGCGTAAAAATACTTAATGGTTGTTGAATATAAGTGCTCATAGTTAATTAAATAACACTCATTTCATAATAGTTATTAAATAATGCGATATTAGAAAATTAAAAATGTTTTTTTCGAAATCCGCGAAGGGGGGGGGGGGTTTGAACCCCAAAACCACCCCCTTAGATACGCCACTGATAGCAAGGATTTAATTTGTAGGGGCGCAAAAAGTTTGATAAGGGGGGCATGGGCGTAGCAAGGTTTTGGATTAGGGGAGGGGGCGAAACGTTTAAAAGCTCAATTTGGGGGGGGGGGAGCCAAACTAAAATTTTTTAAATTTTTTAAGTGTTTTTGCATTTAAAAAAAATTCATTTGTCATTTAGAGGGAAGGGCCGTCCCCCTGGCTACGCCCATGGGGAGGGGGGTAAGAGCTGCCCCGCCATGTCTATCCCTGACTTACTATTCAATAGTGCGATTATAATGTTTATTGAAGTAATTTATATTCCAAAAATACTGTCGAGCGATGGAGAATATTCAATGTCAGCTCGTAGTTCCTATAGTTTCCATGGGCGTAGCCAAGAGGAGGGGGGGGCAGGGAGGGGCGGCTGCCCCCTCTATATCCAAAAAGATAATTAATATTTATTAAAATTATGGCTAAAATTTCAAAAACTGATCCTTTTGCCCCTTCTTAACCTTTTTGTCCCCCTAAATTCCAATCCTGGCTACACCCATGAAAGTTTCTAAGGTTAAATATGTAGGCTTAATTCACAGACCAAATTTAATTGCATAATTAAACATTAGTTTTTAAATTTGCTTAGTTCAATCATGTTTTCAATGTGAAAATATGTAATTATCAATAATTTATACGCAACGCACAAGGGGGTTGTAATGTACATCCACATTTATTTTAAACTTTATAACACAATATTCATTGGATTCACAATTTGTTATAAAAACGAATTATTTAAACACTTTTTAGTTGATTTAAACTATCTAACACAGTGATTCTTAACCTGGGGGTCGCGACCCCCTAGGGGGTCGCGAGAAGTTTGCTGGGGGGCCGCCAAATTTTTTAAGAATAAATAAAAAATATTCAGAAAAGCTTTAGAAAAAATACTCACCAGGGGATTCGAACTCGTTGCCTTAAGATTCATTATTAGAATTAATAATGATTGTAATTTAAAATCTTTGTTTAAAACTAAAAGTTTGCCGCAATTTTGGATACAAATTCGTGCAGAATATCCTCCATTATTTTCAGCAATATTTTAAAATTTGCTGCCTTTCACTAGTACATATTTGTGTGAAAAAGGCTTCTCAACTATGGTGGATATAAAAACTAAACGCAATCGATTGCGACTAGATTCCTGCATGAGGATAGCATTACAATCAATTTATCCAAGAATTAACAAATTGGCTGAAGATGTTCAGCAGCAGAAATCTCATTAAAAATATTTCCGAATGCATATATTTTTTATTTTAAACATTGTTTTTTTGTTTAATTATGAAGTTTTTATGTTATTATTATTCCATTATTTATTTAAATTTTAAATAGATGATGAAATAATAAAGTTGTGTTTTATGTTTATTATATAATAAAATGAAAAAATAATAGAAAATCAATATATTATAGATAATATAAAAAATATAAATTATTATGAAAAAAATGGGGGGGGGGGGGGGGGGTCCGCAAACAAATTATAAAATATTTGGGGGGCCGCGTGTATAAAAAGGTTTAAGAACCACTGATCTAACATATACTTTCAGAAACTTTATAACTGGAACAGTTCGATCTTTATGCTTGGGGGTGTTTTTAAAACTTCTGTAAATGAACTAATTAAAGGTACTATTATCATTTGATGAGGAAGGCAGTGGCAATCTTTGATTTTTAAAAATACGCCTATTCATTCAATATATAAAATTTGGATTTTGTCTTTCCCTCCCTAGCTAGCTAAGCCCACGAAAAGAGATGCAATTAGATTAATGGATTGCAAAATTTCTATGAGATTGGGCACTTATGGAGCGGGCTAGCTTATTAAATTTTAATGAACCTTCTTCACTTTCAAAGCTTGGGAGCGACCTTATTATGTGTCTTAATATATGAATTTCGACTAATCATTTTTTTTACATTTGAATAGGGACAAGGCAGGGGCGTACGCAGGGATTTTTTTTTTTAAAGGGGGGGGGGGGGGTTTATAGGAAACTTTTTTATGCAATTTGATTAAAGATCTATACATGGGCGTAGCCAGAAGGGGCCGCCCCCCCCCCCCCCCCCCCCCCCCCCCCCCCCTAAATGACAAAATAAAAATTTCAATGCAATAGCCTAAAAATTAAAAAAATATGCACCCCCCCCCCTGATTAAACTTTCAAACTTTCGCCCCCCCCCCCTAATCCAAAACCTGGCTACGCCCATGGATATACATAATGGTGAGTTTGTTCAGCCAAATTTAGATTTTAAACAGGAGGTCTTTGTTCCACATGAACTAAATCTAAAATTATTATCCAACTATAATCATTGAAAAATCTTACCAGCAGCAGGTTCTTGTTCTACATGATTAAATTTTTTAACACAAAATTTAAATATTGTGCCTTTTTTTTTATTCAAATTGATCGAGGAATTCATATGAAATGCTTACGTTTTATAAACACAAGGAAAACTCTAGAAAAATATATTAACGCGTAAAAATACTTAATGTGTTGAATATAAGTGCTCAAAGTTAATTAAGTAACACTCATTTCATAATATTATATAATGCGATATTAGAAAAAAAACATTTTTTCCCGAAATCCGCGGGGGGGGGGGGTTTGAACCCCAAAACCACCCCCTTGCGTACGCCACTGGACAAGGCATATGGGCATAGCCAGCATTGGGATTAGAGGGAGGCATTAATGATTTAGTGAGGGGCAAAATGATCAGTTATTAAAAATTAAAAGCCATTTTTAATAATTTCAACAAAATTTTGGACTTAGAGGGGGCAGCCGCCACTCCTTGCACCCCCCCCCCCCCTCCCTTGGCTACGCCCATGGCCATATTTATGTTTTTTTTTATTTTATATTCAAAGGGAGGCAGCCGTCCTTCCCTGACACCCCCTGGCGACGTCCATGATGAGATGGCAGGCAAATAATATAATATAATTCTGTTGGTTTGGAATTGTGAGTATAATTCCCATAATAGGTGAATCATGATTGACAGTTATCAATCAAATCTATAAATCGCTTTTCAAGTGATGTTATTAGAAGAAGCGTATAAACATGAAATGTACATATCCATGGGCGTAGCCAAGGGGGGGGGCAAGGAGAAGCGGCTGCCCCCCTCTAAATCCAAAATAACCGTTTTATTAAAATTATGGCTATAATTTCATAAAATTATCATTTTGCCCCTCCTTAAATCATTATTGCCCCCCTCCGATTCCAATGCTGGCTACGCCCATGATCCAGGATGTAAATTAGAATAGGGGGTGGGCAATAGGGATTAGGAAGGGGGAGATTATTATATTTCAAAGTTTATTTATAAATTAATTATATAACAAAAAATAAGATTCAAAATGGCCGACCACTGCCCTCATTCCCCCCTCCCTCCTGGCTTATATAAAAATATTTAAAAAAATGGATGTGCTTTTAATAAATAGCTGCCCCCCCCTCCCTACCAATTTAAGAATTAATATATATTTAACAAAATTCAGGATTTAGCCAGGATTGGATTTAGAGGGGGCAATAATGATTTAGGGAGGGACAAAATGATAATTTTTAGTAATTTTAGGATCAGGGTGTATGGCAGAAAAATTGTTTTAAAATAAATTATTTCACAGTTCAGCAAGTCACTTTATTTTAAACAAATTTTTAATTTATGAGTTTATTTAGATTTTAGATTTTAAGAAATAACAAATAATATGAAGATTTTTAAATCAGGTCCCATCTAACTGTTATTTTTTTCCGTTAAAATGATTTATTATAAAAAAGTTGTAAACACATAATGACATTAAATAAAAGTATATAGGAAAGAAAATAAATATAAATAAAAAAATTTAAATCAATTCTCTATTAAAAATATATCGCCCCATCTCTTTATTAACGTTTTCTGAAATTAACACTATTTTATGTGCTATGTTGGCTTTTTATTCAATAACTCTAATTTTGAGCACTAAAACTAAAAGTAAAGATGTAAAAATATAAAAAGTAGCAAAACACGGTTCTTTTTTATTATCTAAACAGAGAAGGGTATGTTTAAAATGTCCGAATCTTGGCGCAAAAATAGTCAGGTCACGTTGTAAAAAAAAACGTCGCTATACTTGGATTTCTAATTTTTAGTCCACCCCCCCCCCCCCTTCTAGTACAATTATCTGGAAATCTTATTTAGTTACCAGATGTCCCCCCTCACTAATAATTTAATAACTTTTTTTTATGTTTAGTAAAATAGTAGAAAAATATTAATAGATATTTTATTAATTTACATCCAGGCTATGACTAGGTTATAAATGTATTTGTTTTTAATAAAATAAATTAGGGGTGTGAGCATAGGCGTCGTAGGGGGCATAATGATTAAAGGAGGGGCAAAATTATATTATTTAATTAAGTTTAATTCAGGGTTTAGGAGGGGGACAGCCCCCCGTCCATCCCTGGCTACGACCATGGATTATGTTATATAAAACTTTATTAAAATCGGATTTAGCACAGTGCAAAAGGAGGCAAAAACTTTTATCCTCAATGGCAATAATTAAGAAATTTGCTAATTTAGTGATTGGTCAGTAAACTTGATTAGAAGGTTGTTCTAATAGATTTGACCATGAGCGTAGCTAGCATTGGAATTAGAGGGGGGCAATAATGATTTAGAACGGATCAAACATTTCTTAAAATTTTAACCATAATTTCAATAAATTTCAACAAATTTTTGGATTAGAGGGGGGCAGCCGCCCCCCTCCCTTGACTAAGCCCATGCTAATAGATTTTACTATACTACTTAAATGAGGATTGATGCTTTCTAATTTCGTCTCCGATATGCGTCTCAATTTTAAAGTTTTAGTTTTGAAACAAAAGGCATGTCATATATTAAAGTGTCTAAAAATATGTGTGTAATAACTTCAGTCAAAAACTAGTATAAACATTGTTATCTAAAATTAACAATAATTTTAGTAACTATATAGATGTTTTGAATTACCATTGTGTGAGTTTTGGGGATTAAAAGTGCCTATATTAAAAAGAGTACTTCTACTGGGTACGTAAAGATTTTGTGATGAAAGGCGTCGAATTTTATCATCTAAATGATCATTTTTAATTTCACCTAGGGTATCATTGCTTTCACCATTTTTCCCCTGTAAGTCTTGACAGTCCTGAGAATTTATAGAATTTCGATGAGATCGCGGAGAAAAATCTCGGAAATTTGGAATTAAATTTTCCTTAGATCTGGAATGATATGTTCCACTATCTAATCTAGATTCCCATCCACCGAAAGTAGATTCAAAGGATGGTGTCATCTCATTATGTGGCTTTCGAAATTATTTCAATGTGGCTAATTTAAAACATCGTGGAATCTCTGTCTGGTAAATTTTTGTACCTCTATTACAATAAAATATCGTTTTTTAGCCCGATTATCTCATTTCAAAGTTGAAGAGTATTTAACCCCTGAGGTTCATTATAGAGAGCATTTGACTTAGCAAACATAAGGGTACTAACTAGTGGGTGAAAGTGGACCCTGTCTCGATAGTCTATATCTGGATTAACTGAATGTAAGGTTTCGTATTGCAGGGAGCGAGGAAGCCATTGAAAACAGAGCTGGGTTTGGATCAATATATTTGGTTTTTGTGAATTCAATAAAATATATGATTTCTGCTTGTAAAAAACAAATATTGATTTAAATCATTAGAAATGTATAACAATAAAATTTTGTAGCCTAAATCACTTATTATTAAATGATAAAAAATTATTGATTTGACATCGGGAATATAAATTTGTCAATGTTCTTTGGTAAGTCACTTGTAGATGCGCGTTGGAAAAAAAGTAAAATTTTTTACGCATTGGTCTATATAAATGTCAATCACGTTTGAGTGACATTTTAAAAGATAGAAATCGATAAGTTTTACTGAAGAACCATTAGTAGTTAGTAAAGGGAAGGCAAAAATCTTCTATGCATGGCTGTAGCAGGGGGGGGGCGGCTGCCCCCCCCCCCAAATTTAGAAAAAAAAATCTCAATGCAAAATTTTTGAAAAATTAAAAAAAATTATGTTTTGTCCCCCTCTAATTGAACTTTTAAACGTTTTGCCCCCCCCCCCCTAATCCAAAACCTGGCTACGCCCATGGTTCTATGCAAAAAACTATTATTAAATACCATGAGAATCAAATAAATTTATATTTTTTATAAATGATAGGTGTACTGCTTTCTATTTTTAAAATTAAAAAAAACACTTTTTAATCAGTGAAAAAATATGTTGATGTGTTACGGTATCAAAAAAATTTATAATTAAAATTTCTCATCAAATTTTATTTTTATTGTTGAATAAATTTGGACGAAACGCACACTTATGGTTGCAACATAAATTATTCTGACTCCAATTCCCAACCAACTAACATTTAAGCAAAATTTAATCAATCAAAATAGACTATACATCCAATTGTCTAGGTATTAATAATATCATTCATTCGGTTTAAGCATTATAATAAATAATTTTTGTTAAGCCCATCAAAAACTTCAAATATAAGTTAAACTTTTAATTTGAAAAATTTAAAATTTTTCGCTCATCCGTTTAATTCATAGGTTTGCACCCATCCATAAATTTGAAATTTATTATAGCTTCTTCAGTATTAAATACTAAATTTATATAATTGCAAAAATCATTATATAAACGCATTAATTTATGTGATTTAAGAATTGAGATTGATTAAAAGGAAAAAATAAAATATTTATAAGCGTTATTGAACAGTTTTGGCGTTTAAAGGCGGTTTGAAAGCGTTTTAAAGAAATTTTAATTAACTTAAGTGGTGTATGAAGAGCAGCTTTTTCTCAATTTTATAAACATTACGCTTGTCTAACATCAACTATGATCTTTTTATTAAGGCTATATCTCCTCTTGTGTGAAGCCAGGTAATAATTTGTCTTCATAACAAAGGCTAAACATCCACCTTTATCGATTTTTAATTTCTATTTTGATTTTAACAATTTTAAAATAAAAGGGCATTACCTAATTAAAATATTATAAATATGGTTTATTCCAATTTATGTCTGTCATATCTGAATTTTTCGAATTTAATAGAATCCATGTCTACAATAAGTTCTGTCTTTTTTGCAGTTGGTTTTTAAAAATATGTAACCCAAAAAGTAATAAGTGATTTTTTTTATTTTTGGAGTTCTTCCCAAATTATTATATGTGAATAAGTGAAGGAAAATTAAATTATTAGGGGAATTAATGTGCTCAACAAAAACCTTTAGTTAAGTAAATATGGGTAGACCAATTTCAATTTATTAGATTCTTCGCTTTGGTGAATCATTGTTTTTAATCCACACTTTTTAATAACTTTAAATTTGTCTAAAATTTATTATAATACTTTTACCCTTTAAAGCCACGCTATTTGATAAATGAGAATTATCTAAAATTTCGATTTATTTTTAAGTTTGATAAAAAAACATATTTTTTATTTATAAAGAAAGTAAAAAATAGCACATCAATTGTCCTCCCTCACTAAATCATTTGCCTCTACCTTGTCCTCAAATGTAAAAAATATGGGCGTACCCAAGAGGGGGCAAGGGGCGGCTGCCGCCCTTTAAAACCTAAAATTTGTTAAAAATTATTAAAATTAAGGCAAAAAAAGATCTTTTTGCTCCTCCCAAAATCATTAATGCCCCCCCCCCCCTTTAATTCCAATGCTGGCTATGCCCATGTCCAAATGGATATAAATCCCTCCTTCCAATTTAAAAAGTTGAATTTTAATATCGAGTTATTTTAGTATAAGATCAACATGCCTTCCTCATTCGAAACCCTTTATAATTATTTTCAAATTTATTTTGAGGCTCTTTTTTCTAAATGGCATTTTATTTTTATGAATTATCCAAAGATAGAAGGAAGCAATTGGGATTTAGGGCGGGGCAAGATAATAATTTTTTGAATTTTAGCCATAATTTTACTTAGAGAGGGGCAGCCACCTCCCCTGCCTCCCCCTGGCTACCCATGGGCAATGGTGATTTAATTTTAAATTAGTATAATGATGATTATAATAATAGGTTACACAATCACCAGCAATTAATAAAGCTATAAACAACTCATAAACTCTGAAAACGTTTAAACCATCTCATAGCATTGCCCCAGAAACCATAATTTTTAGGTTATATTTCAATTTTTATCAAAAAATAAATTAAGACGATAAAATCGTTATAATTTTAATCCATTAAAAATTCAGACAAAACTTCGAACCTAGAGGTCCTAGACAGATCTGATAAATACAGAAAAGCGTCCCTATTCTCGCGGATTTAATTGCATAAAGCAATATTTGGATTTTAGATAATGTATATACATGACTTCTATTATTGAACGCGCGTTTAATGTCCTCTCTAGTCCGATGATTTATGATTATATTATTACCCGACCCCCCCCCCCCCCATACAACCTTAAAATTTGGCAAAAAAAAATATGTGGCAATAATAACCAATCTGTCATACTAATATTTGTACCACGTGCCACCCTCTTATTGTCGCGTGGACAATTTGTGACCACTACAAAACCAATTGATAATCCCTTCCCTCTTCTGGTTCTGTGTTGAGTAAAGTCGATTTTAGAAATTAATTATATCATAAAGGCCAAGCTGGCCCCATATGTCACACAATTATTCATTATTATTACCCTCTATATGACACGAGCCCCCCGAAATAGCAAACATATGGTTTATAATTTGTATGTAAAATGTTAAGGGTCAACCTTCCCCCCCCCCCTAGCTTAAGAGCTAATTTAATATACACCTCTCAGTCCATTTTTTATTAGCTCAATGGGCAATCCTATACGATACGTTTTGTATAAGCCTTTTGATTTATGATTCGTACATTAAGTTTTTAAAAAAAAACCTCCGCCATGGGCGTAGTAAGAGGCAGGGAGGGGCGGCTGCCCCTTTAAATCCAAAAATTTGTTGAGATTTTTTAAAATTATTGCCACAATTTGAAATAATGATCATTTTGCCCCTCCTTAAATCATAATTGCCCCCCTATAGTTCAGACCTGGCTACGCCCATGAGCCCCTTAATTAAGAAATTAACCCTATTTTTATAAAAGTTAAAACTAATAAATATCTTGGAGTAGTATTTATATTAAGTGAACGTTAATATTTTTTCTTTTAGTGCACAGTTTTTTTTGATAACTTGCACATTTTTATTAGCTCTATTCGATGAATACTAAGCAGACTATGTATGAGATTGATTTATTGGATTATTAAATGCTATGTAGGTATATTTTTGTATTATAAATGTATAATATCAATTGATTGCACATCACTACTCTAAATGTCAATATGGTACAGCAAATAACTTTGTTTGGCATTATTCTTGATGGCGTTATATAAGCATAAGCCATCAAATGTAAAATATGCGCTTAGCTGAATAACTGGTAAAGGACTTGAGGGAATCAAAAGGAATGCCCTAAAAGGTTTTATTGCCCCTACATTTATAATAAGGCCCGCCTAAATAAAAAATATATATATATATATGTATCAATAAATGTTTTCCTAGATATATAGAATACTAGATTTGTCGGGAAAATCTTTTAGTTGCCTTATTAAGTTGACACTTGCCACCCTTTCCTGATGTATATATAAATGATTGAAAAAAACATCCCCTCTGTGCTATTGAGAACGAATAAAAAAATCTATATTTTAAATCGGGGTAATTTAATTAAAAACATTTTTTAATCGTAAGGTCTTTAAAAGAAAGTGTATGAAAACGCAATTTGCTGTGTTATTGATTAATAGAAGAATGGTATAATAAATATTTTCAGTAAATTTTATAAATACTGAAAATCTTAAGTTAATTTTTCTTGTAAAAGATAAAATAATTTAATTTGAAATCATTTTAACATCAGCTAAAAATATAAATAAGCGGGGAGAAAGACGGGGGCAAAATAATGTCTTTTCAAATCACGATAATACTATTTTATATGAATTTAGATATTGAAATTTAAAATTTTGGCTTGGCCCTTGAGTTAAGGCAACTGTGAGACTTTTCATTGCGTTTTTTTCTGCTAAATGGTATTAAAATGCAAGTTTTAGAGTAAAATTGGAAAGACTTAATTCAGTTAAAAGCTTGGCATAGTGTATGGAAAAACTTGACAATGCAACAAAAAATGTATCATTTTAAGCTATATGATGGTAAGTAATTTGTATCGGACGCTATTTTAAATTTGGGTATGGCAAAACGGCCATCTTAACTTTTCTACAAATTAATTTTTGTTTGCGGCGCTGTTTGTTATACTGCAAAATTTTAATGTTACTAAAACTTATCTAATTCAATAGCCATAGCGGAATGTTTTTCAAATATTTCAAATTCTTAACTTTTTTTAATATTTCTTTCTTTCAACTTCACAAAATATGTATTTTATAAAAATAATAAATGATTATGTAAATGCGAGACTTTAGTTTTGGTCAAACTTATTATAAAAAAGATTTTAATTGCTCAATAACGTTTAAATACAAATAGTATTTATTAATACACATACACAACTTAGTTGAGTAAAAAAGTAAAAGATCTACACTTTTTTGTATAATACAAACCAAAGTGGTTATTATTTTAGCATGCCCTCAGTACCCCTTTGTCATGCGAACTTACTGCGAGACAATTATTGATTTTTTTCTTCTTCTTCTTCTTAAACATCCTCAATAAAATAAATTTTCTAAGCTCAGAATTTATAAAAAAAAGAAAAATTTCAATTTTCAAATGTGTTTATAGTTAATTTAAAAAATAAAAATAATTAATATGTATATATAAAAAATTAGAATTAATTTATTTTTATAAATTATATTATAAAAATATAAACCTAGGAGTGTTGCCTGGTTAAATCATATTTTTTGAAATTATTAGGAGAAAATAAAGTATCATATTAATCTTTATATGACAAATATTTAGACATTTAAAGTACTTGAAAATGTACTAAACATTTTTATAAATTAATGAGATCAAATTAATATATAATAAAATCTCATGTTTTTATGGATTTTTATGAAAACCCAGTATATTTTAATGCATTACCTAAAATTTTAAATGAATATTTATCGTTATTTTATAACATGCTTAATTAATTGAAAGACCTTTTCTGGTCGTAAAAATATATTAAGAAAAACACTTAAGACCTAATATATATTGACTTAAATTTTAATCTGGCTGGCAAAAATTAGATTGACCCTGCTGACAGGGGGGGGGGGCAATTATAATTTGGGGGGGGTGGGGGGGGGGGGCAAAATGACAAATTTTTGAAATTTTAGCCATAATCATATAAAATTTTAAAGAATTTATGGATTTAGAGAGGGGCAGCCGTCCCTCCCTGCCTCCCCCCCCCTGGCGACGCCCATATATATGCTAGGAAAAATTAAAATAGTCCTAGCTCTTAAACGTATTAAAGCAGGTGTGGTTATAAGTTAATAGGCAATTTCCTATTGTCAAATTTCGAGTAATTACTTTATAATAAATATAGGCATATAAATTATAATTTTCCCTCGCAGTAGTGGTACACTCTTTTATTACGTACTAATATTAAAGGATTTAAAAGTTAATATTCTACGGTTTATGACAATAAAAAGTCATTTCCGTTTTGCCACTTCATCCTTCCATTTTATTTTTATTAACGCCCCCCCCCCCCACTAATTAAGAATCCATTTAATTTTCTAATTTCCTCCAATTTTTATGATGCATATTATATTAATGAAAGATGATTTTAAAGTGTAAGGCAACTTGCTAATTAAAATTAATGGACAGGTAATAAAGAAGAACCGTATAAATTATCCATGACCAGTTATATAAATGATAAAAATTGGCGAAAGCATATCTTTTAATCGCAATAAATTACAATACTTTAAGATTCTATATTTGAGATTTTAACATTTGAGGAAATCTTGTTTAAAATAAAATAATTAGTTTAGATTTATTCTATAATATAATCGTATTTTATAATATTTGTGGGCGAAACAAAATTTAAAACTTTAGTTAATGAGCGAACATGGGCGTAGCCAGGATTGGAACTAGAGGGGGGGGGCAAAAATGCTTTAGACAGGGGCAAAATAGTAATTTTCTGAAGTTTAGGTCATAATTATATTAAATTTTAATGAATTTTTGGTTTTCACTTTATGGCTAAGCCTATGTGAGCGAACAATAATCAAATTTAGCCATTAATTCGTCAATTCTAATAGTTCACGCTGTTTTTAACCATTATCCAAATTATTTAGTAAACTGTATAACAATTCATGAGCCTAGCCAGGAGGAGGCAGGGAGGGGCTGCTGCCCCCTATCATTAAAAATCTCAAATTTTATTGAAATTATGGTTAAAATGTCAAAAATTACCATTTTGCCTCTTCTTAGGACCCGTCTTAATATACGATTCAACTTCATGACGCCATATTTTAGTTTATCTAAATATGCGATATGCATGTCATGGAATCCACAATTTTAGTTTAGTTACCATATGAATATGCATTAATAAGCTTAATTAAAGAATAAATATTTGTTTTACGAGCAAAAACACAAAAACAGAACAAAAATTAAGTGACGCTCGTATTAAGACGCGGCTATGTTTAACCATGCATTCGCTTTTTGAATCTAGATTCAAAATCATGTATTAAGACGCACCCTTAATCCTGGCTACGCCCATGATGAAATTATCATCTTTTAGAAAATATACTACTACTCAAATTCCAAATGTCGTACAGTTACAGACTGGCAAACCTGACTTTGTGATCTAACGGTCTAGGTTTTGCATGCATGAACGTAGCCGGGGGGGGGGCAGAGAGGGACGGCTGCCCCCTTTTAAATCCAAATATGTGTTAAAATTTATTAAAACTATGGCCAAAATTTCACAAAGTAATCCTTTTGTCCCTTCCTAAACCATTACTGCCCTCTGGCTCTGATTCCAATGCTTGCTACTTCCATGCGATTTTAGAAACTCGCGGACAGCCAAATAAACAGTTTAAAAACTTTTATGTTTAACTGGTAAAAAAGGTTGTATTTTTAAGGAAATCTGGAGGCAATTTTAATATAAAATTTTAGAATTTAAATTAACCGATATAATCGTCAGCTCAATTTTATGTATTTTGTTTAAATATATATTTCCTTTCATCGACCAATGTTTTAAGTGAAATAATTAAAAATTAAGTTCTTTTATGCGTTTAATTATAGTCAGTAAGGCGGGGAAACGTTGCATTAATAAGCATAGACTTAGAAACTTCGTCATAAATTTTGTGTAAACGTAAAATGAAAATAATTTACATGTCTGTGATATATTTTATTCGTTATTAAAATCAAACAATTATTTCCCATTTATTTTGCTACATATAAATTATGACAAATAAATATTGTCAAACTTGTTTTATGGTTATTTCGTAATTTATGTGATAATGTGATATTAGTGTATATATATTAAAGGGTCTTTTTGGTTTTGAAGCTAGAGTTTATAAAATCTTTTAACATGTTATTAAGTTTTCTTTTGCCGACTAAATTCAACACAAAACAAGAGATCTACTATCAAATTTTACATTAAATTTGGTAAAAGTATTGTATGTGGTACCAATGCCACTTTCCCTTGTATATTTCATCAAAAAATAAAATAATATAATTATTGATATATTGCCGATACAATTTCTCTAAGCTAGTGTTCAATCAATTAATTTAGATTTAAAAAGGGGGGCCGTTATATTCACTTTTTATTCTTAAATAATTGGCAAGATGACTTTGTCTACTAAAATCCGCACTAGAGTCATTATTAAATAGTGTTGTTACAGGAATGTTCAAAATTGAATCTTGTATTAAGACATCCAATTATATCTAAATTAATATATGAAGATTAAAACACACGAGTGTTGTAAAAACGGCTGGGTTTCGTTTCGTCGGCCTTTGGTTTTAGTCGATCAAGACCCCGGATTTTTTGGTCTTCAAATATTAAAAATAATGAGATAATTTAACGATAAATATTTATTAAGGGCCAGGGATGGGACATAAAGAATAATAATATAAAGGTAAATTTAAGACAAAAGAAAGTTAAAAAGACTAAAACATATGGTATTTTTTACCGACTCGGCTTTGGCTTACAATATTAAAATATTTAATTATAGCAATAATATAATCTGTAACAAATGATATACAAATAAAAGTTATACTAAATTAAATTCACGTATTCACTTCACATATACGACACCACTTGGCTTAATGGAAATTTTAAAACAGACCATAGTCAGCCGTTAGTCCTAGTTAAACCCATGGGCGTAGCCAGCTTTGGAATTAAAGGGGGGGGGGGGAATAATGAGTTAAGGATGTTTAGGGAGGGGCAAAATGAACATTTTTTGAAATTTTAGCCATAATTTCAATGATTTTCAACAATTTTTTGGATTTAGAGGGGGCAGCCGCCCCTCCCTGCCCCCCCCCCTTGGCTACGCCCATGGTTAAACCAAAAGACGACCAAATAAAACCTAGCCGTTTTTACACACGTCACATTACTTCCTTAATGTGTCATTGATTGAGAGCTAATAAATGTCCAGGTTTAAATAGGGGGATTTTTTTAAGGGTTTACTACAATCCACACCTTGATCCTTAAAAACATTATAGAGTTCCTTATTTCTGACTCCAAGTGTTGTGATTTGTTTGGCATCACATTTTTGCTATTATACCCTATTTTTTTTACAAAAAATGGAGCTGTATGAAAGAGTTTTTAGAAGTTTATGATTTATAAATTCGAATATGCTAAGCGTTTCTTTCGGTAATTAGAAATCCACACGTCCATAGTTTCACCCACATTCCTAAGTGTTATTTTAATTTCTGGAAATAGGCAAAAGCATGGGCGTAGCCAGGGGGCGGCCGCCACCCCCCCCCTTAATGAAGGAAATTTTTTTTTTTAATTTAAGTTTTCCCCCTACCTAATTGAACTTTTAACCGTTTCGCTCCCCCCCCCCTCTAATCCAAAACCTGGCTACGGCCATGGGCAGAAGTCAATTAAGATGCAATAAACCCCTAAAACACTAAATTCAATTGGTTAGCATTTTTTCCATTTATTTTATGAACTAAACGTTTAATAATAATTAGTTTTTTAATAGAGAAGCTACTTATGTGTAAAGTGTAGTCATATAATATGAAATAAAATAAAATAGGAGCAAATTTTTAAAAAATTAATTTATCACGAAATGCAAAATGCACGAACGTGATATGTAGGAATGTTCCTAAAAAAGTGCCATTATTAATTCTATATAAAAAACATTTCCACTTTTACATACCGATTTAAGACCATCAATTAAATTTTGTTATAGAAATTCTTTGTTTAAACTTTAAGAATTTATATATAGATCTTTTTTTCTAGAAGCCAATTTGTGATCGGTTTAAACTTAATATCAATTCCAGGACCGTTTACAGAAATTTATTTCTTGGGCGGCCTGAGACCGTTATTAAACTTGTTTGGTCCTCCGAGCCCGGCCGGTTAAATTTTTTTCCAACCCGGGTCGGGCTTTTAGGCCCGTATGCGGGCCGGGCCTGCCTGTGTAGATCTTTAAGACAATACCCAATTGCTAGGAGCGGTACCTATGATAGAGAATAAAAGCGAGCATAAAAGAAACGGCTTTACAGATATTCGATTTAAGGTGTAAATTTGGATAATAATCTAATAAAATTTCTATAACGAAGGTGACATAAATTTAAAAAGTTGGAAGATTTTCAAATATATTAGGAGGTTAAGTGATCTGCTAAGTAGACTGTGTAATGGCATAGAATGATTTGTTTACCGATTTTTTCCCCCAATAGCTGTTTGTCACACTAAGATGTCACCTTCTTCAGGGAATTTGGATGAGGGGTGACGCTCAACTATCCAGGCCTAACAGCCGTGTTGAAGAAAGTGCCGTGAACTATATTTAAACTCGCGAGCTCTTGTTCAAAGACTAAGCCTGTACCAACTGCGCCCCCACGCCCCTTAATAATGATGCGCCTACCGATATGACTGACAAACCGAATAATAAAGAGGCGAAAGGCTATATTGGTCAAAGTAAGGGTGAAGAAATATCGTGATGTCGAGGTCTTCAAGGCTGTCCTACCTGGTCAAATTTAGTGTAAGCAAATGATTTTGATGAAAAGTGGGAAGGGTTTTTTAATGAAACTTAAATAATTGCAAATTACAAAGATCTCCTTCTTGAAATAAAGCCAAATATAATTGTAGTTAATTTCTATTAGGAGGAAGATGTCTGGACGCTAATTAAAACTAATGGACTATGAGATTCAAAGTGGAAGCATGGATGGGAAGCCGGAGGAACGAGTTTGACCAAAATGTTAGCGAGCAAGAACTTAATTCAAACAATGGGCGCCCTTTGAGTGTGATGATTGCAGGGTTTTAATATAATTTGATACTCCTTGAAACTTATTAATAGAAACATGCTACCGAAGCTAAAGAACGCAGCTAATAAATTTGGCTTTGTTACCAAACTGACATATCCACATTGGATACGATTTTCACGTTATGATGAATATACAGAATAGAAATCTACATGCTTTTGATTGACTTGGAAAAGGATTAGGACACTGTACTCACGATTTGATGTGGTGATGATTGGGACGGCAAAATATTCCTTGCATAAGTTAAGCACCGTTTAATGAAGCCACAAATTCTCGTGTTGGAACGACAATTCTAATCCATTTCAATTTAAAGAATTCTTTTAAGAGTTTACATCTAGCCTTTTTTATTTAACATAAGTATAAACATGATAACGAGTGATATATCAATGCCCTCTCTTTGGTGCAGATGATATAATGTAAGCAGACATAAGAAGAGATCAATGGAGCCAAAAGTAGTTAAAAAAGTTAGCTAGGAGCTCAGTTATTAATATAAATATTTTAAATGAGATGAACGTCACAGGCACCCCGTTGCCGAAAGACCAACTGAAGTACCAAGAGTTGACAGATTTACATGTCCCGGTTCGATGTTTTCTTAAGAAGGAGGTTACGAGATGGAATTTAGCACATGAAATATGATGGTTCAAATGACGAAGCATCTCCGGTGCAATGTGCAACAAGGAGATGACATTTGAAACGATCGTTAGAGCAATTTGTTATACAACGTAGGCCTTAATCGATATGGAAAAAAGTTAATCCCAGCCATGGAGATAAGGATTTGGGTATAAACGCTTGGTCAATGACTAATTCTCGGTAAGAATAGGTATTCTGCCCAATGTCGGACATGTCGAATGAAAATTTCTTGCAGGTGGTAGGACATTTAGTAAAAAGAGATGCGGATGATATATCTTATAAAGCAATGGTTATGAAGGTGCGAGAGTAAAGAACGACCTCCAGTTCCCTGTAAATGTTGATAAATTTATGATAAAAAAATATATGACACTTAAAGAATAAAATGAAAGTAATGATGGTCAAATACCAAGCCCTACTCTAACCCAAGATTTTCATTAAGATTGCCAGCTCGTCCACTGGATCTTTTGGGTTCCGCGCAATTAGCCTATATAAAACAATTGGCAGGTGCGGCCCGCTTTTAAAATATTACACAAGCATATTTAAAACGAAAAATAAGTATTCTAATAGTATAGTTTAATTTGTGGGCGCTCTTCGCGGACGATTCACGCGATGAATAAAATGATTCATATCATATTTTATTTTTCCACATTTTCTATTTTATATCTCCAGGTGTTTGTTAAATTAATCAGGTTTGATAAGATGGCGAAACCAATAAAACAATCTACTCCGATTTAGGATTAAATAATTAAAAAAGAAGAGGATATCAATTAAATCGGAAAAAGTTTTTATAATTAAAATTGTATAATAAAAGTCACTTTGATCAAGCCCTTTGGATAAAAATCTTATACTAAAAAGTTCTTGAATAATATATATTATGGATAAGTAGCCTGTATTAAGAGGGCAATTCGTAATTTATCCCTCCTTTTGAATAAAATAACATTTAAATATTAAAATGAATTTATAACGATAAAACAATTCATGTTTCTCTTAAATGCAATATTGTACTACTAAATTCATTGCCATGTGATTATACGTTTAATTTAATATTTTTAATATGACAGTTCTCACCAATGGTGGTGAATCTTATCATTTTCTATTTTCATTTGTTCCATATTTACACACAACGTACTTTAATATGCCGAACCTTTCTCTTGTTTTTCCCCGCGTGTCCTAACTTGGTTATCTTTCATAAGTGGCTATCATCTCGTCTCTACACGCATTTTCCCTTATCAACCATCTTAGCTTTCTCATCTGTATGACGCTATGCAATGCCTCCATTTATGTGGTTTAAATTTGAAATACATCATTTTTGGATGTAGGATTTACCTTGAGTTTAATATGGTCAATAACTACCCATCGTAGGCACCGTAATTTATATACTAAGCATTCTCATGCCATGCAAGTTATAACTACCACACCTCCTTTTATTAATTGTAATGCAATTTATGTTTTGTTAACCGGAGTTGCGCGATTTTCTTAATCTTGATAAATTGCGGTCATATTAATAAAAATAGATTTAGCGTCTTTTCTGGCGTTTTTACCAATGAGCTGAATTTCTGTCATATTTTAATTAATTAGCGAATCTTTATAGTCCAATTTTAAGGAAGCTTGGTGTTTCTCATAGTTGGTTTCTAGCATCCTATTTATTTTTTAAACCCTTGCCAATGAATTACCTTATAGCTTAGTAATATAAATAAAAAAAACGTCTAAGGATGATACATAAATATTCAAGACTTTAAGACTTATAATTCTGAGAAACTTAAAATATGTACAAATATATCAAAAAAGGTATCATAAAATTTTGACAAAATTTCGTTAAAAAACTTGTTGACCTTTTCTAGCAAACATGGCGAGGCGATAACTATATATCTTTCCTCACATTTAATTTTTTTTTGGGAGTAGCTGACTTTAAACAGATCTGACTTTAAAGTTAGAAAAATTAAATCACCGGCTGTTGTTAGGGGATTTGACCAAATGGCCAAACGGGTCTAAATCATATCAACTAGTCATAACAGGTAAAAAAATAATTATATTATAGGTAATACTTTTTATTATTGAAATTAGTAAGAAATCTTGTTTGTCTTTACTTATAGACTTGACATTTTATATACATTGCGAATTAATATAATACAATTTGTGAATTAAAATTTTATTTAGTATAAAATAATTTAATACCATTACACCCTTTAAATATTATGGCATTTTGTAAAATTTTCTATGTTTATATAAAAAACCTTTAACCGTATGAAAATTATTGAAGCTTTCAATGTTTGTCATAATTCTTATTTACTGGCATTATAAAAGTAATTATACCTTTAAGAGTATCATCTAATATATTATATCCTAATTAAGATATGCCTTTTGCTTGAAAGACAATTAATTGTTTTTACTATTCTTTATAAGTATTAACATTCAACAATCTTTTGGTACGCATAAAGATCTATAATTGTGAACGTATAAGTAATTAAAAAAAACAAAATATGTACATGCTTGCTTGGTTTTTAAGCTTATCTTTTTATTGTAGCATTTACTTTTATTAAATAAATAAATTTTTGTGATATACTTCTTTTACTTTGTAAGAATAACTATTTAGTTTTTCTACTAATTTTATCTTTGCTGCAAATAATCTAATTTTTTTATTAGAAAAAGGTTCTGATTAAAAGTATTAAACTCTTTTAAAATAGTGAATGCGTTTATGTTATTCCTACTCATAATAAATAAATATTTATTTAAAAGTCATTTACGTGCAAATCTTATTAAATTCCAAATTAAGTTTAAAATGCTGTTAGCTTGAATTATATTTTAGAATTTTGTAATAAACTTTTAGCTGCTTACAAATCTTGTAATATATATTTTTTTCTCTAGGTGTAACTATATTAAGCTGAAAAATGATCTAAAAGTGTCATTTTAGCAAAGGGCAATGAGGTGGCAAGTCAATAATCTTAAATTTAGTCAACTAAAAATAAAGATTTTATATTAAACTTTTTCATTGCCTCACCTAAATTTTTTTATGTTAAAATATGATTTTATCACCCTTTAAATTTAATCTCCCCTTAACCACTTCCTGCATGAAAGGTGGCCATGGTACTTTGTTATCTTTAAATAAAAAACTTTTTTAATCTCCCCCAAACAAATTATATCACATTGGCATAGCCTTGATTTAAAATATGGATGTAAGGGGGCAAAATGATGTGTGTTTTTTTTAGGTAAGGGGGGATTAACTAACCCCTGGCCACCCCTATGACTGTATATCTTGTTTACCAGGATATCAATGAATTGACACGCTGAAAAATGTTTTACGTAATATTTTGTTTTTATTCGTAAACTAAATTATAAATAAAGCTCAATATCTATCAAAAATTTTAGACTGCTTTGCATTAATTACGATCTCTCATGTCCCCCCCGGCTATGTTTTATGAGTAAGCGTAGTACCTACCACCTGCTTAGTAAAAATAAAGTGGCAATTCATCAAAACACATCAATTTTTTTGGCCGATTATTGGCAACCCCTAGGCCATCCTCACACTAAAAGTATATTTTATATTTTCCCTATATATAGTTAACAAAGTGTAAATTTACCACGATTTTATGCACATTTTGTGGCAATTTTTTTGTTAATTTTTTTTTAAAATCGCCTCATTCATTTAATTTCAGAGGCAATAACACAGATTTTCCAGTCAGCATGGTCTCATCCGAGAATACGCTCAAAATAGGAGGAGCAATAATAGCCCAAAGTAAGTTACTTTCGTTATTAGATTGGTACTTTTATTGAATTTTATTTTATAATTAGACATTAGCCAGCATTCAAATTAGAGGGGGGCATTATAGATTTAAGGAGGGGCAAAATTAACATTTTTTGAAATTTTAGCCATAATTTTAACTAATTTTAACAAATTTTTGGATTTAAAGGGGGGCAGCCGCCCCTCCCTGGCCCCCCCCCCTGGCTACGCCCATGCAATTAGATATTTTTTGGTACGATGCTAGTCTTGAAATCCTAGACTGCTCACCATATGTTATCTCGCATCCCATGTCTTTCTGCAGTGTACCACATTGTTAAAACAGAAAAAGTGAATTTGCCTTCCTCATTAGTTAATAAATATAAAAAGAATTTTAGATTATTAATAAAATGCGGATGGCACTAAATTGCTTTAACATCATATTCTCACAATATTTTTTATTTTTATGAATTTTGTACATGATATAAATATTATAAAATGAGGTTTTTATTCTTTAACTACTTCAATATTTTTTTCATTACGTTTTGAAAATAATTTACCAATATAACTAAATCTATATGTCCTTCCCTCATTTGTGCACATTTCAAAATGGCGGAAAAACGGTGCACTTATTTAAAGTTGAGGAGCAGTTTATCTAGTCTACGTTTGAATTATCAAATCGTTAAACACTCTTTTTTTAAGGTGTCAGGCCTATAATGTCTTTTTTAATTTTAAAACCCGACCCCGTCCGCACTTTTGAATTTTTGGTTACCCGCAAGGGTAATTACTTATTTTTAAACTTATTATAACTGATACCAATAAATCAGCTGTGTAAATATAAAAATAGTATCATAGGGGGGGGGGGGGGAGGAGTGATTGATTAATGATTTATTGATTGATTGATTTTACCGGTTTTAGGTTACGGTTATGGAACCCTAGCCGTATTTCTGATCAGTTTGCTATCCTTGCTCGGGGTCGTTTTGGTACCTTTCCTCTCCAAAACCTATTACAGCTACCTCATATTGGGCCTAATAGCCCTCGCCATTGGTACTATGTCGGGCGATGCCTTCTTACACCTAATACCACAAGTTAGTTTTTGGGATAGGCCGACCAGCAGCTGATATATTAACATAGACTAATAACCTGCTCAATCCCTTTTAAAAAGTGTTCCAAATTTGGCATCCATTTTGAAAAGTGAATTGAATGGTTAGGTTTAATGGTTTCGGCTCCTATATATTCGTTTTGATATAAAAATGTAAATCATTTAGAGTTTTATCAACTTGAGCTTTTAAAAATCAAAATATTGGTATAAAAATTAATAATTTTAGAAAAATAAAATTAACTTTTATAGCGCCATCTACACTTGAACTTATTTTCTAACATGAATTTTTGCCAATTCACATGGTTTAATGAATTCTTAAAATTGCTATAACGCTTAAAATCGGTTGTTTCGTGTTATAAGGTTAATACAATCCATCGCTATACAAACTCTGCGTCACTTTTCAAAAATGGCGGTCGTTTTTTGCAACAATTTTGATGCGTGAATGTTAAAAGAGATGAGCAGTCTATGTTTATTAAGTACCCTAGGCCGGCGCCATCTTGAGTGAACTTTTTTGAGATGTGCCCGGCTGTGCACTTCCACGCTCTTAAGTTTAGCGTTTTATCGTTCAACCGAAATGACTTAGCGTTTAGATGGTCAATACATGCTTTTATACATGGCTACCCACTACTCTCCTTACTTAATGGTCACATCTAGAGTGTTGTGAAAACGGGCGGAGGTTTTGTTTGGTCTACCTTTGGTTAAGACTAAGACTGACGGTCGACTCTAGTCTGTTTTTCAAATTTAGACTAAGCCTAGGGGCTTTGGGCCGTTTATGTGTGGTCGACCAAAACCAAGGGGCGACCAAAAAACCCCAGGTTTTTACAACACTAATCACATAAGCTTATGTCAGTCTGATCATATATATATATATCTATTCGCTCCACCAGAGTCTTGATGAGTGGTTTGCCCCGCTCCTCTCTACAAGTGAAGCTTGGGGGGGGGGCACATATTGGAAATTGTGAAAAAACTTTCGCTTCCTTAGAAAACCGAACGACTTTGTCATAATGCTCGCTCTAGACCCGACAAAATAAAAAAATTTTAAACAAATTTTGGATGTTTTTTCAGTATAAAAACTCTTGTTTGGCCAAAAGACATCGACCCAACTCCGATTTAAGCCTGTTAGCTCAGCTCTTTTAAAGATTAGAAATCATCGTTTCGGTCAAATAAGCGAGACGATTTTAGATGCTTTATCTAGAGCGATAAATCTTCATTGAAAAATTTTAAGCGTTGGAAAGCGACATCTCGTCAACTTAAATCCGAAAATTATTGCATATATCTTTATATTATATAAATATGGCGAAATTATAAAGCCAGCTAGCGGTCATCATTCATTAGCTAGTGTAATTGCGAAAGCAAGATAAGTGTATTTTACGGAAGCACAAGTTTGCACCGCATTAAAAACCCTTAGAGCTAGTGTTGTAAAAACGGCTGGGTTTAGTTTGGTCGACTTTTGGTTTTTTGGTCTATTTTTCTGAGTCGCATAGAGCGATTTATTAGAAAGGCAAGTTGGACAGGACAGACGGACGGACGGACAACCAAAAGTAGGCCCATAAATTGCATAGCAATTAATTATTATTTATCCGCTCTCTTACTTAAATCCTGTTATCTTATAGTTATCGCCCACTTTATGCATAATAATAGTTTTATTTATTGGACTTTACCTATTGACCGTCAAAATTTGTAAATCGATATTGTGGTGATGTAGTGGGATTTTATCTATTATAGTGTATGTTTGACCTGATATCTAATTCATTCTGGATACCCTTCATCTAACTTTATGATCGGATATCGTTTTAATACCTAATTTTTTGTATTAAAAATAACGAAAACCGGAGTAAAATTACATTATCAAAATTGCAAAGTAATTGAAAATCAATTTATAAAATAGCATCATTAATGAAAAAATGGGTTAGTTTTTTGCTACTATCTTTAAATCGCGTTGTTTTCTTAGAATATATAATAGTTGTTGTGAATTCCCTGATGCAAAACTTTATGGTTTTGTAGAAGGTTTAAGGTGAAGTAAAAAATTTTATGCTTAAAATAATTGGCTTTTCATTGAAAAGAGGGTAAATACGGCTATATGTATTTGGAATTATTTTACCAAATTTTCCCTTTATAGCCAAGTTTTTTTGTGAAAAATGTTAATATGTTAGACTAGAGATGGGCATTTTCCCTGGAATTTTAATTAAGGGAATATTCCCGGGAATTTAGGGGAAATAACGGGTAGTTGGGGTAATTAATTGGAAAAATAAAAAGTTTAATTCATAATGTTGTGTATAAGATAAAAAATTTGTAAAAAACATGCTAATATTAAAACGAAATGCTAATTAAGTTTATTTGTCCAATAATTTAATTTTATCACAAATCATCACAATAAAAGTTAAAAGATATTAAAATTTTGCCTATCGTCATTAAGCGATTAAATTAATTCATCAGAAGAAGATAATGATGGCGTTTTTGATTTAAAACTGACAGTATTTTTAAAGTGCATATTGTGTCTTATAAAAACTAGTTTCTTGACCTTGCCATTCTTCATCCGATTTCGTGATTTAGAATGAACATTTCCAAACGTAGACCAATTCTTTCCGTGGAAGCACTAGTGGCAGCAATCGAAAAAAGTTTTACAGCAACTTCTGAGGGTGGAGTCGCGCATAACCTTTTATAACAGAGCTTTCGGCAAATAACCCGTCTTTTGCGCGAAATTTTGCCAAATTGGCAGTAACTTTGGCATTTAGATCTGCGCTTCGAGAAATAATTTTAATAGCTTGAAAGGCGTGGCCAATTTTTTTAGTCGTCAGATGAAGTCCACAATACCGTGGATCAAGCAAATAGGCCGCCATGTGAAAGTACTTACGGCATTTGCTAATGAATTTTTTATTCGAGGCTGTCTCTGTTTGGCAAAATTCCTTGCAAGAGATTTCATTAAAATGCGTTTTTATGTTATAAAAAGCTTCGGGCACATCCGACAGTAATCCACTGTCACTTTCTATAGAAGTTATTTTCGTCAAAATGACATCTAAAAAATGGCCAATTTCTCGCAAAAGACATCATTGTCAAGCAAATTTAAACGTTTGCTGCGATCAGCAAATGTATCCTCAGCGCCAATTCTCGAAGAATGTTCAAAAAACTATTGTCACCTTACCTCCCCATCTTGTGACAGGGGATATTAAAGGTTATTGTTCGGTTTTTGTAAGTCTGTTTTTCAATGAAGGTTGAAGACAAAATTGTATTATCTTTTATATATATTTAATAATTTGTTTAACTTTTGCTGTTATATAGTTTGGGTAGTGGTGACTTTATTGCAAATATCTTTAATTAATAGATTAAGTCTGGGTGCTGCACAGCCAAAGTACTCAATTAAAGAAAGTTGAGATTTTACTTTTTCCCAGGCCTTCTTCATATTTTTTGCACTGTCCGTTGCAATCGCAATGAACTTTTGAGTACTAATTTCTTGCATCATCTTGAGAAATTCACTAGATATATACTCACCAGTGTGGGCATTCGACCCTGCATCTATAGATTGTAGAAAATGGGTTTTGTTGTCATTATAATAAAATTAATTATAGACTTTCCCCTAATATTTGTCCATCCATCGCTGACTAATGTAAAATAAGAGCTTGATTTTAGTTTTTCATTGATAATTGTTTTAATCTTGTCAAATGGAACATTTAGCTAGGAACCTCGTATTGCATTTCTAGGTGGAATTTTGTAGGAAGGTTTTATAGATTTAAAAAAGTCCTTCTATAATTGTCAGTTATATATATATATATTTTTTTAAATCTTTATTAGTAAAATCTATATATATGAAAAATATAAAACACGTTCAATGAATAAATAAAAAACTCGGGCCTTCGGCCCTCGTGGGAAGGGGGAGGGGAGAAGGGAAGGGGGGAAGGGAAGGGGGGACGACTCATCTTTACTTCGTATAAATGTATCATATTTGCTATGCAATTTATGGGCGAGAAAGGTGGGAAGGGGCGAGAATGCCTATAGGGGGGTATTAAATGCCTAATGCTTATTAATTATTTATACAAATTTTCCATTTATAGGCAAAATGTAATATAGGCAAAATGTAATATAGGCAAGGGTTAGAGTTAGATTTAGTGTTTGCATCTAGTTGCGTATTACATTAGTTTTTACGGCCTTTAGTGATTATGGGTCTAACAAACATTATATTATAAAACATCACAATGTTAAGAATTTGCAGAATTGTTGGGAGAAATTTTTGTTGAATTTGAACAATTTTTAATTAAAAAAATCAAAAATTTGGCGAATGGTCATTTTTTCTCCATTGGTCAGTACCAACAGATACTCTATTAGTCAATGATAGCCAAAAAAACGGAAAAAAAATTTGATGCTCACTTTGGCCAATGGTCATTTTTTTCCATTGGTCAGCAGCCAGGACACGGTAAAAGTGGATATAAATTCATAATAGTCAAAAAAAACGAGAAAAAAAATTTTCGAATCACATTTTGGCCAATGGTCATTTTATTCCATTGGTCAGCAGCCAGCGGACGGCCAAAAAGTCATAATAGCAATGGTAGGAACAGGAACAATCATAATAGTCAAAAAAAACGAAAAAAATAATTTCGATTCACATTTTGGCCAATGGTCATTTTTTCCATCGGTCAGGAGCCAGCGGACGGCCAAAAAGTCATAATAGCAATGGTAGTAACAGGAACAATCATAATAGTCAAAAAAAGAACGAAAAAATAAACTCGGATTCACATTTTGGCCAATGGTCATTTTTTTCATTGGTCAGCAGCCAGCGGACGGCCAAAAAGTCTTATTATCAATGATAGTAACAAGAACAATTATAAGAGTCAAAAAAAACTCCGGGATTCTAACCCAAAAAAATTGCATAGCAATTAAATGTAAACAACTTTTATTTATGTTTATTATATAATAAAATGAAGCAATAATAGAACAAGCGGACGGCCAAAAGTCATATTATCAATGGTAGTAACAGGAAAAATTTATTAATTTAATTTAAAAAATAAAAAAAAATTTGCCCTCTCCGGGAATCGAACCAGCAATTCAGAACGTTCGCCGGGGTTCGAACCCACATTAATAGAGGCATAGGCTTTTGTAGGGGCACAGGCACCCATATCAGTAGAGGCATAGGCCCTTGTAGTGGAGGGCATAGGGTAATTATAGCAATTAATATCAATGTTACCCAATTCAAAAACGAATAGATATACTTATGCATTAATTTAACATAGCAATTAAAACCCGACCCCGCCCGAAAGCGAGGGAGATAGAGATGAGGGGTGGGGCACCTCTTTCTCATGCATTAATTTAAAAAATCGATAACCTAATATACCCAATGCAAATAGATAGGGACGGACGACGGACGGACAACAAAAAACGAGCCCATAAATTGCATAGCAATTAAAAGCGTGACTACTCTTCATCTTCATCGAGGGCCAGGTGTCGGAAAATGCATTATAATTGTATTTGGCTATTAAAATTCCTATTTTTTGGCGCAAAAGAAAACTTGCTGAGTATTTTCCTTCGGGAGATCTCTTTCCTATCAATTTAAAGAAGGCTAAATGCCTGTTTGCCAAAAGTGGCGGAACAGAAAGCCACGATAGGGATAAAAATTTTAGAAGGAATTATATCACGGTATTTATGAGTTTTGCGTGCTTCCGCTAGAGCTAGTGGGTCAGCGTTATTGTTAGAGGGTGCAAATACGTCGATGCAGGTAAAGTCCCAAGATAGGAACTTACCATCATCACATGGAATTGTGGATGTTTCATCGGGCCGCATTCTACCCTCAAGAGTGGGTTCTGATGGTTCGAGAATAGAGGGGAAGGCGGCTTTTAGTAAAGCGATTTGAATCAAAAGGTTGATCTTTTGATGGCGAATGAAACGTAATTTGTTAAGTTTACAATGTAAGGGGTGATGGGCCCAAACATCAATTTGTTTCTTACAATTTTTACAAGTCATTTGCTTGCAAATTGGGATCCCCAGTCTCAAGGCGATCGCGTAGTAATTTCGGGGTTTGGGAGTAAGAGCCCAGAGAACCTGCTTGGAATGCATTCCAGCCATTCGTGACCAGAGTCAGTAGTTGGACATTTAGATAGCCAGTGCAAGCTTCTTTTCATTTAACCTTTCTTGTTGCACTGGAGTCATGCTATCGAAGTACTGATTAACATTTGATGTAGATTGTTTCGAAGTAATTAAATTTGTTGTCAACACAGGTATTCTTCCAACAATTGTAGATGATTCTGGGGAAATTGAAAAAACTTCTAATTCTAAGCACCTTTTTCCCCTTGCATACTCTGGACATTTATGGATATGGGTAAACATTTTTGTTGGGTTAGGGCAGTTATATTTAAGATTGCAATAATTGCAGATAGCAATAAAACCTTTCTTAGTGGAGGATATTTGCCTAGAAAAATCTTTCCAGATATCAGATGGTTTTATTGGCATCTTTTTATGAAAGGAACTAATATAACAATATTTTTAATCAGTTCTAATTATCAAATCAATATTTAGGTATTTACCAATAAGTAGACAAAAGTTTTACATGAATAAAAGTTTCCAAAGGGAATACAAAGTTTCATGAAATATTATTATTTTACATGTAAGTGTGTGTGAATTTAAATCCAAAAATATGGTGCTAAATTAAATTTAAAGTCAAACAGATTTACTAAATGTTAATTTAAATTTCAAGGTCAAACAATCTAAATGCTACATTAAATTAAATTGCTTTTATGAATTTATTTGAGCTTACTGTGTGTGTGGAGTGGAATTGAAAAATATGGTACTAAACTAAAAAGTCAAACAGATTAACCTAAATGGTTATTTAAATTTACAAATATGTGTAACTAACATGAATACAAATATGGCAACTAAAATTTCAAATGCCAGTTTAATTTTAAATGTTTATTTTTTCTAGAATTAAGTGTTAGAAAATAGTTGCAAGAAAATAACAATAGGCGGAAAATGCTAAATATAAGTTACCACGAGGAAAATATGAAATTCTATATGATTAAAATTAGTTAATTAATAAAATAATTCCTAAATTTATGTTAAAAGCATTAATTTTTTAGGGGAGAAAATTCATTATTCCCCCTAGTGCCATCTCTATAGTTAGACTATATACCGTTTGAAAATATCTCTGTTACAATTTACGATTTAATTTATTAGCCTTAGAGCTGCTTATTTGATATAAATTCAAATTTATTTAAGATTTAATTACCATCGATTGCCCTTTATTAATTTAAAAGTAATATTTCTTTTTGGGCAATAATGGAATATGTTTAAATTGTCACCAAATACAAGTTTTAGCATACAGTTTAAGTCAGCAGCACCTATCTTACAGTCTCAATATTGTCGCAAATTAGTGAAATTTAGGTATAGCCATGATTTTAATGATAATTTTGTTAAATGTGTCAATTTTTTTGGATTTTTTTTTTGGGGGGGGGGGCAAACGTCCCTTTATGCCCCCCTGGCTACCATGTAATCTAATTCATGCATCTTATAATCTCTAATTTGACCTTTTGTTCTTAAAATGTAACTTTTGTTGGGACTTTTTAAAGTGTTTTTGGGATTCCCATTGTTGGTAGATCGTTGTTAATGTCTTGGAAAATGGGACACAAACGCGACATTTATTGTCGAAAATTTCTAATAAACATGTCTATTGTGACATATATTATGTATAATAATAATTTTTGACAATTGCAATAAATAGCATTTTTGTCACATAACGCGTTTTTACGCCAAGCTATCATCTATGTAAAACGATTTAAGGTTCATTATTTTTGTTAGGTTTTAAAAACACTTTACTATAACCTACATGTTCTTCCCTTTTTTGTGCACATTTCAAAATGGCGCCGAAAAAGGTTTATACTCTTATTTTCTTAACATATCGGTTCGATAGGCACTGGGCTTGCACCAACACAGTCACCCAGAAGCTGGGTCTAGCATCGAGCCGTCTGTTAATGGTAGTTTTCATAGTGGGGACCATGGCCATTCTCACAGCGATCACGATATTGAATCGACTGCTGGTCAAGATGCAGTTTGGAAACTCTTAGTCGTTATCGGTAAATATATCATGAAATTTATTATTTTTGTTGTTATTATTAAAATGGGGAAGTCTGGGACGGGCCTAGTCTAAGCCAAAGATGCAATTAAATTATACTCAGGAGACCCATAATTATAGCTCGATCTTTGGTGTTAGTAAATACAAATTATTAGTAGGCCCAAAAAGGCATGGGCGTAGCGAAGGGGGGGCATTCCCTCTAAATCCAAAGATTTGTTGAAAAGATTTCAAAAAATGATCATTTTGCCCCTCCCTAAATCATCATCCCCTCTAATCCCAATGCTGGCTGTGCCCATGCAAAAAGGTATATATATACATACATATCAATGAAGAACAAACACTATTTATGAAAGAAATATCAACCATTATATACATGGATATAGCCAGCATTGGAATTAGAGGGGGGGGCAAAAATGATTTTGGAAGGGGCAAAATGGTAATTTTTTGAAATTTAAGCCATAATTTCAACAAATTTTTGGATTTAGAGGGAAGCAGCCACCCTCCTTCCTCCCACCCCCTCCCCCCCCCCCCGGCTACGCCCATGTGACAGCACTCTTATTTAATAATTATCAGCTGTTCATCTCAGCCTATCGTATCATTAATCTATGATTATATATAGCTAGTGTTGCGAAAACGGCTGGGTTTTGTTTGGTAGACCTTTGGTTTTTGGTGGACTAAACATAAACAAATCAAATGTTTGACTCTTTATGTGACTTAGAAAAATAGACCAAAAAACCAATGGTTTGTTTATGTCCACCAAAAACCAAACAGCCGTTTTTACAACAATAATATATATAATCGAGAACAAACACTATGAAAGAAATAACAACCTTTATATACATGGGTAGCCAGCATTGGGGGGGGGGGGGCAATAATGATTTAAGGAGGGGCAAAACAAATTTTTGGATTTAGAGGGGGGCAGGCTACCCCCACGTATACTAACATTTTAATGTAAATTATATCCTCTCTTTTGTTTGGGCCACAGGTACGATCTTCGTGTTTCACATGATGGAAATTTTGTTGCGTTACATGCAAGCGAGCATGGACGCGAAAAAGGGTAAAGCGCCCACAGGACATCATCACCACCACCACCACGGACCTACCTCTCAGTCCAATACTGATTCTCATAATCACCTCGTGCTCCCCGCTCTGGCAATCCCTATGCTGAAATCTAAGAAAGAGAAAAATCCGGGGGAAGGTGCTGGGCAAAGCGTTCCAACAAATATCGCACAAAATGGTTGCACCAATTTTAAAGTTTTTCTTTGCCTTTTATATGCATATATACATCATATACATGCTTTGTTTGTAATTTGGGAAATAATATATGTGTACTAGTTTTGAAAAAATTGCTGGGTTTTGTTTGGTCGACCGTTGGTTTTAGTCGACAACTTATTCGACCTCAAGGCTTGGTCGAAATTTGAAAAACAGACCAGAAGCGACCGTTTATCTTAGTAAAACCAAAGATCGACCATACAAAACTCAGCCGTTTTTACAACACTAATATGTGGGCTACTAGAGACCTTTAATCAACTTAAGATTAGATCTTCGAATGTTATAATGCGTGCGGGTCGGGCTATGATTTCTCAAGCCCTAAGCGAAAAGGTCCCTTTACTAAAAGCTAAGTTAAAGAGCGGGCCAAGAAGGGACACTTACACCCCGCCCCCTCTATGTACTAATGTTAATTAGTGTTGAAAAATGGATGGGTTTTGTTTGGTCGACCTTTGGCTTCAGTCGACTCTTAGTCGAAAATTAAAAAACAGACCAGAAGCGACCGTTATTCTTAGATGAACCAAAGGCCGGCCAAACAAAACCCAGCCGTTTTTACAACACTACTGTTAATTTTACTCTACAAAACAGTGTGATAATAATATAAGTTTTTTGTGGTACAAATGGTGTTGCTCGTTATTTATAGAATCGCACTAAAGATCAAAATTTGTTTCGGAAATGGTTGGCATCTAAACGGAAGGGTGGTAGCGCCGAGAATGATGTGGGCACCGATTCGAATTGCTTAACCCAGCTAGCTATAGATAAAAATTGCCAAGGTAATGTGATTGTCATGCATGTTGCATTAGTATTAGGGATTAATAGATAACATAATAATTATTATTGGGATGTTTTAAACCAAATCTACTTGTTTTTATTCATAAAAATAGATTGATTTTGGATCTAAGGCCCCCTGTCTACTCTAAGACCATGGGCGTACGCAGGTTTTGAATTAGAGGGGGGCAGATTAAAAAAAAAAAATTTCTATCCAAATCCAAAATTTTTCCTTACCAAAAATTTTACTGAGAGCAAAAAAAAAAAAAAAAAGGTCTCGACTATTTGGAGGGGGGGGAGCCACATTAGGGTGGGGCAGAGCCTAATGAGGGTGGGGCAGAGCAAAATTAGGGGGGGGCAAAATAAATTTTTTTTTATTCTTGAGGGTTTTTGTATTGAAAAAATCTTATTTTTAAAATTAGGGGGGGGCAGCCGCCCCCCCCCCTGCGTACGCCCATGTCTAAGACTATTGCTTAACTTATCATTTTCCTTACTCCACTTAAGGGAGATAATCAAGTTCTTAACGTTGCTTTTAGTGTTGTAAAAACGGCTTGGTTTTGTTTGGTCGATCCTTTGTTATAGTCGTAAACATAAACGGACCACCGGTTTTTTGGTCGGTTTTCTTGGTCGCGTCGCATAAACAGGCCAAAGGTTTTGGTTTAGTCGAATAAAACAACTACCCAACACTAGTTACCTCTTATTGTAAGTGTCGGATCCCTTGATACGCGGATATTCCCCATTTCCCCCAACCCCTTGTAAAACGGTGTATCTCATTCGATTAATTACAAAAGTTCATTTATTGTTAGGTTTCTTAACATTGTCGAGTTTTTTGATCTTATAACATCTGCCTATCAGAGGCATACTCACTGAGTAACCCCTTTTCCTGTAACCTTAAGTTCATATGTGATACTTTTACTTTCTATTTAATTTCAGTACGTGTGTTACTTTACCCCCCCCCCCACGCGCTTATACGTGTTTGTTATTTATTCCCCATATATATGTATTACCATTGATCAACATGAATACGCATCATACAACCTGATAACGCGTTTCGATAATTATTATATTTTCCGTCTTAAGATATACAATAAAAATGTAGCTCCTGATTCTCCGGCTTCTAACTACTCCCTTTGGGGAGGGGACAAGGTTTATCCCTTTACGGCCCAATATAGTTTATCCTTTTACGACCCAATATAGTTTATCCTCCTATCTTTCCTTTCAATTCGCCCAAATATTTATTCCTATTCCTCATATCTTAAATCCCATCCTGAACAAATGTAAAGATTGCGCATTAAAACATCATTTTTATGTTTTTTTACAACGATGTTTTGTGCTAACTAAGAGAACTCCGTCTTGTTGGATAAATCACATAATCTTCGTAGAAGTGTCGTAAAAACAGCTGGGTTTGGTTTGGTCGACCTTTGGTTTAAATAAGATTAACAATCGACTCTGGTTTGTTTTTCAAATTTCGACTAAGCCTAGAGGTTAGAGCTTTTTTCAACCAGAACCCGACCCGACCCGAAAGCATTTTAAATTTTTCAGCCCGAACCCGACCCGACCCGAAATCGTTTTAAAAATTTTAACCCGACCCGACCCGAATGCATTTTAAAATTCTCAACCCGAACCCGACCCGGCCCGAAAGAGTTAAAAAAAATTAACCGAATCCCTTTTGAACGTGTTTTATATTTTGGTATCAAACGCGAGAGTAAGAAAAATTGCGGTTTGCATGGGCGTAGCCAGGGGGTGGCAGGGACGGGCGGATGGCCCCCTCTAAATCCAAAAAATAATAAATTTTATCAAATCATGGCTAAAATTAAAAAAATGGTCCCCTAATCATTATTCCCCCCCCCCCTCTAATTTCGATTTCCTGGCTACTCCCATAGGGTGTTTAAAATTTAATAAACAAATTAAAGTGCGATTTAGGAAAATTATTGATTCCATCGATTTTGATTACTAAATTTATTTTAATGATTTATTATAGATATATATATATATATATATATATATATATATATATGATAGCATACAATATCTGGTCACATTCAATATGAAAAATAGAGTTTTGCAAACGAATCATTTAATAAATTTAAACATAATCTTATTTGTTATATGAATAATTAATAATGAACTACAACTTCACGCTATTTAAATATAATTTAAAAATATTATTTTGTTGATATATTTTATCATTCACGAGCCAAATTAAAATTTGCGTCCAAATTAAAACAATCAGATTTAAAAAAACAAAAGAAATCTTAAATTAACTTAATGAATGATCTTCAATCATAAATTTCGATTTAAAAAAATATTATACATAATAGCATTATTTTTAAAGATATGTCCCGTGTATTCTGCAGGGTAAGATTCATAACCCTTGACCCGACACTTTAAAACCAACCCGACCCGACCCGACCCGAAAGCATATTAAAATTTTCAACCCGAACCCGACCCGAACACATTTCTAAATTTTGTCTCGGGCCACCCATGCAGTTCTCTACTCTCTAGAGGTCGACTAAGAAAAAGAAACCAAAAAACTTTTGGTCTGGTCATGTTTAGTCGACTAAAACCAAGGGTCGACCAAAAAAACCGAGCCGTTATTACAATACTACATCTGATGTGTTGTGACTTGTGAAATATTTTAAATTTAGTGTTTTGCTAGGGCCTTTACGTTTTTAATAATAGAGAAAAAAAATGTAATCTCTTAGCATTTGAATGAGTATGTATGAATGCATTTTCTTGTAAATTTGGTTTTGCTAAACTTTAAGTAGTGTATTATAAGTAATGTTGTAAAAACGGCTGAGTTCTGTTTGGTCAAACTTTGGTTTTAGTCGACCAAACATAAACGGGCCAAACGTTTTTTGGCCTGTTTTTCTTGGTCGACACCTCTAGGCCCAGACAAAATTTAAAAAACAGACCAGAGAGAGTCGATCAAACAAAACCGAGCCGTTTTTACAACATTTCAACGCACATAAACGACATTTTTGACACAGGGATCGAATCATCGAGTGGATCATCATCCAAACTCGTTATATGCCCCGACAATTATCTGGAACAACACGAAAACCACTACGACGTAGTGGGACGTTATTCGACACCTGATCAGGAGAATTCTTCTGACGAGTTGGCAACTCCCGTCCTCCTCAGGGTGTGCTTAAATGAACAGGATCCGGCCCCCTCCGCTCCGCCTTGTCATTTGAAGGAGTGCGACCCTCAAGAAACTACTCTGTGCGAGGGCCAAACTTGTAATGTCCAGTTTGGTGGACAGGCGGCTCAGGAGAGCGAACGCGTTGAACATAGGTTAGTTACCTTATCATCCATCCATCATCATTATCAATATGTCATTAGTGTCCTAAAAACGGCTGGGGGTTTGGTTTGGTCGACCTTTTGTTCAACTAAGACTAACACGGTCGACGATCTGTTTCAAATATTTTATATTAACATGTCCTAGTGAAATCACAACAAGTAAATATATGGGTGTTAGGGTAAGGGTTTGGTGGGTTATAATAACAAAGTGTGCTCCTTTCCTGATGAGCTCCTTTGACCCCCACTCGTTTTTTGTTTTAAACACACCTCTCCTCATACGGTTTTCAGGCATCACGAACTCAAACACGATCACACCTCTTGTCATCATCGGGATATTATGCAAGCTGCCGACATTATAAATTCGCGAAAGCGAGAAATGCTACAAGCGGGCCCGCACGTCGATCAAAAACAGCTGTTTCATGCCCAAACGCTGCCGCCAACTTCCGGTCACGTGAATCATGGTGCCCTGACCCCCCAAGACGAAGAGATTAGGCCCCATCGTAGGACATTATCTAACTTGAGTGCTTCGCTTTACACTAACTCCCCCCAACAAGTAAAGTTTGGGAGTATATTTTAATTTTAAAATTTGGATATTTGACAATATTATGAAATAAATGCGTAAAATGTCTAAAACAAAATGCATCCAATAATAAAAATAACTCATTTTAATATATAATCATCGAGAGGATCTTTCGAAATTGGCCAAGAATTAGCCTAATTGTAACCAGGTACATTACCACATGTTTTAATAGAAACACAAAAGGGCTAATCGAATTAATTAATGCGTAAACATTCGCTCGTTATTTATTTTGGGTTAATTTTGCCCTGGGATTTAAAACGTTTTTTACATGTTCTGATGGGTATTGTATAACTTTTATACGATGCCAATATTTACAACAAAAGAGTACCTATAATCACGTTTGATTATGCAATTTTCTTTTTTACCGGATGAGTGTCGTAAAAAGGGCTGGGTTTTGTTTAGCCGACCTTTATTTTTAGTCGACTAAACATGAACCAACCAAAGGTTTTTTGGTCTGTTTTTCTTAGTCGACCGGATGTCTTAGTTGAACCAAAGATCGACCTAACAAACCTGAGCCGTTTTTACGACATTAAGTAGGTGCCTTAATAAAAATGCAAAACAAACACCTTTAATGTTATAAAAATGAAATTTTTTATATAGCCATTTTGTTTACAGCTTCTGTTAGAATCGAGTACGTATCCGCTGGAAAAAGATTTAAACACCGTTGACAAAAAGATTATTGAAAAGGACGGGGAGGAAGTTAAATTTAAAGGACGCACCGGATTGCCATTTTGTTACGGTATTTTATAGTTTTTTTCCCCGTTTTTTCTTTATAAATCTTCTAAAAAATACTGAAATTTTGAATCCCTTTGGTCCCCAAGCATGGGCGTAGCCAGGATGGGCAGGGGGGCGGCTGCCACCCTCTAAATCCGAAAATTTGTCGAAATTTATTAAAATTTGAAAAAATGATCATTTTGTACCTCCCTAAATCATAATTTAATTCCAATGGTGGTTACGTTCCTGCCCCCAAGCCTTAAAAATTATTTTAAAAAATAAAGAAACAAATTTCTTTGCTATCCCATGATAATCGCGAATCTTTTTTAATAAGACAGAAAATCGCCATTACTATTTATAAAAATATAATGTCAATAGCAATATCTGAACGTTTTCTTAATATTATAATACTTAACCTTTAATTTATCTCATTCATCCTCACAAAATATGTAGTTTCACCTTAATTAAGAAATATATCACCTAAACACTTTTCCTAAATCTATATTTTAAATTTTTTGTAGATTCACTAGGGCTCTGCCTTACTTGTTTCATTTTGGACCTTTATCAAGTTTATTGCCACCCCTCCCCCATGTGGTTATTTTTTTCAAATTGGCGCTTTAATATCTAATATATCAATATTTAAATTTTTCTCCATAGGATATTTCATTATTTATTCCTATGCAATCCGTCGTCTTTAGCTTAAATTCCTGATTTTATATGTTTAATTTCGTAAAATCCATTGTTTATGGATTGACACGAACACGACACTTATAAACTTTTGTTTCAAGACTACTTTCATGGACTAAACAGATTACCAAACTGAAGGAATATAGGAATTTTATTTGTATATGGTTAAAAATATATACATAAATTATGTTTTTGTTAATCATAAATACTCATAGGACAATCGGTTTTATCATTATTTTTTACCCCTGTTTTTAATTTAGTAGATACCAGTGGTGTAAAAACGGCTGGGTTTTCTTCGGTCTACCTTTAGTTTTAATCGACTAAACATAAACAAACCAAAGCTTTTTTTGGTTCGTTTTTCTTGGTCGACCTCAAAGCTTAGCTGAAATTTGAAAAACAGACTAAAGAGTCTTAGCTAAACAAAGGTCGACCAAACGAAACCCAGCCGTTTTAACAACACGCTAGATGCCGTATGACTTAATTGCATTCCTTTTTTAGGTATACAAAGTTTGAGCCTTTTCCTAATTCTGGGCGACATCGCGCACAACATGGTAGATGGGATAGCTATAGGGGCCGCCTTTTCATCTTCGCTCAAGGAAGGACTCTCGACCTCTTTCGCCGTGTTTTGTCACGAATTGCCCCACGAATTGGGTACGTAACATTCATTAACGGTCCCTTTTTTCCCATAAGTATGGGTAAGTCAAAACCCGTCGAAAAAGAAAATTCATTTTGCACACACGACTCTGTCTTGCTTAGTTGTTATACCTTTCCGTCATTTAATCGTAGAAAAACCATAGTCTGATTATGGGATGCTCTTGGGTTTAACACACTTGTCGTTTAAGGTGCTTTACTTGGCCTCATAGACTAGATAGACGGCTCATGAACGTTAGCTAAATATATCGATTGCGAAGTTATATTTTATGGCAAATCTTTCTTAAAACTGACCCCGTTCTTGTATTTGTAATATCTAGTGTTGTAGAAACGACGGGGTTTTGTTTGGTCGATCTTTGGGTTTTAGTCGACTAAACACAAACAGACCAGGTTTTTTGCTTTAATGCCCCACCACAATTTGAATTTTGAACGTAATAACACCTTCAATGAACTATAATGTTTCTCATGGGCTGAGCCAAATTCTGGAAATCAGATTAAAATTTTGTTTTTTTGGAAGGGGCATCTTGGTCCTCCCCAGGAGTATTGTAGTTTTTCGGCGCGTCATGTAAGACATGCCATTATTAAAAGGAGTAAACAGACTCCATCATTATTATAAGAGTCTAGCGTGAGATGCGCTTCCCTAGTGTAAGGTCCCCTGTTTTTTACTGATTACCTTCCCCATAATCCTAAATCTTAGGTTAGCGTTGTTAATTTTATAGAAGTGTTCTGTTTTCTAGCTACATTCGTGAAGCTTAGATTATACATATACGATTTGTGTTGTTCATAATAAAAATGGCACAGCCGAGTCTCTATGACAAAATAATATATTAGTGGTCGAATGTCTTCTAAAGAAAAGAAGACTACTATCAATTGGGTGTGACTATTTTATGCACACCTTGATATTTTTCTACGCGCAGTTTCAAGAATCTATATCTGCAAAATATTGGGCCCTTCTTATACCCGTCCTAGTTTTATACTCAGGCTTCAGTTAACAAGCCATCAATTTTTCCCTGAATAAATCGGAAAACTTCTCTGAAATTTAGATATTTCACTTGCTTTTAACTTAAGATACCCTTAGGGTAGTTTGAAGAACCTTTTGCCAACTCTTGACCATTTTATAATAACCATGATTTAAACCTTTCCTTTTTTATGCTCATATTTGAATCACAAGTTGCCATATTAAACTATTTTTCGCCTAAAATCTCTAATTTATAACAGGTATTTTAATAACTGTTATAAATTAATTTGGCAGGGGATTTTGCTGTTTTGGTATCGACCGGAATGTCTTTCAAGATGGCGCTCATGGTTAACTTGTTTGCCGCATGCACCAGTTTCCTCGGCCTTTACATCAGCCTTTCATTTGCCTCCTCCCTCGCTGCCCGACAATGGATTTTCGCCATGACTGCGGGAATGTTCCTCTACGTTTCTCTCGTCGATATGGTAAATAAATTCTTCTTGTGTTTCCAAAAACAACGATTCTTTTAGGGGGGAGCGAGCCTTAAAATATTAAGTGCTATGCATTTTATGGGCTCACTTTTCATTCGTTTACTGTCACGTAGTGTTGTAAAAACGGCTGGGTTTTGTTTGGTCGGCCTTTAAACTAAGGCCGACCAAAGAAAACCCAGCCATTTTTAAAACGCTATTGTCACGTCACGTCCCACTTTTTTATCCCGTTTTTTTTTGCTTTTGCCCCTGTTCGCTGAGTCGGCGAGGGTGTTGTCGTGTTTACCACCGCAAATATTCGTTGCTTTACTCTGTTTTGGATGTCGGTTTAAGGTTAAATATTTGGAAAAGTGATTTTTAAGAGTTTTTACCTTTAGAAAAAGCTGAAAACGCAAAATTTTGGATATAGGAGCGATTTATCTCTTTTTAAAGAATGGTACCTCCATTTTTTTTGAGCTTCTTTGGCTTTAAACAGGAACTTACTTATAATCGAGCCCTTATTTGAAAAATAAAAAATTGTTGTGTAATTGCAGCCATTTTTGATCCTCCCTTTTCGCTTAATAGTTTTAATTGCTAGGTTTTTTTAACGTTTTAATGAGATCGTGAGCAGAGAATTTGTTTGCCTCTATGATCGTTAATTAAAAAGAGTTTTACTTTTTACTCCGACTAAATGAGTTCACTAAAACATTTAATAACAAAAAAAACTGGCATCGAATCTGAAGATATGAAGTTCTTATAATGTATTACAATTGACGGGCTTCTGCTTTAAAATAAAACGCCGGGCCTGGACGGGCCTTAGTATAACCTAACGGCTCGGGCCTAGATATACGTAAGGTCCGCTCGTACCAAAATCAATTAGATTTTTATTTGTGTTTTGTAAAGTATAAACAAAGGTGTTTGTTTTTCTATGTTCCAATTTATAGTTATATTTGATGTTAATTGAATTAACAAGGCTTGTATGGATTCCTCTCCCCTTTTTTATAAATCATATTGATTATAATTTTCCCTACTAATTTGCAAATTATTGACGTTCGAAAAACGCCAAATCGCTGGTTTAAGCAATTTTAACAGCAAATACAAAAACCTACAGGGGAAAAACTAAAATTACATTCGTGTTCACCGCGAAAAACTCTACCGAAATCTGCAAACAGCTTGCCGGTCGACTTTTCTCGTTGTCCCGTATAATTCGATAAACATATCAAATTTACATTTTTTTTTAATAAAGCACGCCTTTCGCCAACCTATTTGTTCCGTTATTTGATAAAAATAAATTTTGAAATTATATTTGAATTGAAATTTAGCTGCCGGAGTTGAGAGAAATCAAAGTGGGATCTCAGATTTGGTCGGCATTTTGTCAAAATTTGGGCATAATTGTCGGTGTTGGTCTCATGCTACTAGTCGCACTCTACGAACATTTACTATTTTAAAATTGCATTTTATCTCCTCTCCCCTCCCCCCCCCCCCTTATTTCTTTCATTCGTTAGGCACACACTTCGTTTTTACTATTACTACTACCCTATATCCTAAGATCATCTGAATGTACAAAAATTTTAGAGCACAATTATTATATCTTTATTCTTAATAAAATCATGTCATCACTATCCTCGGGTCATTATTATGCGTTTAAAGTGTTTATAGATACATTTGTATGTAATTATTAAACTATATAAAAAAATCGAAAAGGAGGACATTTAATACTTCCCGGTGTTCAAAAAATATTAATTTGATAAAATGTTGGGTTATACAGATTAATTAAAAAAACACTTAAATGTAATTGCTAATTTATGACTTATATACATAAGCATCTTTCCTATACGTTTAAGATATACATTCAAGATGTAATGACATTTTATACGTCCCAGTGTTCAAAAAATATTAATTTGTTAAATGTCGGGTTATGGGTTATACAAATTAATTAAAAAGCACTTAAATGTAATTGCTAATTACATATGACAAAAAATTTATTTTCACATCCTTAATATATCCTATACATAATAGTCTACTACACATGTGTATATATAGATAATATATGTGTGTATGTATGTATGGTAGTGAGGATGAACTATTTATAAAGTAGTCAACAACAAGGGTACTATAAATTTGCTGTACAAAATGAGTCTCGATTATATGAAAATATCTTTACAAAAATAGTGTGTAGAAGATGATCATTATAAATGGTAAACGAATATAACAGCGAATATTTTGTGTATACGTATGAAATTAATTAAAGTGGCTACCCTCAATATAATTTGTGTATTCTCGTCTATTATATAAGTCACGGGAGATATAAGATAAAAGAAAAGACTATTCTAATAAGTAAATTCATAAAGTCCATGTGCTGACCACAAATTACAAAATCCCAAAGTTTTATGGGGTGGGGGTGGATAAATATCGTCTAAAAAGGGAATTAAACGCGTGCCCTACCAATAATAGCAAATGACTACATCGAGTTGGACTTGTGTGGTACCATTGAAAAATCCGCAGTGTATAATCGAGTAAAAAAACTATACAACCCTAATGTATATTTTAAGCTTATTTTATGGGTGTCGTTGGATTGGGATTATTCACTGATGTCGGAGCGTGCATTAGAAAAATAGATTCTCCAGACGGGATAGGGATGAAGGAGGAGGGAGGAAAATCTAAGGTGGTTTCTTCTCGTAGTGAAGAAGGGCAGGAGGGAGGCTCTGTGTTAACGGGTGACGCCATCTTGAATTTAGCAGGGGAGAGCATTAAATTCTGCGATGGTCCACACTGAGTGGGGGTGGTTGTTAATGGTGGAGGTGCTACCATAGTCCATTCGTTGAGGTCGGGGTTGAGGTATTCGATGGAATTCAAAAAGGATTTCCCTAATTTCACACAACGGGAAAAATTTATGCAAGACTAAGGGTGGAATCAGACCCCGCCGGAAAATATTTAAGTGCGATATCTTTTTTTTATGTATTTTAGTTAAACTAACGTGAGCTTTATATAATGCATGGGTGTAGCCAGGGGGTAACAAGGAGAGCTGGCTGCCCCCCTCTAAATCTAAAAATTCGTCAAAATAATATAATTATGACTAAAATTACTAAAAATTATCATTTTGCCCCTCCCTAAAGCATTATTACCCCCCTTTTGTTCCAATCCTGGCTACGCCCATGATATGTGCCTGCTTACAATATTGTGTGGTTTGTGGTCATTAAATAAAATTATCCTGAGTTCTTAAAAACTATTAATAAGATATCTAACAGCACAAAGTGTCTAAAGATGTTTTCTATAAATCGTTATCTAGGTTCAATAAAAAACCCTTATACAAATTATATTGAAATAACTGAGCTGGCAAAAGGAATAAATTAAAATTATCAGATCTAAAATCTACGTTGCTAACAAAAAAATGATGAGTTTTAAAAGAGCCTGCAGATAAAAACCTTTTTAAAATGTAGTTATCGACTAGGACTACATAGACTGTTCATGTCATATGCTTCTAAATCCTCCATTTTAAATTCGACAACCTCCCATCTCCTTCTGCAGCGTTTACCATTGTTCAAACAGAATCACAGTATTTTTTATTTTTATGAATTTTGTAAATGATATTTATTTTAAAATGCTGTTTTTAATGTTTAAATATTTAAATTTTAATAGGTTTTAAAAACACTTTAACTCACCAATCTATATGCACTTCCCTTATTTGTGCAAATTTCAAAATGGCGGAAAAACGGTACACTTATTAAAAGTT
This sequence comes from Gordius sp. MW1, assembly GCA_964036665.1. NCBI lineage: Eukaryota > Metazoa > Nematomorpha > Gordioida > Gordea > Gordiidae > Gordius > Gordius sp. MW1. Next base: position 2,824,454 of record OZ038531.1, read on the forward strand.
GATGAGCAGTCTATAGAGTCTATATAAATAGTTGCTAATTAGCTTATAACCTTCATCAATGTAGCGAAACAGAGATTTTAAAACGCGTAAAATAAAGATAAGGAATCAGCTGCAAATACCACTAAATCCACCGACGGCATATAGCACATCCCCGACTACGACTAATTTTACATTGACCCTGGGAACATTTAATCTGGGTCCGAAAGTCCACACATTTCTGCCTTGGTCGTATATTTCCACCGAGGGTAGGACGTTAGTTCCATCCGTTCCCCCGATCACATATAATTTGTCTGTAAAAAGCATATCTAGCTCAAACTAAATTAATATACTATTATAGCGATGATTTTTTAAACAAAATTGTTTTTCATGCTTAAGAAAGGATAGTGATTTTAAAACAAGCTCAAACATGGTTGCAAGTCATGTTTATCATTAAAACGAATTTCATATCACTATGTTAAATCAACCAATTTAACTAATCCACCATCTTCAAAATTATTTAAAAATAAAATATATTTAATATTGCAATGAATTGATACGACGCAAAATTTAGAAAGTAAGGGGGGGGGGGGGGGGGTAGTGTTGCAAAAACGGTTGAGCTTTGTTTGGTCGACCTTTGGTTTTAGTCGACTAGAAAAAAGACCAAAAACTATTGGTCTGTTTATGTTTAGTCGACTAAAACCAACAAACAAAGCACAACCAATTTTACAACATTGGGGGCGGAGGGGGGGGGGGGGGAGGGGTCATAATTACCCCGGTACATAGCTATCCCAGCTCCCCTCCTAGGAGTTTGTATAGGGGGACCCAAAATCCAAGTATCCGCGACGGCATCGTATATTTCCACGCTATTCAAGCAATTCCAATTATTGCTTCCACCAACTACAAAAAGTTTGTCGTTCAATGATGCCACACACGCTTGGTACCTCGCTACAGACAATAAAAAAGAGGCAATTTTCAATGTAGAAAACCCTTGTATGAGGTAAAAAATTTAAGATTTTAAATAGATTAACGCGTTAAAAAGCTTTGCAATTTATCCTAGTATCTACCGAAAAATCTGAAAAATAACCCTTAATTTTGATTGTTGGTTTTACAAGTGCACGGAGATGATAAGGTGGAGCTTGGGGTATGGTAAACTGGTCCATATTACGAATGATTTTCTCAGGGCAAAAATGGGTATTCAACCTATGGCGAACATGATTAACGAAAATCGGCTAAAGTGGTATGAAGGCATATACTAAGAAGGGACACGGATGACGTAAATCGAAAAGTATTGGTCATGGAGGTACCGGGGAAGAGAGGAAGAGGACGACCTCGAGTCACGTGGAAAGGGTAAGTAGACAAAGTGATGAATGCTAAGAAGATAAATCAGGGCATGGCGCTAACTCGTAGATCAACATGGAAGAAACTCATCAAAACAAACCCCACGACTGAGGGACCAAATATACGATAAAGAAGAAGAGTAGCTGTTAAAAAGTCATTTTACAATTTGAATTTGGTCATTTTGCTCGTATTTAACAACGTATTATTAGCCTTACCGGTATTGAGGGGCCGGACCGGGGCCCAGGCTTTGGTGAGGATGTCAAAAACGAAAACGTCTTTCAAAATCGTACGACCACATTGTCCACCCACGCAATAGATTCGCTTGCTGAGGACGGCCAAACCTAAACGATAAACGAGGTCCGATATGAGCTCAATTTTGGGATTTAACTTTAATTGTTCGCGTAAAAATAGTTGAAATTAGTGTTGTAAAAACGGCTGGGTTTTGTTTGGTCCACCTAGGGTCGACTCTGGTCAGCTTTTCAAATTTCGACTAAGCCTAGAGGTCGAATAGGAAAAACAAACAAAAAAACATTTGGTCTGTGATATGTTTAATCGACTAAAACCACGACCAAACAAAACCGAGCCGTTTTTACAACAATAGTTGAGATTTTAAGATGCAAAAGTCTTTGAAAAGATTTTTGTTTAATCCAACCTGCGTTAGAACAGTGCTGGGGCATGGGGGAAGAGAGAGTGTTCCAAGATTGAGTTCCGAGATCGAAGCATTCCGCGCTATTTAACTCGGTCGAGCCGTTACTTCCACCCATAACGTAAACTTTACCATCCAGTACAGCCATATCCATCCTAAAAATTCAAAATCAACAACGAAAAGCAAAATGTAAGCATTAATTTGCAGGGAATCATATAGCCAGTTTCGCAATCATCTGTTATTAAGCAACGAACTAGAGAAACTGGCAAAAGAAATTCACCAAGCAAATATAAATAGCAATTAACCAGGATTTCGGCCTTTGGCCGGGTTCAGATAAAGTAGAAGTTGCAGGAAATCATTAGCCAGTTTCGCAATTATCCGATATATAGCAACAACCTAGACAAGCTTCCCAAAGAAATTTATTACTAAAGGTAATCAGTCGGGCACAAAAACAATAATGGAATTTGGGCTAGGGCGAAAAATTAAAGCCAATCAGCGGTCATTAGCTAGTCTGGTTGCGAAAGCAAAATAAAAGTCTTTTACAGAAACATAACTCCACAGCTACTAAAAACCCGTAGAGGTTTGCACGGCAGTTATTGAAAAATTACAAGTTGGACAGGACGGAGGACAACCAAAAGCGAGCCTATAAATATAACAATTAAAAACAGGATATTAGAAAAATGCGCCTAAATTAGTGCAAACTTCTTAACTAACTGTATCCATCCTTACAATATATATATAATTATTAATTCAGAAGTGGTCATTAAAGGGACAAACCTGCCCCGAGGTCCAAGCATATTGGCGAACGGGGACCAAGTATTAGTGTAAGGATCGTATATTTCGGAAGAATTCAAGCATTCACCCCTATCGTAGCCTCCGCAAACTAACATTTTCCCGGATAATTCAACGGCCCCCATACCGCACCTAGGGCTACGCATGGGTGCCACCAGGTCCGACATCGAAGATGGCAGACCCGACCCAGCCGATAACTGATCAGCTGTTTCCGTACTCGGCGGCTTATTAACTAGACCCGTCGGACCGGTATGATCGTGTGAATCGGGATTGTGCCAACCGTTTGTTGTTAAGGCTTTAGAGCCCATCCCGTCTAAGATTTAAAAAATTTGTAAAAAACTAGATATACAAGGTATATGTTGAGTGTGTATTTTAACATGAAAGTTAAATATGAGTAGCGAAGCGAGATTAATAAAAATATTTGAGCCCACACATTGGTCAACGGCAGTGAAATGTTAATATTTTAAACCCGTTTCCCTCTAATCTTCTGAATTAATTGCGGTCGATTAAAAGATCGGAATATAATTGGATTAAATTATAAGCAGCTCGCTGAACATTAGGGTTATGATTAGAGCTAAACAAACTAACATACAACAGAAAGTGAACGTAAATCATATAAAACGCGTTAAATCGCCGAGTGTCACAAAATTTTGTGGAAAGGGGTTTGATGTAGTTTACAGTCTAAACGTCAACTCTAAACTTTCAATTAAAATGCGTTTAAATAGCCCGAAGTCCATCCTGGAATCTCTTAGTAAACCCCATGTAAAATTCGATATATAGCTCGAGTAATAATTAAATTGCACCTTAGCAAGCAGGAAGTAATGTAATTTGGCAATTTTGAAAATTATAATTTATTTTACTGGGAAGGAATTGAATGCATAATCTTACACAATATTAATTTTGATGATTATACTTTCAACCACTGCCGGGTATCCATTCAATTTACGATCGCGTGGTTTTAAACTATCATCAGGGCCACGAGTACTAGTGGGGGTTTGTGCATCTATGGCGTCAGTCCCGTTATTCAAGCCCGAACCCGAGCCCTCTTGGTATAACTTGATGCGAAAATTTAGGAGTCGTCCATCGTGGGGATGCACAACTACTAGGGCTGTGATCAAAATATCGTCGCGATTTCCTGCAAACCAAATAAAATGGGATAAAGAAAAATATGATTAAAATCAATGTTAAATCGACAATTATGTTTTATTCCAAAAATCACATAAACTTCGCCAAAATATGCTGTAAGTTTAGAAAAATTATTGCCAAAAATAAATCTTGGCTATACTTATGACTATCACTGCAGCACTTATAGAATAAATAAACTCTGCCAAGCTCTTCTAAATCATGCTCATGTAATGTGTTACATTTAAAAATGCATCATTTGGCAATTCTTCTTTTTCCTTATCAATTATTTGGTCGTATAGTCGTAGGGTCTGTTTTGATGAGTGAGTTTCTTCCGTCTTGATCGGGTAAGGGCCATGTCTTGATTAATCTTTTTAAATTTCATAACTTTGTCCAATTGCCCTTTCCACGTGACACGAGTTCGTCCTCTTCCTCTCTTCCTCGGCACCTCGGTGTCCATTACTTTTCGAGACTTACATCATTCGTCTACCATCTTAGTATGTGCCCATACCACCTTAGCCGATTTTCGTTAATCAGATAGGCCATAGGTTAAATACCCCATTTTTGTCGCGAGAAAGTAATTCGTCATATTATATAATCGAAAATTAAAGCATAACATGCAAAACAGACACGAATGCCCTATTTGTAAATTATCACCCCTACGTTCATTACCTCATTTTTGTTAAAATCAAACCTTACAATGGCTATAAAAGGAAATCACGCATGGGCGCAGCTAGCATCGCGATTAGAAGGGGGGGGGGCAATAATAATTTAGGGAGGGGCAAAATGGTCATTTTTTGAAATTTTAGCCATAATTTTGATAAATTTCAAACAATTTTTGGATTTAGAGGGGGAGGGCAGCCTACCCTCCCTGACCCCCCCCCTTGGGTACGCCCATGAAATTACGATTACTTTTGCTTTCGTCGAAGGCGATTAAGCTCCAAACCGCCGCAGTGTCCTGTGTATAATTCTGTCCCTCCTGTGCCTCAATTACGTCGCCCGATAATTCAGCCAGGGGATTTAGACCGTCGTATATCTAGAGTGGCGATAAAAAAAGATTTTAATTAAGGCGAAATTAAAAAAATACAGATATTTAAGACCGACAAACCTAAAGGCTATTGTTGTAAAAACGGGTGGGCCTTTGTTTGGTCAACCTTAGATTTTAGTCAACTAAACATAAACAGGGCGGCAAAGGTTTAACCAAAAAAAACGTTTGTAGTCAACTAAAACGTCGACTAAACAAAGGCCCAGCCGATTTTACAACACTACTAAAAGGCTCAAGCCACTGTTTTTTTTAACTAAACCTCGGTCTTTTAGCCCTTATATAAACTTCACAAAAATCTAAGCTGCTTGAACACAATGTAATTTCCAACGATTGAGTAGTGTTGTATAAACGGCTGAGTTTTGTTTGTTAGCTAAATTTTTGATCTGTTTATGTTTGGCCGACTAAAACCATAGGTCGACCAAACCAAAGGCGCCAAGGCGTTTTTAAGACCCTAAGATCGAGGATTCTAATTATAACTTTTAAATGAAGAAGTGGGCGAGAGAGAGGTGGCAAAAGGGAAAGTATTTATGATGTTAAGAAGCTCTCTCTAACGTTATTATAATTATTTTTGTGGTTGTTGCCGTTGTTGTTAGAAACTGAACGTCCACACGGTATCGAACTAGTTGCTAAGCGATGAGAAATAGTTTTATCCGCCCCCTTCACTTGTTTGTCGCGTTCGGACGGCGTTTTTTGGTGGTAATGAGTCAAACTGCCCGTGCTTCGATCCAAACTCAGATACAAGCCACCCTGTATAGTTTAAAAACAAAATTAATCCAATAACAATAATCATTGTAACTAGTGTCGTAAAAAGGGCTGGGTTTTGTCTGGTCGACCTTAGGTTCTAGTCGACTAAACTCAAACAAACCAAAAGTATTTCTTTGGCCCGTTTTTCTTATTCGACCTCTAGGCTTAGTCGAAATTTGAAAAACGGACCACAGTCGACCCCCTTAGTCTTAATCGAACCACAGTTTGACCAAAAAAAACCAGCCGTTTTTACAAAACACTATTCTTAACTTCAAGCTGTTTGTAATAATTAGCGAACTAAACCGTTTGCTTATAATTATAAAATACATTAAATAACTATAGTCATAGACTAAGACTATAGTAATAGCAAATATTCTAAGAAAGAACTATCTAGTTCTTTCCAAGATATGACACCATGGTTTGATTTGAGATCCAAAAAAACGCCTTTTCTCAGCTCTTTTCATCTACAAAATTCCGAAACTGAGCAACACTGAAGGCGACTACCTACTTTGATCTCTACTTAAACAACGTCTCACTATTAAAGACATTAGTCCTTAGCCAAGGCCGTTAGATTCTGAAAATTATATTCGCACTTGAGAGTATAAAGTAGGATTCTTAAAAAGCTTCGGAAAACAATTCTTGCACTTAAGTTTTAAAAAAATTTATGCAAACAAATCATGGAATTTAATGGATAGTAATTAAAATCTGTGCTATTACAATTTCAAAACATGAAAATATCATTTAAAAAGTTGACAATTTTTAACGGTAAAATTGCAAGGTTAAAGAAAGTCATCATCATAATTTTATCGCATCGCTACAATAAAATTTCCCATTTCATAAAAATGACAAAAGAGATCCATATTAAATATAATTCCAAAAAAGTTAGACAAGGACAAGACAGACAGGACATTTTTAAAGGTCGACGCATAAATTGCACGGCAAGTAAAATTAAAACGTAATGGAAAAAAAGGTAAAAAAGGTATGTGGTCTCACGTACTTTTTTTGGCCCGAAGGCCGAGTCAAACTTGGGGCTTATAGAACGATTAGAGCCGGCCGGGCTGTCAGAAACCTCACAGGTCTCTGGCCCATACTTAAGCACGTAATCTATAATTTTCATTTGGAACCGATTCCTTTCTTCTTTACCGAGATCTTCCATCGATTTGTCAACACTTCTTGCCTCTTTAACCTGCACGTATACCTAATAATACGTCAAAAAAGGAAAAATAAAATCCGTTAAAAATTTGCAATTTATCGCAAAAAGGAGGAGGACAAATGATTTAGATGTTTGGTCGACTAAACACAAAGAGACCAAAGCTTTTTGGTCTGTTTTTCAACGTCGACCACTGAGCAAAATCGAATCTTAAAAACCGTTAATCTTATAGTCTTAGTTAAACACATCCCTTTTTACAACATGACCTTAATAAAAATATGTAAATTTAGCCAAATTGTTGTTATTTAAACAAGACGGGAGGCGCTTAGACAGTTCTTGGAAATTAATATAAAAAACGTACTAGAGGTAATGTGTGAGGTGAGTACACACATTTAAAAATTATTTCCCTCGGGCAATTGCAATGACTGTGGAGAGTTCCACAATTTCACACCGCGTTTGAAGAGTAGAAAAGTAGAATAATAAAATAAAATATACTTTTAATAATTTTTAGAAACAAAATGACAAAATTATTATTGAAATGGATAAAGAATATAAGTTTTCATAATATTTATTTAATAAAAACCAAGTTGGACAAGACAGGATGGACGGGCAACTAAAATATGCCCCGTCAATATTTAATAGCCAATTTTAAGCTAGTGTTGTTAAAGCGACTGGGTTTTGTTTAGTCGACCTTCGGTTTTAGTAATACATACGGTCGTTTCTAGTCTGTTATTAAAATTTCGAGTAAGCCCCGAGTCGACTAAGAAAAACAGACCAAAAATATTTGGTCTTTTTATGTTTAATCGACTAAAACCAAAAGCCGACCAAACAAACCGAGCCGTTTTTACGACCCTACTTTAAGCAAATATTGGGAAAAATTTTAAATTTCGATTTTAGATCAAAAATGTTTAAAATATTTGCAAAGCCATATTTTTAAACAAATATAAACTTCAAAAATAAATTGAAGATTACATTGATTCTGGGCAGGGCTAGATATTCCGGTTGATTTATAATTTCTCCAAAATTATCCCCTATAAATTTGTCCAAACTGTGGGCTAATTGGAAATCATTACCGAGACCAGCCAATTTTCGCATACCTAACAAATAAACAGACATATATATTTATTTGCCAAGTTCTTTTGCGACGATGTCAAGTTTTTGTTCAATTTTATTTTTCGAAAATCGTTTTAATAAAAACTATGTTAGAATAAAATTAAACGGTAAAAGTTTTGAGAAGGAAAAAACTGTGCAAATAAATAATAAAAACTGAGCACCGATGCAGGTTTGAACGGACAAATTATCGAGGAAGTTTAGTGCCAGTCGGGCGGACACTTCGGAAATCTTGAGTTTGGAGGCAAGGGCGTACATAGAAGCAATATCCGAAGCTAATACCTGCATACTAAACCCCGCGAAAAACCAAAATAAAAAATCCAAAATTAAACAATTTAAAGATGGCCGATAAAAACAATTACTATATATTGGAGTTGTAAAAACTGTTTGTTTTTGTTTGGTCGACCTTTGGTTTTAGTCGACTCAACCATGGAAATATTATGTAAAATTTATCCAATTTTACATGGAGAGAGCTCTATTTAACATGAAAACTCATCCTAAAATAAATATCGACCAAATAAACGGGTCGGGTCGGGTCGGGGCGGGCCGTGATGGAAAATAAAGTCGGGTCGGGTTCAAATTTAAAACTAAAAATGCAATGAAATTTCCCCCCGCACAAATCGCAGCTATCAGTTCTAAGCCTAATTTTAGCTTTTGCCCTGCTGTTATTCATTACAACTCGAATTAAAATTAATTTCTCATAACATTTAAAATAAAATAATATACTTCATATAACTTTTCTTTCAAAATAAAACAAGATACAAAGTTAAAAACGTCGCTAGGTTTTATATCAATTAAGTCGAGTATAAAATAAAGCTTAATTTAAAATCTAATTTCGATTGAGTCAGGTTTGAGTAATATTTCATTTTTGAATCAGAGGAGGGGGGCGGGTAACTTAAACCCTCTCCCCCCCCCCGAACTTAAAGCCCTGGGGGGGGGGGGGGGGGGGTAATATTTACGCGCGCTTTATCGGATTTCGCGCCATTTCCTCATGCAAAGGCCAAAGGTAAGGGAAAAAAAATTAATCGATCAATCAAGATACATACGTAACACACAAATATATATGAATTTAAACATCGATCGAGAAAAATAACCTTCCACCAAGAAAGCCCTTTTAAAATTTCCCCCAAAAATCACTCTCCTATTTTGTTAAGGAAAATTTTTTTAAATCACCTTAATAAAGATTAAATTAACAAAAGTTTATTTTGAGGATGTTCCAATTTATAATCATTTGATGTTTATTAAATTAACGAGGATTTAATGGAATCTACTCCCCTTTATTTATAAATCAAATTTATCAAATAAAATTTATACCGATTAATTTGCGCGTTATTGACGTTTGAAAAAGGCCAAAATCGCTGTTTTTAGCAACATTGACACAGCAGCAAATATTTCAAAAATTTGACGTATGGGGGAAAAAGTAAAAATATATTCGTGTTCACCGCGAAAAACTTTACCAGAATCTGAAAACAGTTTGCCGTCGAGATATTTTAGGGAAGCCTTAGGGGCATGGGCGTAGCCAGGATTGAATATAGAGGGAGGGGGGCAATAAGGATTTAGGGGGGAAGGGCAAAATGATAACTTTTTCTGTAATTTTATCAATAATTATAAAAAATTTTGAAGAAAAAAATTTGGACCTAGAGGGGAAGCAGCCGCCCCTCTCTGTCACCCCCTGGCTACGCTCAAGCTTAGGGGGTAAGGGTTATGGTCTTTAAGCAAAAGGTGATCAATATTGATTTAGGGCGAATGTTTTGATAATGATAAAGCTAAAATGGGTGCCAAAGGGAGGGACAGATGTTTGTCATTTTAAAAGTGGAAGGGGGGAGGGGTGTGTCACGAACATTAAAATTAATATTCCTTCTAAATTATTGGGAAAACCGGTTAACATATTTATTGAATATCGATTTGTATGATCAATAATCGCGGATCAATTTTAATTTTTAACATTATGACTGACACTCGACGTAATCTTATAATCTATGAGGGTAAACATCACTTGGGTCAAGTTAGGATCATAAATAAATTTAATTTTTAAAATTTATAAAAATATCAAGTTTTTAATGTAAAATTATTTAAGAAATACACGTCAATAATGCATAAAAGACTGCAGGCAAAGAAAAAAACTGGTGAAAAACGTTAACAAATTAGCCAACAAAACACCTAACTTTAATAATGATTAAGAAATTAAAATAAATTGCATAGCAATTAATACTCATCCATAGAAAGATAAACCTTATTATATAAAAGTGGGATTTGGGCTTATGTAAAATTGTATATTTTCTTTGAGTTCAGATGCAGTCTAAAACGTTAATGTTTTCTTACAAAATCAAAATTTTAATTTAAAAAATTAATTTTTTAAAATTCCATTTGATAACAAAATCATAGAAATATGAGACAAGTTGAAAAGGCGTTAGCTTATAATAGAGATCATTTAATCTAAAAAAATTTACTATCAGCTTATATATATTAACTAAAGTTTATGTATCATTTAACATAGAACTTGTTTAGCTTATTTTAATTTGAATGCATTAATTGACCTTGAAAATTGACAATAATTGTTGATGTTTAACATGTTTCAATATAAAAGCTTACAAAAAATTAAAAGTTGGCAAGCATTCGAGGGCTAAATGATTAATCAGACACTTTGGCCTTAATTGATCACCATTAACATTTTATAAAAAAAATATAATGTATGGTAAAGTAAAATGGATATATTTACTAGTTGCTATAGTCACATAACGTGTTATAATTCTTTTAATAAAAAACGTTATATAAACCTAATCTAATAAATAAATTTATAGAGGATTTCATAAATTAGATTAAACCTTTAATTATATTTAAAAAACAAAATTATATTTTGATGTCACTTTAAATATTATAATGTATGCTTTGAATTTCGACATTGTCACACATTTTAACATCTATTATGTGATAATTTACTTTACACACCCAACCTAACTTTATTGGCTTAATTAAAACTCATTCATAAATAGGAAAAAAAAATTAATAAATTTAGTACTAACCTTTGAGTGTATATGAAATTTATTAGATTTTCTAGTATGTAAAAATCTTTTTTTGTAACAAAGTCAATAGAATAATGTGATATTTGTCCTTCATTTTTTTGCAGATCCTCCTTTTGGAATAGCGTTAAAAAATATTGACTACATGCAGCCAATACACTTTTGTGAGCGTATATTATCTGCTTATCAATCTATACAAAACATTATTCTAATTTCAATAATTAAGTTACCTCCAATGTGACATCATAAAACATTTTATTATGACGAAGAGTATTCATTTTTTTCAAAATGCTCCCTGATAACCCTGGCACGTTTATGCACTGCTCTTTCATCATTATGGACCGCTATTTACCGGATAAATCAAGACCGTTTTTTTAAATGCATGCAAAGTATTATGAGAATGGATTTTTCAGCTGATTTGACAATCTGTGGTTGTACCCCAAAACGTTTATCTTAAATATTGAGCCGATTATAATCTTTTTTGCAAATGCGATTTTCCTTAAAAGTGTCTAAAGATTAATATAAAAAGATATAGGTCTAGAGAGAAAGGCCTAAACAAGTGTTTCATTAGTATAAAAATGGGTTGGATAAATTACCAAGTTCTAGAAATGTCTGAGGGCGAATATTGTTCCACAATTATTTGTGAGAATCATAGAAGCTATGCACAGGCAATCTAAAAAAGTATTTGAACTATTATGGTGCAATAAATGATTTTAACATAAATCCTAGTCACAGGGTTCAGCTTTAAATACCCCCTCCCCTATTCATAATAGAATAATAAAATTGTTTAAGGAAAGAAACATTATGGGGAATGATGTTTGCCTAGGATATAATTATATGAGCCAAATGTTGATACAAAATGACAAATACAGATAATAGATGGGTCAAAGTTATAAAGAAATACTCTCAGACTAATAGAAGGATAAAAGGTTTAAATCGAGGGAAATTGGAAATTGTTTATGGGAGAAGATTTTAACTTAAAAGTGTAAAGCTTTTCAAACATTTGGATTTACCAAATGAGTGGTCTAATAAATAAAGAAATTCAAGCACGTATGAATGCTCCCTGGCTTAATTAAATTTATCAAAAGGAGCTTAGGGTGATAAAAGGTTCAACATGCTAAAAAGGGTTCAAAAATCAATTTTACAACCAACAATAGTGTAAAGCTCAGAAGAAAAAAGGAATAAAAGGTCTCTTGATATGAGAATACTAGATAAGTAGGCTTAATTGGGCACAAATCAAACTTTGCAACACGGAGCAAAAGCACAACATAAATTAAAATTAAACAATCGATCATTTTGAGGTATATTTATCATTGTGCTGTATGTTTATAGCTCGCCAATATATACTCCTGTCATTTATTTAGTATGGCAACATACTCTTATTGCCACCTATCTATTAGGTAAAGATGCAAGTATTGATTCGGAAATCGGCAATATTACTTTCTATTGTGACATATTAGATGGATTTTATATAAAAACTATTGTTACGAGTAAAATAGGTGTTTTGGAAAACACATTATGATATTTGCACCGGGGCCAAAGGGTGGCACCGTTTCAAGATCATCTCCATGGGTAAATTTAATTTTTGAAATAAATATTTTCCATGCCTTGTAAAAAAGCGTGAGGTGAGTTTAAATTTAAAATATACATTCGGTTAATTTCTTAAGCATTAACTTTTACTATTTAATGTCGTCCAGTCATTTTAAAATCGTTTATGAACATAAATTAGAAGTTAAACCTAGAATTAGGGCAAGATGTGACTAGAGCCCTGCATGAGCTCCCCAAACCTCGACTTTCGGCAAAATTCAATAAAATTATTCGAGCCTCGGGCCCGGCCTGAGCCCTGAGCCGGGCATAATTAAACCCTAGCTAACTAACCATTTATATAGTATGATATAAATAAACTCAACTCGATAAAAAAAATATAAATATTTTGGTGCAGCGTACATTCTCCCCACCTAAAATGTTTTACAAACTTAGTTCTTATATTTATATATAAAGTAAATAATTAAAAAAGGTGTTTATTTAAAACCATTAATTATAATTTATTTTTATAAAATTAGATTTTTACTACTAAATATTATTAGTTGAATGAATATTGCAAGGCAAAAAGGATTCATGATTCCAAACTTTTTCGATTACGAATTATTAACAATCTAATTAATTATAGTTATAAGATAAAATAACTTCCGATTGTAAAACTTGCCTAAAGGTTCTTATCCAATGTTCGGGCCAAAAATAAAAAAAGCATTTTGGAATCGAGTTTGGGCAAATAAAAAAATTCGGCCTGGGATGGGCTGAGCTTGGGCCGATTAATTCATTTTGTAGGACTCTAAATGTGACCATAAAAAAGTACGTAATTGATCTATTAGCAACACTTAAATAAATGTCTCAAATTTTATTAGGAAACAAATTATACATTCGTATTAAATAATATGATTTTTATATTTATTAGGACCGGAAATGCGGGAAGGGAGTATCACTTTTAACGTACGGATGGGGATGGTCATCTTTGTAATTTGGGATTGAGAATCTGGGAGAGGACAGGCGTTAATACGGTTTGTCTTTTAGAAATTTTCCCTCTTGAAACTATGCTTTCGAAACATTTTATTCGTTCCCCAATATTATATATGATTAGAGATGGCACTAGGGGGAATATTCCCGTTATTTGCCGGGAATATTCCGGCGGGAAAAATGAATTTTCCCTATGAAAAATTCTCCTAAAAAAATAATGTACATAAAATTTAGGAATTATTTTATTTGTTAACTTATTTTAATCATATGGAATTCATATTTTCCTCGTGGTAACTTATATTTAGCATTTTTCCGCCTATTGTTATTTTACTTGAAACTATTTTTTAACAATTAATTCTAGAAAAAATGAACATTTAAAATTAAACTAGCATTTAACTTTGAAATTTTAGTTGTCATATTTGTATTCAGGTTAGATACACATATTGTAAATTTAAATAAACATTTAGTTAAATCTGTTTGACTTTTTAGTTTAGTACCATATTTTTCAATTCCCATCCACACACACAGTAAACTCAAGTAAATTCATATAAGCAATTTAATTTAAAGTAGCATTTAGATTGTTTGACCTTGTTTAAATTAACATTTAGCTAAATCTGTTTGACTTTAAATTTAATTTAGCACAATATTTTTTGATTTAAATTCACACACACATCTAAAATAATAATATTTCCATTGAAACTTTGTATTCATTTTGGAAACTTTAATTCGTGTAAAACTTTTGTCTACTTATTTGTAAATATTTAAATATTGATTTGATAATTAGAACTTATTAAAAATGTTTTTATATTAGTTTATTTCATAAAAAGATGCCAAGAAAACCATCTGATATCTGGAAACATTTTTCTAGGCATATATCCTCCATTAAGAAAGGTTTTATTGCTATCTGCAATTATTGCAATCTTAAATATTACTTTTCTAACCCAACAAAAATGTCTACCCATATCCATAAATGTTCAGAGTATGCAAGGGAAAAAAATGCTTAGAATTAGAAGTTTTTTTCAATTTCCCCACAATCATCTACAGTTTCTGCAGTGTTAAAAGAGAAACACCCCACTGAAAAAAATACCTGTGTTAACATCAAATTGAAGTTCTGGGGAAAAAAGGTTCGTGCGAAACGTCTGGGGAAAAAACGTTTTTTTATTGATTAACGCGGGCCTTTTATACCCTTAGTTTTCTGGCTCTGTTCCCATCCCTGAAATTCCTTTCGCTTATTTGACCTATTTTTCCGCGCCAACTTTTGATGGATGACCCTTCTCAAGGATTTTGGAATCTTCTGATGACAGTTTTAGTTCTCTTCTTTGCTACGTTTCTCGGGCCAATTCTTTATTTATAGCCTGTTAATCCCAAGGATTCGCTGCATCTTTGCTTAATTCCCATACCAACTCTTTATTTATTTCCTGTCAGATTTCAGACTAGATTTTCAATAACCTTCTTACGTCCTTAGCCCGCTTTTCTGAGCCAATTATTGATCTAGGGCCCGCTAATTCCTCATATCCCGCGCGCATTCCCTATAAGGATTGCAACCCAATTGTCATGCAATACATGACAAAGATATTTATTTACAAAAATTTATGCATGTTTACACTCTTATGTAAGGTTACATGTACATATTTTATGTCACCTCAATTAATATGTTTCATTTTAAAAACCTATCTTGTTATTTTTTAATTCAAACATAATCTATAATTTTTTGTAAATTTAGGGAAGCATAGTAGTTATGAGAGATTGCTAGAGATATCTGCCCCATGGAAACAATTTATTTATAAATTTATTCAAATATAAAGTCTGCGATATTGCCCTTATCGAGTCGGGTTGTCCGAGCACTACTTTTTATAATCGTTATTTTTATACTAATTTTAAGGCAAAAAAAATAATTATTCGTTATCATATAGCCTAGTATTCATGGGCGTAGCGAGGTTTTGGATTAGGGGGGGGGGGGGGGCAAAACGTTTAAAAGTTTAATTAGAGGGGGGCAAAACATAATTTTTTTTTAATTTTTCCAGTTTTTGCATTGAAATTTTTTTTAATTAGGGGGGGGGGCAGCTTCCCCCCCTGGCTACGCCCATGCTAGTATTAAAAGCTTTACATTCTTGTTATAAAGACTTTGTTTAAATATTAATGATTAAGATTTATAGAGAAACAACTTTAGGCTGATGTTAAAATTAATATAAAACCATCTAATATTGGTGTTGTAAAATTTAACATTATTTTAAAGTTTTTTTTTCATTTGCATAGTTTACACGATATCGCATGCAAACCTTAACCAAAAACTTCTTATATTTTTGATAAAATTTTTTTTAACTTTTAAAATTATTTAGAATTAATAATTTAATTTCTTTTATATTCTTTAAAAAAAATTAAAAAATTCCTTCGAGCCGGATTTGAACCAGCGACCTAGGGATTACTACATCATTCTACAGTCCCCCGCTCTACCAACTGAGCTATCGAAGGATATAAATTTTCTCTTTTTCATTATATATATGTTAATAGCACCGTGTAAAACGGTAGTAGACTTTTTTTTCCTTCTTTTTGATAACCATTTTTGAGAGCCATCTTAAAAAAATGTTTAGGAAGTGAATATTATTATAATGTTATAATATGCTCTATACACATTTATAAAAATTATCCTCTAACTTATCCCGTCCACCTTGAGATTATAATGGAAAATTTTATGCCCGAGACTGACTAGCTAATGACCGCTGGTAAGCTTTAATTACTCTGGCCCCGCCAGAGCCCGAATTCCGTTTTTATTTTTGTGCCTCGATTAATCACCTTTATAAATCTCAACCGATTTTTTTGCAGTTAGTTCAACTTACTGCTCTATAGCGGACATTTGCAAACTGGCTAAATAAATACCTAAAAATTAATGAGGCCCGTTGCTTACTTTAAATGATGTAATGTAACCCCATCCCTAGGATAAAATCCATATATAGTTTAGCTTTTTGACGCTCGCCCCATTTTATAGTTGGTTCTGAATGGGAAACTCGATTCTGCCTGGTATTTATATATAATCGACTAAAATCAAAGATCGACCAAACAAAACCCAACCGTTTTAAAACACTAGCCTTAATAGTCGCCCCAAAATGAGCTGCACAGCATGAACTCGCTAGGTTATGTTAGGGGTCCTTTTCCGGCCCGTTGTTACCCTTAAAGCAATAGCTTGCAGTTAAATTTGCTTAGAGCCTCCACTCCACGGGAACCAATTAAAACCCAAAATGGAACGAGTATACTGGCAAGGAAAATTTAAATTTTTGTAAAAGGATACCATTGATAAAACTTTATAGCAACATAGCAACTGTTTTTTAATAATTTAGTATTGACCAAGGTTTAATAAATATCCATGAGCGTAGCCAAGGGGGGCAGGGAGTGGCGACTGAAAATTATTAAAATTATGGCTAAAATTTCAAAAAATGATCATTTTGCCCCTCCCTAAATCATTATTGCCCCCTTTTAATCCCAATGCTGGCTACGCTACGCACATGAAATATACCAAATATAATTGATTTAAGCTGTTGTTTGGAGCTTTTGAAAGCATATTTGGAAATTAAATATAAACAAGTCACTTAGATCAATAACAATATTTACTTATTTGGGCCAAGGGCCTAGGATTTTACCCTTAGGGGGGGGGGCTGAAAAGGCCAGGATTTGGATCTTTGGGGAGGGGGGGGGGGGCGGGGGTTTGGCCCCCTCATAGCTACGCCTCTGGTAGGGTAGACATCATTCCTGGATGCCATCAAGCAAGCTGTTTACCAAAGGGGGCATTTTATCATTAGTACTTTATTTTGTTCCATTTCAAATGTGTATTAAATATATCTAATTAATAGGTAAATGCGAGTTTACAAGAGAATATACTGCACAAGCAAATGGGAGGCAAGGATAAAGAAAACTAAGCGCAAGGTGCCTCAATCGTAAAGGATACTTGTGGTTTTAAGGTAAAATTATGTGTACAAGACTTAAAAGTAAATTGTTTATTTATACAATCAAATGTTGACGCAGTTTAGAATGTTGAGTTAAGGGGAACCTTGATATAATGGAATTATTGCAAATATTGATGGTTTGACCCTGGTCATGTTTAAAAATTAGTGGATGGCCATTAAGATATTAGGGCAGAGAGATAAGGTTCCGGTATAATTTAAAGCGAGAATGAATCAAATTTAGTGCTACAAAAGCTATAGAGACTGAGGTCAGAACAAAAGGGAAAATTTTACATAGGCGTTAGGAAATTCCTAAATGGAAGTTTAAAAAAATTTAAATTATAAACCAACATTTTTAAGATTTGTCACTTTGCAACAAAATTATTAAAATGCGCCAATTCTCACATATTAGGTATACGTAAACTTTCCAATATGTGAATATATTATGAAGGACGAATCTTTTAATCATTATACCTTTTATTAATAGAACATATTCTATGCAATTTAATATGGATTATATATTTAGTCCTTATATTATATATGTTAATATTATGAACCAAAAGGAATAATTTTGTTTATATCCTATTATTTTTAAAATCAGGTCTAGTGAACGAAACTTAGGTTTTTGCAAACCAAGCCTGAAGGTGTAGGTTAAAGTTGGAAAAAGACCTTTAGGTCTTTTATATTCCTCAATCCAAAACAGAGAACTGCAAGGTCATTTTTTTCAACCCGAACCCGATCCGACCCGAATTTTTTTTTAATTTTTCAACCCGGACCCGACCCGACCCTAAAGCATTTTAAATTTTTCAACCCGAACCCGACCCAAAAGCATTTTAAAATTTTTAACCCGAACTCGACCCGGCCCGACCCGGAAGTGTTAAAAAAATTTAACCGAATCCCTTCCGAACGTGTTTCAAATTCTGGTATCCAACGCGAGAGTAAGAAAAATTGCGGTGTGCATGGGCGTAGCCAGGGGGTGGCAGTGAGGGGCGGCTGCTCCCCTATAAATTTAAAAAATCTTAGATATTTTATCAAATTATGGCTAAAACTAAAAAAAATGTTTAATTTGCCCCTCCCTTAATCATTATTGCCCCCTCTAATTTCAATTTCCTGGCTACTCCCATGAGGACTTTTAAAATTTAAGCAACAAATTAAAGTGCGATTTATGAAACTAATTAATTCCACAGATTTTAATTACTAAATTTATTTTCATGATTTATTAGCAGTATCAGGTCACATTCAATTTGATAGAGTTTTGCAAATGAATCATTTAATAAATTTAAACAGAATCTTATTTATTTTATGAATATATATTTATGTAGTTTAAATTAATAATGAACTACACTTCACACTATTTACATACAATTTAAAAATATTATTTTGTTGATATTTTCATGAGTCAAATTTAAATTTGCGTTCAAATTAAAACAATCAGATTTAAAAAAACAAAAGGAATTTAATTAAATTAATGAATGATCTTCAATTATAAATTTCGATATTAATAAAAATATTATACATAATAGCAATATTTTGAAAGATATGTCCCGTGTATTCTGCAATATTCATAACCCTTGACCCGACACTTTAAATCCAACCCGAGCCGAAAGCATATTAAAATTTTCAACCCGAAGACATTTCAAAATTGGTCTCGGGTCACCCGTGCAGTTCTCTAATCCAAACCTAGGGTGGAACGTGGAACCCCCAAAACAACCTTAGGTTGACCTGGGGAGAAATACGAATATGTTTTATTATATACATTTTTTATATTTGTTTTTTAGGACAAAATAAAAAAAATTTAAATACATTAATCTAAATAAAAAAGAAAAAGCTTCTTTATGATTATATAATTAACTTTGAGAAATTATTGGTGCCTAAAAATTATGAAAATTTATAAATAAATAGATGGCGGTTATATCAAAATACATTTATGTAGATTTATTCTCTGTATAAGAATTTTATATTAGTATTTATTAACTTTTACTAGGTATCTAAAAAAATAATTGCAAAAAAAAGCTTGGAACATAGTAGCAATTACAAAATGGCGTATGGTCCAATTATAAAAATTGTAAGAAATCTTATATATAAAAATGAAACTATGTGTGTATGTATGTGTGTATGTATGGCGCCACCAATTTTGGAGAACTACCGGACCGATTTGGCTCAAAATTTCACAGTTTATTCCCCACACTCCGGAGCGTGTTTTAAGATATGTTCCAGCCAAATCGTTAGTTTTCGAGATATTGGGTTTTATGCGTTTTGACGTTGTATCGCACGTCAATCAAACGCCCTGCCCTCATCACGTACTGCTGCGTATCTTATCTATCTATCGTGTAGGTAAGGTAGTCTGGTGATATGCAGTAGGCATGTGTTGCGGAAAATGAAAACTTTTTACGCACTATCAAAGCCATTTTTTGCTTCAATTATTATTATTATTATAGGACGGTCGTGTCCCCCCCTCCTGCGTGGCTATATAAATTAAAAAATCTAATTTTGTAATTTTTTGCACGTTAAACAAGGAGAAAAATGAAAATACTTTTAACAAAGTGCCAATAAATGTTGATATATCCATGGGCGTAGCTAGGTTTTGAATTAGGGGAGGGGGCAGATTAAAAAAAAAGGTCTTGACTACCCAACAATTTTCCTGAGAGCAAAAAAAAAAGGTCTCGACTATCCAAAAATTTTCATGCAACCGTAATTTAAATTTTATTTTACCAAAACAATTTTTTTTTAAACAAATAGTAGTTTATTCTAATAATCACATGGGTAAAATACATTGGTAAATAAAATATTAAAAAGAAAACGCGTTAAAATCTAATTGGATGGCATTGATCCGTGTATGGAAATCGTGTTAGATTTGACGATTTCCATAGTGATCTTTTATTTTTGTGTAAATTCGCCAATAAGCATCTGTATTAATTGGAGTTAAGTTCAAATAGGGGGGGGGGGGGGGGGGCAGCCGCGCCCCCTGCCCCCGCCTGCCTGGCTAATTAGGGGGTGGGGCAAAACATAATTTTTTTTTAATTTTTAAGGGTTTTTGTATTGAAATCCTCGGCTGCCCCCCCCCTAATTTGCGAAACCAAATTTTTTTCAATGCAAAAACATTGAAAATTTTAAAAAATTTATGTTTTGCTCCCCTCTAATTGAACTTTTAAACGTTTTGCCCCCCCCCCCTAATCCAAAACCTGGTTACGCCCATGATTATAGGTAAATTTGACTTAAAAAAATTTGCTTCATGAAAATTTAAATTCGAACATTATTGAGGTAAAATTTTGTGTTTTTAACCACCCTTAAAAATATCAATTATTTGTTATTTTTCCTTAAAAATATCAATTATTTGTTATTTTTCGTTTAGTTGAGTTTTTTTTTGGTAGATTTAAATTTTCTTATTTAAATTTTTTAATTTTTTTTTTAATATTTTTAATATGGCAAAACAACGTTTGCCGGGTCAGCTAGTATCTTATATATAAAAATGAAACTATGTGTGTATGTATGCCGCCACCAATTTTGAAAAACTACCGGACCGATTTGGCTCAAAATTTCACAGTTTATTCCTGCCACTCCGGAGCGTGTTTTAATATATGTTCCAGCCAAATCAGGCGAGTAGTTTTCGAGATATTGGGTTTTATGCGTTTTGACGCGGTATCGAACGTCAATCAAACGCCCTGCCCTCATCACGTACTGCTGCGTATCTTATCTATCTATCGTGCAGGTAGTCTGGTGATAAATGCAGTAGGCATGTGTTGCGGAAAATGAAAACTTTTTACGCACTATCAAAGCCATTTTTTGCTTCAATTATTATTATTATTATAGGACGGTCGTGTCCCCCCCCCTCCTGCGTGGCAAAATAAATTAAAAAATCTAATTTTGTAATTTTTTGCACGTTAAACAAGGAGAAAAATGAAAATACTTTTAACAAAGTGCCAATAAATGTTGATATATCCATGGGCGTAGCTAGGTTTTGAATTAGGGGGGGGGGGGGCAGATTAAAAAAAAGGTCTTGACTACCCAACAATTTTCCTAAGAGCAAAAAAAAAAGGTCTTGACTATCCAAAAATTTTCATGCAACCGTAATTTAAATTTTATTTTACCAAAACAATTTTTTTTTAAACAAATAGTAGTTTATTCTAATAATCACATGGGTAAAATACATTGGTAAATAAAAAACAAACTCGGGCCTTCGCTCGTGGGAAGGGGGAGAAGAGAAGGGGAAGTGGGAAGGGGAGAAGGGGGGAAGGGGGAACTCTTCTATACTACGTATAAACGTAGCATATTTGCTATGCAATTTATGGGCGAGAAAGGTAGGAAGGAGCGAGAATGCCTGTAGCGGGGATTAAATCAAAACAAGTAGAGGTATAGGCCTTTGTAGGGGAGGGCATACAGTAATTATCGATGTTAACCAAATGAATTATTTATTACTAATTCTTTTTTAGGGGAAAAGGTCATACTTTAGTTTTTTTAACTAATGGGGTCAAAGGCTGTTAATATGAGAAAAGCGAAAATACCCTAAAGAAGAGGAAATTATAAGAAAATTAAATTTAAAAATGTCAAATAAAATACTGAAGAGCTTAAGGACATTATTAACTTGTGTGCCTTAATCGTAATAATTTTATCACCTTTTTCAAACCGAGTTGGTATAATGACAATTATAATGATTTTAAATTACCAGAAAATTAACATCCTTCATTCTATTATTTTCAAATGCTTTGTGGCGTCTTTCATCCCAACTTTTCCTATCAAAATCACTATTGTTTGCCTTTTCACCCATTTTTCTTTAAAACATTATTTTTTTTTAATTAAACACAAATCGAGTTACATAGAAACAAAGAGAACAAGATAACTAATATATCTAATAATTTCAATAATTAATAAAGTTAAAATTTAAAATAAGAATGGGAATTTTAAATAAGTAATGACACTAATTTTTAAACAAAAATTAACTCATCTGGAAAAAGAACACCTATTTAGAAACCTCAAATTTGGACAGAGTCTTAAATATCCACTCTTGATTCCTTCGTTAATAAATAAATCAACGGTTTTCCATAAAAAACGAAATATAAAACTTTCAAATTTGTTCTTGCAAAATCCAACGCTACCCTATTTGTTTAGAGAAATTATAAGCTATTCGTAATTTAACATGCATGGTTCATAAATGAGATATTTTTTAAATTGTAAAAATTAAATTACACACTGATAATAAATTCCAGCCTCCCCCCTGCGTAGCCAGGGCATAGGGGGAGGCATAAATTGGCGGCCCCTCCCTAAATTAAAAAAACAATAATATTTAAAAAAATTATGACTAAAATTTCAAAACATCAATTTGCCCCTCCCTTAATCATTACTGCCCCCCCCCTCCTTAAATTGAAATCTTGACTACACCCATGAGTAAAACTATCGAAGTTATAAGAAAATTGATTTGATTTACAACTAATGAGATGGCAAAAAACAAAAATCAATATAGAAAAGATACAGCGTGTTTTCGATATCACTTTCTACAATATGAAACAAAAAAAAAATTTATTTTGTTTTTTGAAGTTTTTATTGTAAACCATTATTCTTGTATATAAATATAAAAAGATAAAATAAAATTGTATCAAGTGGTCCCAAAAGTAGTAATAAAATTTGTTACTTCATGATAAGCACCCCCCCCCCCCCCTTATTTTTATTTTTGTATATTACATGTGCGCTTTGCTGAGTTGCTGGCCAACCTGCCTTCATTATTGTGTTTGTGGGGGGAAAGGAAACATGTGTGGGACTGGGAGTAAGTTTAATTTTTTTGATGGATGCACAAACTAATAAAAGGGTCATGGGCGTGGTGGCAGGGAAGGGTAACTATCAAAAGATTTAAAATGTTTTAATTAGTTATTATTAACCACAACAAATGAGTATGACCTAAATACTAGTGGTAAAACCATTTTTAATTAGACCCCCCCCCCCCCTAAAAGATATCAAAATGCACAGGAAAATAAAATTTACGTAAATGAGAACTTTTAAAAATCATGAGGAAAAATAAACATAAAAGTTAAATACTCAAATAAAAAGATTAAGAAATTTAGAGAAAAGTAAGGGCAATGGCATAATATTACGTGGTAAATATTTTTGAGTATATAATTAAATTTCTTACACAATCATAAAATATTTAATGGGACCAATTTGTAGCAATCATATTATTTACAACAAATACTATTAATTTATTATTTATAAATGGAAGTACAATTTTTGCATTGGTCAGCAACCAGGACACGGTAAAAGTGGATATAAATACATAAGGGTCAAAAAAAATGAGAAAAAAATTTTCGAATCACATTTTGGCCAATGGTCATTTTTTCCATTGATCAGCAACCAACGGACGCCAAAAAGTTATAATCAAATAATGTTCGTCGGTCAGTACTCAGTAGCCAGCGGACAGTCAAAAAGTCATATTATCAATGGTAACAACAAGAACAAAATATTAATTTAATTTTTGAAAAAAAAAATTAAAAAAAAGTTCTTTTTAGTTTTAGAAAAGGGATAAATTCTAAAACTACAGGCCCGTTTCTCTCGAAACTTTACCCGTAGGTTTCCAGTGCGGCCAGGGGTAAAATAGCTTTTTCAGATTTCTAAAATACCTTTTCGTTTTAAAAATATCGGACATATCCCGGCCAAGTTTCATAAAAATTTCGATTTATTTGGCCAATGGTCATTTTTTCCATTGGTCAGTAGCCTGCGGACGGTCATAAAGCCATATTATCAATGGTATTAACAAGAACAAAATTTTAATTTAATTTTAAAAAAAAATAAAAATTTTGTCCTCTCCGGGGATCGAACTCAGGATCTCTCGCCCGGGAGCTGGAGAAATAACTTGGTGGACGACGGACGACGGACGACGCACCAAAAACGAGCCCATAAATTGCATAGCAATTAATAGTAAAAAGAAAACGCGTTAAAATCTAATTGGATGGCATTGATCCGTGTATGGAAATCGTGTTAGATTTGACGATTTCCATGGTGATCTTTTATTTTTGTGTAAATTCGCTAATAAGCATCTGTATTAATTGGAGTTAAGTTCAAATAGGGGGGGGGGCAGCCGCGCCCCTAAAAAATCTAATTTTGTAATTTTTTGCACGTTAAATAAGAAGAAAAATGAAAATACTTTTAACAAAGTGCCAATAAATGTTGATATATCCATGGG
This sequence comes from Gordius sp. MW1, assembly GCA_964036665.1. NCBI lineage: Eukaryota > Metazoa > Nematomorpha > Gordioida > Gordea > Gordiidae > Gordius > Gordius sp. MW1. The sequence goes on from OZ038531.1 coordinate 2,849,017, forward strand.
CGTGGCGTACCCAGGTTTTGAATTAGGGGAGGGGGGCAGATTAAAAAAAAAGGTCTTGACTACCCAAAAATTTTCCTGAGAGCAAAAAAAAATAAAAAAAGGTCTCGACTATCCAAAAATTTTCCTGCGACCGTAATTTAAATTTCATTTTACCAAAATAATTTATATTTATGTGTAACTTCGCTAATACGCATCTGTATTATTTTGAGTTAAGTTCAAATAGGGGGGGGGGGGGGTAGCCGCGCCCCCTGCCCCCGCCTGGCTAATTAAGGGGGGGAGGGTAAAACATAATTTTTTTAATTTTTAAGGGTTTTTGTATTGAAATTCTTCTTTTTTTAAATTAGGAAGGGGGCAGCCGCGCCCCTTGCTTCCCCCTGGCTAATTAGGGGGGGGGCAGCCTCCCCCCTGGCTACGCCCATGATTATGATATTGTTTCTTAATTACATAAAAATAAAAAAAATTGCTTGAAGGGCCATGGGGCCAAAGATTTTTTCCTTGGGGGGGGGCCATGGAGCCAGGTTTTCTCTCTTTGGACCCTCTTTAACTATTTGTTTAAAATTTTTTGCATAATAAACACTTACCAATTATATTTGATATATTCCTAATCTATTGAAATTTATCTATATGCCCCCCCCCCCCCTAATTAGCCAGGAGGCAGAGGGAGCGGCTGCCCCCCTCCCTAATTAAAAAAAGGATCAAATTTCAATACAAATACCCTTAAAAATTAAAAAAAAAATTATATTTTGCCCCCCCCCCTAATTTAAATTACGGTCGCAGGAAAATTTTTGGATAGTCAAGCAAAAAAATTTAATAATCTGTTCCCCACCCCCTAATTCAAAACCTGGTTACGCCCATGATATATATTCTGCTAATACATCCGGGTAAATGGCAAAACAACGTTTGATTTTTCGTTAAATAAACTATATGCGTATCCGTATCCGCCTTTTGTTTATATTTTATCATAAAGACCAGGCGCAATATTTTTTTTTTGATTATAGGTAAATATGACTTAAAAAAATTTGCTTCATGAAAATTTAAATTCGAACATTATTGAGGTAAAATTTTGTGTTTTTAACCACCCTTAAAAATATCAATTATTTGTTATTTTTCGTTAAATAAACTATATGCGTATCCGTATCCGCCTTTTGTTTATATTTTATCATAAAGACCAGGCGCAATATTTTTTTTTTGATTATAGGTAAATATGACTTAAAAAAATTTGCTTCATGAAAATTTAAATTCGAACATTATTGAGGTAAAATTTTGTGTTTTTAACCACCCTTAAAAATATCAATTATTTGTTATTTTTCGTTAAATAAACTATATGCGTATCCGTATCCGCCTTTTGTTTATATTTTATCATAAAGGCCAGGCGCGATATTTTTTTTTGATTATAGGTAAATTTGACTTAAAAAAATTTGCTTCGTGAAAATTTAAATTCGAACATTATTGAGGTAAAAATTTGTGTTTTTAACCACCCTTAAAAATATCAATTATTTGTTATTTTTCGTTTAGTTGAGTTTTTAAATTTTTTTTTGGTAGTTTTAAATTTTCTTATTTAAATTTTTAAATTTTTTTTTAATTTTTTTAATATGGCAAAACAACGTTTGCCGGGTCAGCTAGTAGTGAATAAATAACAGTATTAAATGAACAAAATCCTTATGCTTTAACGCCATCTGTACTATGTTTTATATTGTACGTTAGTTTAATATATATTTTAATTTGAAGAATTAAGGGTTTTAAATTAATATTGAATAAAATATGTTATGGCCTTAAAAATAAAATATTTTTATTTAATTTGTTACAAATACTTATTTTCAAATTGATTTAAAATATGCAAATTGTAATGATTTAATAATGATAATGTTAATACATAGGTGTCTGTATTGCAGAATAACAAAGCAAATTTAGGGTCAAATTTTTGTGAGATTATTTATACCCTTAGACTTCATATAAGCCACAAGCTATAGGGATTCATTTTCAAAATAATTTGGTATAATCATGTCTTACTTAAACTTCTTATTGGAGATTATCGCCTAGTGGCGCTTTTTGATTTTTATATTTGAGCAGTTAACTTATTAGCTGTCATTGCCTCTTGGATTTTAGGATAAATACCTTTAATTTAAATGAAATCTTTAACTAAGATACTTTTGTATTTTTTATGATTTACCAGTAACCTGCTATGCTCTCTTTCTCTACCGCCTCCACATAAATGCAAAAAAAGGAGTAAAATACGTATACGGTTCGGTCAAAAAAAGACTAACTTTACATGTCAAAACTAATCACAGTAAGCCTTGGCGACAAAAGCTGATTTGATAGCCTTGGGTGAGGGTTCTAGTTTTTGTAAGGTTAACTTCTTGACGCTCGCCCCATTTGTTAGTTGGTTCTTGATGGCAAACTCGATTCTGGCTTTATTGGTGTTGTAAAAATGGCTGGGTTTTGTTTGATGGGCCTTTGGTTTTGGTCAAACCTTTCGACTAAAACCAAAGGTCGACCATACAAAACCCAGCCGTTTTTACAACACTAGCCTTTATAGTCGCCCAAAAATAAGCTGCACAGCATGAGCTCGCTAGGTTATATTAAGGCCCTTCCCCGGCCCGTTTTTATTTAAAGCAAAAGCTCGTGGGTAATTTTGCTTAGAGACTGTTGTATACTGGAGGATACACTACTTACGTGTGTGTGACTTTCCCTCTTCCCCCCCCCACGCGCTTATACGTGTTTGTTATTTCTTTCCCCCATATTAATTGCTATGCAATTTATGGGCTCGCTTTTTGTTGTCCGTCCGTCCGTCCGTTGTCCGTCCTTCCAACGTTCTGACTTGCTGGTTCGATATCCAGAGAAGTAAATTTTTTTTAATTGCTATGCAATTTATGGGCTCGCTTTTTGTTGTTCGTTGTCCGTCCGTCCGTCCTCCAACGTTATGCTTGCTGGTTCGGTACCCGGAGAGGACAAACTTTTTTTTAAATTAAATTAATGTATTGTTCTTGTTAATACCATTGATAAATATTTGGTCGTCCGCTGGCTACTGACCAATGAAACAAATGACCATTGGCCAAATCGTGATTCTAAATTTTTTTTTCGTCTTAGAATTGTTATATTAGGTTAACATTGATAATTACCCTATGCCCTCCCGTAGAAGGGCCTATGCCTCTACTGATATGGGTCCCTGTGCCACCCACAAAAGCCTATGCCTTTACTGATGTGGGTTCGAATCCCGGAGAGGGCAAATTTTTTTTATTTTTTTAATTAATATATTGTTCTTGTTAATACCATTGATAATATGACTTTTTGACCGTGCCCTGGCTACTGACCATTGAAAAAAAATAACCATTGGCCAAAGTGAGATTAAATCGATTATTTTTCGTGATTATAATTATAGGCTAGTTATTTGGCTGTCTTCTAACCATTAGAAAAGATCAACACTGGCCAAAGTGATGGTGTATAAATAATTAACTAATCATTTTGCATTTAATACCCCCCTATAGGCATTCTTGCCCTTCCCACCTTTCTCGCCCATAAAATGCATAGCAAATATGCTACTTTTATACGGAGTATTGATGAGTTTCGTTCCCCCTTCCCTTCCCCCCTTCCCTTCTTCTCCTCCACTTCCCCCCTCCGTCTTCCCATGAGGGCCGAAGGTCCGAGTTTTATGATTATTCATCAACACGAACACGCATCATTGAACTTTGACGCGGATTGTATCGATATTCATTCATTAATTATATTATTCTGTGATTTTTATTTAGTTTTTTAGTATAATAAAGATGTAGTATATAAAAATAAAAGTAAGACTCCTCTTTGGGGAGGGCAAGAAATCGCATCCTGTAAAGCTGTAAATTCATCTTAATATGCCTTATGATCGCCCCAATATAACCCCCTATCCTTCTTACCAATTCTCCCAAGTAATTCCTAATTCCCCCTTCAATTCTTAAATCGTATCCTTAGGACGCTAAATACACATCTTAAGGATGTGATAGAGACCTGCACGGGAACCAATTAAAACCCATAATGGAACGAGTATATTGTCAAAAAAAATTTAACTTTTTGTAAAAGGACACCATTGGTAAAATTATTTAGCGACTGTCTTTATAACAATTCAGTATTGACCAATCCTTAATAATATACCATACATATTTAATTTAAACTGTTGTTTGGAGCCTTTAAAAATAAGTGAAATTTGATTGCCCGCTTTTTTCACTGCTTGTCAAGAGTGTAGCCAGGGGGGAGGCAGGTAGGGGCGGCTGCCCCTCTCTAAACCAAAAATTTATTAAAATTAAGGCTAAAATTTCAAAAAATGATTATTTTGCCCCTCCCTAAACCATTATTGCCCCCCTCTAATCCCAATGCTAACAACGCCCATGCTGCTTGTTAATGAACAACAAAGCGGAAATTTAATACGAATAATATTTACTTATTTGAAAACCAATAAAAATATTTATTAATAATTAAAGTACGATATATTAAATAATAATTGCTTGGGGGGGCCAAGGGGCCAGGATTTTGTTCTTGGGGGGGGGGGGGGCTTGGCCCCCTTCTAGCTACGCCTCTGATAAAATGGGTATCATCATGAATGCCATCAAGCTGTTTACCAAAGGGGGCATTTTATCAATAGTACTTTATTTGGTGCATTTTGAATTTGTACTAAAAATAGGTAAATGCAAGTTTACAAGAGTTACTATTGCACAAGCAAATAGGGGCAAGGATATAGAAAACTAAGCATGATTCCTGGGTGCCTCGATTCAATTGTAAAGGATATATTATGGTTTTATAGTAAAATATTTGAACAGGGCTTAATAGTAAATTGTTTATTTATGCAGATATATCAAGTGTTGACGGATGTCAAGTTACATATTACCGGTGTTTAAAGAGGAACCTTGAGATAATGTAATAATAAATAACATTGATGGTTACACTCTGGTCATGTTTATAAATTAGAGGATGGCTTTTCAGAAATTTGGGCAGAGAGATAAAGTTTCGGGATAAATTAAAGCGAGAATGAATTAAATTTAGTGCTTGATAAAAGCTATAGAGAAACCTGAGGTCAGGACAAAAGTGAAAATTTAACATAGACGTTACGAGATCCCTAAATAGAAGTTCAAAAAAAATTAAAATTATAAACCAACATTTTTAAGATCGATTTATTTTGTAACAAAATTATTGAAATGCGCCCACACCTCTCATATTAGGTATACATAAACTTTCCAATGAATATATGAAAGACGAATCTTTTAATCATCATACCTTTTATTAATCGAACATTATCTACGCGATTTAATATCGATTATATATTAGTCCTCTAATTGTGTATATGCTAATATTATGAACCAAAAGGAAATTTTTTTTAAAAATTGTGTTTTTCTGGTTTTGTTTATACCCTTGCAAACCAAGTTTGAACCTTAGGTTGACCTGGGGATAATGTTTTGTAGAAGGGGTAAAATAAAAATATGATTTATTATATATTTCTTTATATTTGTTTTTAAGACAAAAAAAATTTATACATTAATCTAAATAAGCTCGTGCCTTCGGCCCTCGTGGGAAGGGGGAGGGGGGAAGGGAAGGGGGAACGAAACTTATCTATACTCCGTATAAACATAGCATATTTGCTATGCAATTTGTGGGCGAGAAAGGTGGAAAAGGGCGAAAATGCCTATAGGGGGGTATAAATGCAAAATGATTAATTAATTATTTATACAAATTTTCCATTTAATTAAATTTGCCCTCTCCTGGATTCGAACCCACATCAGTAGAGGCATACGCCCTTGTAGGGGAGGGCTTAAAGTAATTATCAATGTTAACCTATTCAAAAACGGAAAAAAAAATTTCGATTTACATTTTGGCCAATGGTCATTTTTTCCATTGGTCAGTAGCCAGGGCACGGTCAAAAAGTTTTAACAATGGTATTAACAAGAACAATATATTAATTTAATTTAAGAAAAAAAAATTTGCCCTCTCCGGGATTCGAAACCACATTAATAGAGGCATAGGCTTTTGTAGGGGCACAGGTACCCATATAAGTAGAGGCATAGGCCCTTGTAGGGAGGGCATAAGGTAATCATCAATGTTAACCTAATTTTCCAATTCAGAAACGAAAAAAAAATTCGATTCACAATTTGGCCAATGGTCATTTTTTTCAATGGTCAGTAGCCAGAACACGGTCAAAAACTCATATTATCAATGGTATTAACAAGAACAAAATATTAATTTAATTTAAAAAAATTAAAATTTTGCCCTCTCCGGGATTCGGACGAGCAATTCAGAACGTTCGCCGGGATTCGAACCCACATCAGTAGAGACATAGGCTTTTGTAGGGGCATAGGGACCCTATCAGTAGAGGCATAGGCCCTTGTATGGAAGGGCATAGGGTAATTATCAATGTTAATCAATTCAAAAACGGAAAAAAAATTTCGATTTACTTGGCCAATGGTCATTTTTTTCATTGGTCAGGAGCCGCAGGACGGTCAAAAAGTCATATTATCAATGGTATTAACAAGAACAAAATATTAATTTAATTAAAAAAAAAAATTCGTTCTCTCTTGGGCTTGAACTCGAACCTCCACAGAAGTCTGGGGCAAATAACTTGGTGAACGGACGGACGGACAACATAAAATGCCCATAAATTGCATAGCAATTAAAAAAAAAGCTTCTATATAATTTTTTTTTTGTGATATAAAATATACTTTATTCTTTGAGAAATTTTCGGTGCTTAAAAATTATATGAATTATCTAAATGGCGAGACAAAAAGCGTTTAGTTTTAACGGAATAAGTATTTAAAATAAAATACTAATTTATTAAAACCACTTTTTCACCAATACCCACATATGCTATAGTATGAACGTTGAAGCTCAATAAATAATAAATAATTTAGATTTACTCTTTATTTATATGAGAATGTTATAATATTATTTATATTTAACTTTTACTAGCTATCTAAAAAAATAATTGCAGAAAAAAAGCTTTGAACATTGTTTAAGCAATAACAATAGCGTACGAATGGTCCAATTATATAAATTTTAAGAAATATTGAATAAATAACTGTATTGAATGACAAAATGATTATTGCTTTAACGCCATCTGTACTATGTTTTATATTGTATGTTAGTTACATATTAAGTGCTATGCAATTTATGGGCTCGTTTTTGGTTGTCCGTTGTCCGTTGTCTGTCCGTTGTCCGTCCGTTACCCTCCCTATCTATTTGCATTGGGTATATTAGGTTATCGATTTTTTAAATTAATGCATGAGAAAGAGGTGCCCCACCCCTCATCTCTATCTCCCTCGCTGTGTTATTTTTTAAATTAATGCATAAGAGGTGCCCCACCCCTCATCTCTATCTCCCTCGGTGTGTTATATATAAGATTTGTTAAATTATCTATTAACTCGGGCCTTCGGCCCTCGTGGAAAGGGGGAGGGGAGAAGGGGGAGGGGAGAAGGGAAGGGGGGAAGGGAAGGGGGGGGGGGGGGAAGGGAAGAGGGGACGACTCATCTATTCTACGTATAAATGTAGCTTATTTGCTATGCAATTTATGGGCGAGAAAGGTGAGAAGGGGCGAGAATGCCTATAGGGGGGTATTAAATGCAAAAGAATTGGACTGACGGGCATAGGGTAATTATCAATGTTAGCCAAAAAAAACGTAAAATTTTATTATGATTTACAATTTGACGAAGCGGGAAAATATAAATGAGTTAAGTGTATAAATGTCGGCTGGATAAAGTATATAAATATCATCTTTATTATTTTTTAATAAATGAAATTAGGTTAAACATCATTCTAAAATTAATTTTAATCTTGCACAACTTGTTGATTTCTAAGATTAGATATATAGACTTTCACATACTAAAACATTCTGGGCATAATTTATTCCATAACCGGAAAACGTTAAATTTTTAATTAAAATTTCAATTTGCAATAACAATTTTTATCGTACGTATATAAATTAAATAATAGTTATTATAGTATTAAATTTTTCGTGGCTGCCTTCCACATTTGATTTTCTAATGTATCTAAAAAATAATATAACATAAAAATGTTACATTTATATGGTCACAAAACGCAATTCTACATAGCAAGTTTAAAATAATAAAAAAAGTCAATATAAAACACACAAATTTTTGGTTGCCCCAGTATAGGTATGTTGAATTTAAGCTTTTTGGGGTCGGAACATAACCACACATAAGGTGAAGCGCTAACGCCTTCGGGTTTCTTTGTAATTAATAATATTCTCTTTAATTTATAACAATTTGATTTAAGATTTATATAGAGTATAAAAAAGTGGCGAATTTAATACTTAGATTTCCAACGCGCACATTTAAATTAAAGGATTAGAAAAAAAAAGTATCAGCAGTTTAAAGCATTTAACGACTAGATTATATAAAAGTTTTCCTTCTTTTAATCAAGTTAAATCCTAGTCCTATTAATGATTTGACGAATGCATAGAACTACCATACTATTTCTAGACCCTATTATATTAATTTCTATCTTTCAATTAACCGGCCTCGAGTTATTGTGCGAGATTTAGAAAGAACGATTCCATCAGAAAGTTATTATTATTTATTGAGCTTCAACGTTCATACCAGAGGTCAGATTTGTTAGAATTTTTCAGCCCGAACCCGGCCCGGCCCGATTTTATAATTAATCTGCCCGCCCGAGCCCGCCCGAACCCATCTAAGTGTCCGCCCGGGCCCGCCCGAATCGTTAAAGCTGCCCGAATTGCCCGGCCCGAAATATTAAATTTGCCCGTTAGTCCCGAATTTGTGAGGTCGCAAACAGAGGTCGGATTTGTTAAAATTTTTCTGCCCAAACCCGGCCCGGTCTAAATTTTTAACGCCTGAACCCTTCTAAGTGTCAGCTCAGCCATGCCCAAACCATTAGAGCTGCCCGGCCTTATTAATAAAATTTGCCCGTGACTAGAAATTATCCAATCCCAAAATCTTTTAACCACTATTACAAAATAAGCATTAAATAAAGACATATTGATCAGAACATCTTTTATAATATAATATGAAAATTAAAAATTTTTGATCTTGAGATAAACCAGTAAACTAATTTATTCGAAATAACATAAAATTTAATTCTGAAGAAGTTAAAATTAGGATTTAGGACATTATATAAACGCACGATAAGGATTTAAGCGACAGAAAAAAATCTAGTCAAATTTATTATGGCCCAAAATTGTTTATAAGCGAATTTTTCTTTTTTCGAGGAAAATCAATTTGATAAAATTTTTGGCATGCCCAAATTGCCCGAATCTTATCAGCGTGCCCGCCCGGGCCCGTCCGAAAAGTAAAACTTAAGACAGTTGCCCGGCCCGGCCCGGCCCGTGGGCCGGGCCGGGCGGGCCGGGCAGCGGGCCGGGCATTTCTGACCTCTGGTTCATACTATAGCATATGTGGGTATTGGTGAAAAAGTGGTTTTAATAAATTAGTATTTTATTTTAAATACTTATTCCGTTAAAACTAAACGCTCACACTACCCCCCCCCTTCCCTTCGTTAAAACTAAACGCATATAATAATCAATAATAATAAAAAGGGGTTGAGGGATGATCTCCTCCACTCCCGCCCAAAACTAAACGCTCACACTACCCCCCCCCCTTCCCTCCGTTAAAACTAAACGCATATAATAATCAATAATAATAAAAAGGGGTTGAGGGATGATCTCCTCCACTCCCGCCCCCTTATAATACCAACTCAGCGGAGGAAGGATAAGAGGGTAAAATAGGGCATCTTTATTTTATTTTTATATGAAATAGGTTAAACATTTTAGGTTAAAAGGGTTGTCTCTTTTTTTGGCAGCAGACTCACTAATTTACCACACAATCTGTAGCGTAGTAAATCATAGAGTTAACTAATTGTTATAAATTTTATAGCTATAAAAATATAGGGGGGTATTAAATGCCTAATGATTAATTAATTATTTATACAAATTTTCCATTTATAGGCAAAATGTAATATAGGTAAAATGTAATATAGGCAAGGGTTAGGGTTAGATTTAGTGTTTGCATCTAGACCCGTATTACATTAGTTTTTACGGCCTTTAGTGATTATGGGTCTAACAAACATTATATTATAAAACATCACAATGTTAAGAATTTGCAGAATTGTTGGGAGAAATTTTTTGTTGAATTTGAACAATTTTTAATTAAAAAAATCAAAAATTTGGCCAATGGTCATTTTTTCTCCATTGGTCAGTACCAACAGATACTCTATAAGTCAATGATAGCCAAAAAAAAACGGAAAGAAAAATTTGATGCTCACTTTGGCCAATGGTCATTTTTTCCATTGGTCAGCAGCCAGCACACGGTAAAAGTGAATATAAATTCAAAAGAGTAAAAAAACGAGAAAAAAAATTTTCGAGTCACATTTTGGCCAATGGTCATTTTTTTCCATTGGTCAGCAGCCAGGACACGGTAAAAGTGGATATAAATTCATAATAGTCAAAAAAAACGAAAAAAAAAATTTCGAATCACATTTTGGCCAATAGTCATTTTATTCCATTGGTCAGCAGCCAGCGGACGGCCAAAAAGTCATAATAGCAATGGTAGGAACAGGAACAATCATAATAGTCAAAAAAAAACGAAAAAAATAATTTCGATTCACATTTTGGCCAATGGTAATTTTTTCCATCGGTCAGGAGCCAGCGGACGGCCAAAAAGTCATAATAGCAATGGTAGTAACAGGAACAATCATAATAGTCAAAAAAAACGAAAAAATAAACTCGGATTCACATTTTGGCCACTGGTCATTATTTTCATTGGTCAGCAGCCAGCGGACTGCCAAAAAGTCTTATTATCAATGATAGTAACAAGAACAATCATAAGAGTCAAAAAAATTCCGGGATTCTAACCCAAAAACTAGTTAAATTGCATAGCAATTAAAAGTAAACAACTTTTATTTATGTTTATTATATAATAAAATGAAACAATAATAGAACAAGCGGACGGCCAAAAAGTCATATTATCAATGGTAGTAACAGGAAAAATGTATTAATTTAATTTAAAAAATAAAAAAAATTTTGCCCTCTCCGGGAATCGAACCAGCAATTCAGAACGTTCGCCGGGGTTCGAACCCACATTAATAGAGGCATAGGCTGTTGTAGGGACACAGGGACCCATATCAGGAGAGGCATAGGCCCTTGTAGTGGAGGGCATAGGGTAATTATAGCAATTAATATCAATGATACCCAATTCAAAAACGAATAGATATACTTATGCATTAATTTAACATAGCAATTGAAACCACGAATAGATATACTTATGCATTAATTTAACATAGCAATTGAAACCCGACCCCGCCCGGGGGCACCTCTTATGCATTAATTTAAAAAATAACACAGCGAGGGAGATAGAGATGAGGGGTGGGGCACCTCTTTCTCATGCATTAATTTAAAAAATCGATAACCTAATATACCCAATGCAAATAGATAGGGAGGGTAACGGACGGACAACGGACAGACAACGGACAACGGACAACCAAAAACGAGCCCATTAATTGCATAGCAATTAATATAATAAACATAGATAAAAGTTGTTTACTTTTAATGCTATGCAATTTAATAGTTATATAATAAACATAAATAAAAGTTGTTTACTTTTTAATTGCTATGCAATTTAACTAGTTTTGGGGTTAGAATCCCGGATTTTTTTGACTCTTATGATTGTTCTTGTTACTATCATTGATAATAAGAATTTTTGGCCGTCCGCTGGCTGCTGACCAATGAAAAAAATGACCATTGGCCAAGTGAATCGAAATTATTTTTTTCGTTTTTTTTTGACTATTATGATTGTTCCTGTTTCTACCATTGCTATTATGACTTTTTGGCCGTCCGCTGGCTGCTGACCAATGTTATATAATAAACATAAATAAAAGTTGTTTACTTTTAATTGCTATGCAATTTAACTAGTTTTTGGGTTAGAATCCCGGGTTTTTTTGACTCTTATGATTGTTCTTGTTACTATCATTGATAATAAGACTTTTTGGCCGTCCGTTGGCTGCTGACCACTGAAAAAAATGACCATTGGCCAAAATGTGAATCCGAGTTTATTTTTTCGTTTTTTTTGACTATTATGATTGTTCCTGTTACTACCATTGCTATTATGACTTTTTGGCCGTCCGCTGGCTCCTGACCGATGGAAAAAATGACCATTGGCCAAAATGTGAATCGAAAATATATTTTTCGTTTTTTTTTGACTATTATGATTGTTCCTGTTCCTACCATTGCTATTATCACTTTTTGGCCGTCCGCTGGTTGCTGACTAGAGACCTGCAAAATCGATTTTTTTAAGGCCCGGCCCGGCCCGGGCCCGGAATTAAAATGGGAAAATAGGCCCGGCCCGGGCCCGTATTTTAGCATCTTCAAAAACAAGGCCCGAGCCCGGCCCGGCCCGGGCCCGGCCCGGAATTTTGGTAATTGCAGAAACTTAATCAAACTTAATTTTGGTAAATTTTTTTACAAAATAATAAAAAGCACATAAAAAAATTATAAATGGATAAAAAAACTATTTTGATGAAAAAAGCACAGGCATCAAAAATTTCCGTGTTTTAGATTTGTTCTCCGCTCTTCATAAATGCGGCCAGCTGACGAAAAACACCTCTAACTCGAGGCCAAATCAGGTGTCGAAAAAATCTTACAAACAAGAGGGCTAAGCGCTGGAAATGACCACTGTGGTCTTTCGACCAATCCGATAATTTTTTTTTTTCATTGATATTTAACTTTGTGTTGGTGTCAACTTCATTTTCCTCTACCTCTTTCTTCATAGAAGATGTTTCATGCCATATCCATTCAACAAAATTGGGCTATTGAGGATATGAGATCTTTTTTGATTTTTGCAGGATTTGTAAGTTTTGTTAAAAGTGGCTTGCATAGGTAATTGTCCGACTTTTATTTTCCTGGACTTCTTCACAGCATTTATCTAACATAAATATTGCCTGATGAGCAGGAATTATAGCATAACACATTCCTGCAAATCTTACAAAAAACAAATATTTTCTTATAATCTTTTCCATGCTTCACTCTTTTATTTAAAATTTTCTTTTACTTTATAAAATTCTTTCTGAATACTTTCAGCTATTAGCAGTAGATTTTTTTTGTTCCATACTTAATTGTTTGTATATTAGAATAAGCGCGAAATGAATAAATGAGTGTTTAAAAGAATCAATAACTTGTAATTAATTTTTTTGAAATATTATAGATTGTTTTAAACAGAATAAAAGACTACTTAGACTCTTCTAAATTATTCCGGGCCGGGCCTATAATTTATAAATTAGGCCCGGCCCGGCCCGGAATTTCAAAGCCTAAAAATTTAAGGCCCGGCCCGGGCCCGTCCGGGCCCGGGCTTTTCCGGGCCGGGTCGGGCCTCGGGCCGCCCGTGCAGGTCTCTATTGCTGACCAATGGAATAAAATGACCATTGGCCAAAATGTGATTCGAAAACTTTTTTTTGTTTTTTTTTACTCTTATGAATTTATATCCACTTTTACCGTGTCCTGGCTGCTGACCAATGGAAAAAAATGACCATTGGCCAAAGTGAGCATCAAAATTTTTTTTTCCATTTTTTTGGCTATCATTGACTTATAGAGTATCTGTTGGTACTGACCAATAGAGGAAAAGTGACCATTGGCCAAATTTTTGATTTTTTTAATTAAAAATTGTTCAAATTCAACAAAACATTTCTCCCAACAATTCTGCAAATTCTTAAAATTGTGTTGTTTTATAATATAATGTTTGTTAGACCCATAATCAATAAAAACTAATGTAATACGCAACTAGATGCAAACACTAAATCTAACCCTAACCCTTGCCTATATTACATTTTGCCTATATCATTTTGCCTATAATGGAAAATTTGTATAAATAATTAATTAATCATTAGGCATTTAATACCCCCCTATAGGCATTCTCGCCCCTTCCCACCTTTCTCGCCCATAAATTGCATAGCAAATATGATACATTTATACGAAGTACAGATGAGTCGTCCCCCCTTCCCTTCCCCTCTTCCCTTCCCTTCTCCCCCTTCCCACGAGGGCCGAAGGCCCGAGTTATTTTTAATTGCTATGCAATTTATGGGCTCGTTTTTTGGTGTCCGTCCGTTGTCCGTCCGTTGTCCGTCCGTTACCCTCCCTATCTATTTGCATTGGGTATATTAGGTTATCGCTTTTTTAAATTAATGCATGAGAAAGAGGTGCCCCACCCCTCATCTTTATCTCCCTTGCTGTGTTATTTTTTAAATTAATGCATAAGAGGTGCCCCACCCCTCATCTCTATCTCCCTCGCTTTCGGGCGGGGTCGGGTTTTAATTGCTACGTTAAATTAATGCATAAGTATATTATATAATAAACATAAATAAAAGTTGTTTACTTTTTAATTGCTATGCAATTTAACTAGTTTTGGGGTTAGAATCCCGGAGTTTTTTTGACTCTTATGATTGTTCTTATTACTATCATTGATAATAAGAATTTTTGGCCGTCCGCTGGCTGCTGACCAATGAAAAAAATGACCATTGGCCAAAATGTGAATCGAAATTATTTTTTTCGTTTTTTTTGACTATTATGATTGTTCCTGTTTCTACCATTGCTATTATGACTTTTTGGCCGTCCGCTGGCTGCTGACCAATGTTATATAATAAACATAAATAAAAGTTGTTTACTTTTAATTGCTATGCACTTTAACTAGTTTTTGGGTTAGAATCCCGGAGTTTTTTTTGACTCTTATGATTGTCCCTGTTACTACCATTGCTATTATGACTTTTTGGCCGTCCACTGGCTCCTGACCGATGGAAAAAATGACCATTGGCCAAAATGTGAATCGAAATTATTTTTTTCGTTTTTTTTGACTATTATGATTGTTCCTGTTGTTACCATTGCTATTATGGGCCGTCCGCTGGCTGCTGACCAATGGAATAAAATTTTTATAGCGTAATAAAATGCGTAAGAAAGGGAAAAAATCCAAGAATGCATTTATGCGATAATTTGGTAATATATAGGAAAAAGCGTGGGAATAATAATGTACTTAATTACAATAATGAATGCGAACTCAAATCATGGTGAGAGTGTGGGAAAGTAACTAATGATATTATAACTAATGGGTGAGAGTGTGGGAGTATTAACTAAAAAGGAAAAGCACTAATGAGTTAATTTGAGTATGGGAAAAGGCTTAATTTGAGTATGGGAAAAGGCTTAATTTGAGTATGGGAAAAGGCGAGCTACAGCATTTCTTTCCCCTTAATCGATACCGTATCTTTGCATCGGGTATTTAATTCGGGTCGACCGTCGTGGTAGTGTAGGTGAAGGTAGTCCAACTACGTCAGGATCGATCGGCAAACGGGGCGGGGACGTAAGTGGTATCGTCGAAGATGTGGATGGTGGCGAGTTAAAAGGAAGGGTCGTAGATGGAAGAGTATTAATGGAGGGCGTCATAGGTGGTGTACGTGAAAAACTAGCTTGCTCCGTGCTGTAATCGTCAAATGGTGAATCATTTGCCAAGTCTGTAGAAGGAGAGGGGCAGGGCGTTGTCACCTGTGTAGGCAAGTCTTCTTCCATGATTGTATCCGATCGTTTCCTTATGTGGTCGCCATGTCTTTTCCACATCATACCTTCTTCTGTTTCGATTACGTAAGAAACGGGACCAAGTATTTTACGAACGACTCCCTTGCACCACAATTTGTCACTACTTGTAAAATCTCTCACCCAGACTTTGTCACCGATTAAAAATTTTCTTCTAATAAAATTATCTTCTTCAAGTTCCCCTACCATCATGTGTGGTTTTAAAAAACTAAACAAACTTAAGGGGTGAATTTTGATTAACAAATCTGCTGGGGTAAAACCAGTTGTAGGATGGATAGTATTCCTGTAAGAAAACAAGAAATTAAATAATTTATCATTTTTAAAATTTTGCGACTTATATAGGAAATTTTTAAAGGTTCGAATAAAACGTTCGGCTTCTCCATTAGAACGAGGGTGGTAAGGACTTGAATAAATGTTTCGAATATTATTTTTTTTGCAATATCCCTTGAATTCAGCACTTGTAAATTGTGGACCATTATCTGAAACAATGGAATTAGGTAGTCCGAAACGAGCAAATATCGATTCGAGGGCATTGATAGTGCACGATGCACTAATGCTGGTCATAGGGAATATCTCTGGCCATTTGGTATATGCATCGACCAAAATTAGATAATAATAACCGTGAATAGAACCACAAAAATCTAAATGTAGCCTAGACCAAGGTTTACCAGGGTTTGTCCATTTTTGGGGAGCTAATTCTGGTGTTCCAGAAAACCACTCTTGGCAATTTTTACAATTATTAACGTAATTTTGGATGTCCTTATCGATACCTGGATACCATAAATGTTGACGGGCTAGAATCCTAGAGCGGGTCATACCAGGATGGCCTAAATGGAGCATATATAAAATATCTTTTCTTAATTTTTGTGGAATGACCACCCTATATCCCCAGAAAAGGCATCCTTTTAGCGTTGTTAATTCTTTTTGGCGTTGATGGTACACGACTAGTTCCGATTCCACTTTTTTGGGCCAACCGTGAAGTACGTAATTATATACTTGTCCTAGAACAGGATCTTGACGGGTATGTCTGGCCACATCTGCCGATGTAATTGGTAATTGCTTAAATGTTTCTTCGTAAATAGCACAAATATCTCCCTCTTGAGATATTGTTTCGTCCGGAACAGCTAACCTTGAGAGCATATCTGCACGAGCGTTTTCTTTGGTATTCTTATATCTAATATTAAATTGGTACGGTGTTGTAAATAAAGCCCATCGTTGAAGTCGCGCCGATACAGCTTGAGGTACGTTTTTGGTTTGATTAAATATTGATAATAGTGGTTTGTGGTCTGTTACTAGAGTGAAGGTTTGGCCATAAATGTATTCTCGAAATTTTTGAAATGCAAATATAATGGCTAACGCTTCTTTTTCAATTTGGCTGTAATTTCTCTCCGCAGCGTTGAGTGTGCGCGAGGCAAAAGAAATGGGATGCTCGTACCCCTTAATTTCATGTGATAAAACGGCGCCGATACCTTCCGCTGAAGCATCGGTGGAGAGTAGCAATGGTAATTGAGGATTAAAATGAACTAAAACAGGAGCATTAATTATTTTTTTCTTTATTTTATTAATGGCATTTATACAATCTTGTGTCCAATTCCATTTCACTGATTTTCTTAATAATTTATACAACGGTTGTGCTAGAGTCGAAAAATTTTGTATAAACTTAGCATAATAGGTAGCCATGCCTAAGAAAGATTGTAATTCTTTAATTGATGTAGGGTCAGGAGCATTTATAATTGCCTTAGTATTTTTGTTAGTTGTGTGAATTCCTTCCTCGTTTATTATATGTCCAAGATATTCAATTGATTTTTGTAAAAAATTACATTTTTCTCGTTTTAATTTTATATTAGCCTCATCCAATATTTTAAACACTATTTCGAGATTTTTATTGTGATCCTCAATTGTTTTCCCAGACACGATAATGTCGTCTAAATAACATACTACACCATTAATGTTCCTAAATAATGAGTCTATGAAGCGCTGAAATATCGCTGGGGCAGAAGCAATTCCGAATGGAAGTCGAGTATATTGAAAAAGTCCTCTGTGGGTATTAATTGTTAAAATATTTTGTGATTTTTCAGTAATTTTAATTTGATAATAAGCTTCCTTTAGGTCTAATATGGAGAAATATCTAAAACCTGCTAATTTAGAAAACAAGTCTTGGATTCGGGGAAGAGGGTATTTTTCAACAACTAGATTATTATTCAAATTTCGGAAATCTCCACAAATTCGTAATCCCCCATTTTTTTTAAGAACAGTAACAATGGGCGCTGCATAGTCGGCATATTTTACAGATTTCAAAACCCCTTCATTAACTAGTCGGTCTAACTCCTTATCCACTTTTTCTTTAATAAAATAAGGGATTGGTCTGGGCCGAAAAAATTTAGGAGAGGATTCGGGTTTAAGTTTAAGTGTTGTATAAAAATCAATAACTCCGGTGGATTTATTATCAAATAACGAAGAATATTTGTTAGTAATATCATTCAAATTATTGTAACAATTAACCATATTGATTGAAGAGGGAGTGGTATCATCTTTAATCCATTTATGTGCCAGTTGAATTAGGATATGGGGAAAATGTTGCAACCAATCGCGTCCTAATATGTTGTGGCCATGGCCTTCTGATACGATTAACGGCAATTTAAATCGTTTGCCATTTTCAGATACTGTCACCTCGGTTTTTCCTTTCGTTGGTATGGTTGTACCATTATAGCTCTTTAAGATAGTTTTGAGTGGAGAAACGTTCCGTACTACAATGTTTCCTCCATTCACCATTGTCACTGATGACCCTGTATCAATTTCAAAATTAACATCTAGATCATTTACCTTTAATGTATAAGTGGGAAATGACGAATATCCCTTCAAATAATTCACTTGATGATGCGTAACACTGCATTCGCTCTTGCATATTTTTCCAATGTGTCCCTTTTTTTGACATTTAAAACAAACTGCAGTTCGAAATTTACACATGGCCCGATTATGATTCCCCCCGCATGAATAACAATAATTTAAGGACCTGGGTTTTACCAAATGAATTGTTTCCGAATGATTCAATAATTGCGATTGTAGTTCTGCCCTTTCCATGGCGCGAGAGGTGTCCAGCGCAATTTGCCATGTCAAATTTTCTATGCCTAAAAGGCGTTCAACAATCTTTGTTTTCTTTAATCCAGCTACAAACCTATCACGGAGGCTACTTTCAAGGTTCGATCCGAATTCGCAATGGATTGCCACCCCCTTTAATCTTGCTGTAAATGCATCGATGGTTTCATCATCCATTTGGGACAACTTATTAAATTTGTAGCGTTGTACGATTGGGTTTAATTTGGGAGAATAAAAGTTTTTTAGGGCTAAACATAATTCTTCAAAAGGAAGGTTTGCAGGGTCCTGGGGGGCAATAAGGTTTGTAAGTAATTCGAAATTTTCGGTACCTATAACGGATAGAAATAAGGATTTTTTATCGCAACCGATAACATTGTGAAAATGGTTGAATTGTGACAAGTATAAGTCAAAACTATCGGTAGGATTATATTGATGGAATTGTATATTGGAATTCGACCGCGCCATATTTTATAGCGTAATAAAATGCGTAAGAAAGGGAAAAAATCCAAGAATGCATTTATGCGATAATTTGGTAATATATAGGAAAAAGCGTGGGAATAATAATGTACTTAATTACAATAATGAATGCGAACTCAAATCATGGTGAGAGTGTGGGAAAGTAACTAATGATATTATAACTAATGGGTGAGAGTGTGGGAGTATTAACTAAAAAGGAAAAGCACTAATGAGTTAATTTGAGTATGGGAAAAGGCTTAATTTGAGTATGGGAAAAGGCTTAATTTGAGTATGGGAAAAGGCGAGCTACAGCAAAAATGACCATTGGCCAAAATGTTATTCGAAAATTTTTTTTTCGTTTTTTTTGACTATTATGATTGTTCCTGTTCCTACCATTGCTATTATGACTTTTTGGCCGTCCGCTGGCTGCTGACCAATGGAAAAAAATGACTAATAACCAAAATGTGATTCGAAAAATTTTTTTTCGTTTTTTTTAACTATTATGATTGTTCTTGTTCCTACCATTGCTATTATGACTTTTTGGCCGTCCGCTGGCCGCTGACCAATGGAATAAAATGACCATTGGCCAAAATGTGAGTCGAAACTTTTTTTTCGTTTTTTTTGACTATTATGAATTTATATCCACTTTTACCGTGTCCTGGCTGCTGACCAATGGAAAAAAATGACCATTCACCAAAATGTGATTCGAAAATTTTTTTTTCGTTTTTTTTACTCTTATGAATTTATATCCACTTTTACCGTGTGCTGGCTGCTGACCAATGGAAAAAAATGACCATTGGCCAAAGTGAGCATCAAAATTTTTTTTCCCGTTTTTTTGGCTATCATTGACTTATAGAGTATCTGTTGGTACTGACAAATAGAGAAAAAATGACCATTGGCCAAATTTTTGATTTTTTTAATTAAAAATTGTTCAAATTCAACAAAAATTTTCTCCCAACAATTCTGCAAATTCTTAAATTGTGATGTTTTATAATATAATGTTTGTTAGACCCATAATCACTAAAGGCCATAAAAACTAATGTAATACGCAACTAGATGCAAACACTAAATCTAACCCTAACCCTTGCCTATATTACATTTTGCCTATATTACATTTTGCCTATAAATGGAAAATTTGTATAAATAATTAATTAATCATTAGGCATTTAATACCCCCTATAGGCATTCTCGCCCCTTCCCACCTTTCTCGCCCATAAATTGCATAGCAAATATGATACATTTATACGAAGTACAGATGAGTCGTCCCCCCTTCCCTTCCCCTCTTCCCTTCCCTTCTCCCACTTCCCAGGAGGCCCGAAGGCCCGAGTTTTTATTTTAAGAATTACATGATTAATAAAGGGTTTTAAATTAATATCGAATAAAATATGTTATGGCCTTGAATATTTTTATTTACTTTGTTACAAATACTTATTTTCAAATTGATTTAAAATATGCAAATTGTAATGATTTAATAATGATAATGTTAATACATAGGTGTCTGTATTGCAGAATAACAAAGCAAATTTAGGGTCAAATTTTTGTAAGATTTTATACCCTTAGACTTCATATAAGTATCCACAAGCTATAGGGATTCATTTTCAAAATAATTTGGTACAATCGTGTCCTATTATACTTAAACCTCTTACTGGAGATTTTTACCACTTAATGGTGCTTTTTGATTTTTATGTTTGAGAAGTTAACTTATTAGGAGTCATTGCCTCTTGGGTTTTAGGATAAATACCTTTAATTTAAATGAAATCTCTAACTATGTACTTTTGTATTTTTAACAAAAATTCATATATATATTTGCTTAAACTGTGATTGCTCTCTCTACCGCCTCCACATAAATGCAAAAAGAGGAGTAAAAGACATATATGGTTCGGCCAATAAAATATTTTACATGTCAAAACTAATCACAGTTAGCCTGACAAAAGCTGATTTGATAGCCAGGTTGGGTCAGGGTTCTACGACACTTGAGCGAGGAGTTCAATGAAGTAACTCGGTGAGCCTTTGAAGAGAGCGTATCTGCGGGGTGAAGTGAACTGGATTTTGACCATGTCCAAAGCTTGGCAAATCCTGCCATAGTGACTTTGCGGGCGAGGGGTTTTGAAGATCGTGCGGAACGAGTTGGTAGTTCTGATTAAGGCCCCCGACGGGGCGGTTCAAACTTGAATGGTCCCAAGGGAAGTGGGCTTTGTGCTTGCCAAAGAAAATTCAACCTGCCTATCTCCCCCCCCCCCTGGTCGAACGAGCTTTGACCTGGTTGAGGACCCCAATACACGTCTAGTGTAAACGCGGCATACGTTTCTGGAAGTACTGGAACGAAAAACTGTGAAATGGAGAAAGTCGGGGAGGTAACGCGTCCCCTTGATGATAAGAGCGATACGTTTGAGCCAGGCAGGAAACCGAATCTTCTCCTCCCCATTCGCAGCTGGTACGTCGTTCATTGTCATCGTTCCACGTGCCTTTTTGGATCTTTCCTGCCGCTCTGCCACTGCCAGCCCCTTGAAATATTAGCTGATTCCTTAAAGCGGGTCGGTAAATTCTAATAAAACCCATTTTGTCGAGCCAATTGGTGTGGTGCTTAACTGCCTTAGCCCAATTGAACCTTATTGCTAGGCAGAGGGTGGTATCTGGGCATCGATCTTTTTAAGGGCATTGATCTCGGTATTGGAAGTGCAGTGAGAGGCCGCCACTTGCGCCAACTCGAATACCTGTCTCTTTCTGGACACGTTGGTCTGGATCAGTTATGAGCTCTTCTAAGCCAGCATCGTGTTTTTTGACATCCTCGAGGACTGAGGCTGGTGACAGCTTGGACTCAAGGGTAGGTGATGCGATAGACAGAGCCGGCTCGTTGGCAGAGGCGAGATTTCTGGAGACTGTATGCTTAAGTTGGCTACAGCGACAGCTGATTCTCAAAATGCCTGATGCGTCGGCTTGAGCTTTTGCGATTTTGCTTTGTGACTCTTGGGCTTTTAAGAATGCAGCCTGAAGAGTATCCATGTTTGTTTGCCAGGCGCCTATGGCCAGGGAACGAAAACCCCCCGAATGATGTTTTCATGCAAATAGGTGCCAAACGGCGTTATTTCGGCTTGTTCCCGGTTGTAAACCTGGCTTAGATATCTTGTCCTCGGCATAAAATTAGGGACAGGAGAGAATGGAAGGTGGGAATCTCTAATTTACGCCCTCGTTCAGCAAATTATTTGAGGATGTAGGCAACTTCGGGACGGCAAAAGAGTAGGGCCTGCAAAGCGCCATCCTGCCGGTCACTAATTTTACGTATTTATGTCTCAATCGACAACGTGATGAGGACCATTCGCTTCTAAAGAAATACAATCATCAATTTTATGTGGCTGACAAACTCTTCTACACCCACCTCAACGACGTTGCGGCACCTAAGACCCTGCTATCGGCGCTAGGCATCCTCAACTACCTCTTTAACAAAAGGGATATTCAAGCTTTTAGCGAAGTTCTACTCTTGGTTAACCAAAAGGGGTACCACACTCTATAAGGATGCAGTATGTGCAGACTTCACGGTATGCTACGAAGCCTCTGCCAATCTCGATTTACGTTGAGCCCTATTGCCAAGCATTCGTGGAGGTCTCTAATCTGCACAGGAACCATGGTCAAACTCATTTAGCCTAATAGACATTGCAGCAGGCGCCGTTGGATATACCATGCCTTGGCTCCCATACGGTGGGAGAGCTCGAGATCCTCTACAGCTGCCTTTACGCTAAAGCGATCAGCTTCTATTATCCACGGGTATCTACCGTCGGCCTACTTCTGCCTCAAAAAAGGAGGATCTATGTCCAGAAATAAAAAAAATCATTAATATGCTTCGCCAAGAACTTTTGTCCCTAGGCCCTCCTAGCCAGAACTTTAACATCACATGAACTCTTCGACCGAAAACCATTTCGACCTCCCCTCAAGGTCTTGTATGCTCTCAAAACGCTATGCACCCCGGGCCACTTACAAATCACCCAGCCGAAGCACTCATCCCGGAACGCTCGATCTTGACTTCTGGCTTGGAGACACTGACAAAATTTTGGAAGAATGATAGAACAGACATCTCTCCCTTTAAGGCATTCTCGTCTTTTTCAACGTCCACGCGGTAAACCATTGTCTCCCCTTGCCATGGCTCATTCTTTTTTGACGATTATTTAGGTGTTTAGAAGAGATTAAGAAATAAATACAATGTCATCATTAAAATTATAAAAAAAAAATACGTGAAACACGTGAAGTGACTAGTCCTTCTTTAAAAACTAGCATACATTTGCAATTGTATAAATAAAAACGTGGAAAGTTTTATTTAAATTAATTAACAACATATAAATGAATTTATCAGTTTGGAAAGTTATTTTTACAAGACTGCATGTGCAGCATTACACCACCAATTTTAATTTCTCCCATTCTGCCATCATAAAAAGCAGGCAGGGCTTAGTGAGAGGCCAGTGAAATCCCAAAAACTCTTAGGGCTTGTCTTATTATCGGATTTTGATGCGCAGCAAAAATCGTTGTACGGGTTATAACATAGCCACATTTCAGACGCATAACATAACAATTTTGTAAAATGCAAAATTTTTCCTAAGCTTAAATGTTGTATGTTTTTAAATTTTTCGGGTGTTAGCAAAGTTTGAATATTCAGTATCACCTAATTTATATATAATCAACATAAAACGAGCTTGTTGGATCACACTTGAGAGTTGGGGGGGGGGGGGCGCTGTATAATATATATTTAAAATATAATTACGGTCTAACATTCAAATCGTTTAAAGCCAAAGTAATTACATTATTTAGATCATGAATGCCTTATTTTTTGAAACATTTTTACAAAACAATGTGAGCTTTAAAAATAATGTTTAATCTTGTTTTCCTGAGCTATTATTATGAACATTTTGAATTCACAGAATGTTTTTTCATTATCCAGCACCGATTTTTCGTAATAAAAAACATTTTAAATCACAAATATTAGTTATTAATCCCAAACCTTTCCATTCAAAAATAAACAGCAAGTAAACTACTTTACGATTATCACACACCGATATAATGAATTTGTCGAGTTGGCTCAATCGTTGCAGTATTCTATTAATTTACTTAGAAGCCTTTTATAAATTTTTTGTCATGGAAGGCCTAGGCTATTATTCTCGATTTTGAGTGATAAATAACAAAACGTAAAACGCATTTCTTAAACGTTCCATTGCATCTAATCCTAACCCTAACCCTAACCTAAAACGCTGACCTAAAACCCTAACCCCGAACCTTAACCCTGTCTCTTAAAGATAATTTTGACTTGAAAGGATTATTTTTAAACAATAACACACAAATTCGAACGCGATGATTGCGCTCGGGAATGGAACGTTTAAGAAATGCGTTTTACGTTTTGTTATTTATCACTCAAAATCGAGAATACATAGCCTGGTTCGTCATGGAAGCAATTTCATAAAATACAAATTTGGAAAAAATATGATCAATATAACCTTAAATTTTTACATTGGCGAGTTAAAAATCAAAATAATATTATAGTATAAGAAATTAAAAGCTAACTTGCTATATTTTCACGTCTTCTAAATTTTATTTAGCTAGAAGAAGACATTTTAATGAAAAACCAGAACAACAAACGTTAATATCTTATCATAATGCCTTTAGATTATGGCTAAATTCATTTTTCTAATACTTTAAATAACTAAAATTGTATTTGCTGGCTGTTACAGCACTCTAATTTTTAATACAAAAATCTGGAAGTTTCTTGCAACAAAAACTCACGGTTATACTTCTTGTCTTTGTTAAATAAATTTTAAAGTTTTAATATTTAAAAACTATTTATATCTATATAAGATTTAGCCTCTACAATCATTTTGATCATTTAAACCCTTCTTTCTATTAATCTGAACATCGATCACTAAAAAAGCACAGGGCGGACAAGACGGACGGACAACCAAAAAACGAGCCCATGAATTGCATAGTAATTAAAATAAGAAATTAACTAATCCATAAGGCCCAAACTCCGTGCTTTTTATTAATAGAGGTCGATTACATTTTTTCAAAAACATATAATAAAAGTGATTACAGATGGCATCCTAACATGTCAAATCTAAGGACAGGATTTTGGGCTTCAATAACTTTAGTTTTACTCAGAGCCTGGGCCCGACCTTTCATTTTGGCCAAATATTTATTTTTGGCCCAGGCCTCTTCATTTATGCTACTCAATTCAAGATCTTTGGGAAACCAATCAATAACTTGAATTCTTATAGCTTCTGCGGTAAATGGAATAGGTGGAAAACGGATTCTTAATTTATTTATATCCATTCCTTTTAAATCTTCAATGTTAGTATAACTTTCCCCAGGATCCAAACTGTTAAATACCTAAATCGTAATTTAAAATGTATAATATTTTTTAAAATTTTTTATTAATAAAATGTATACAATTTTGTTACTAAATTATGGTTTGGCACATATATCTAAATTATTCAAAATGTGTTGTACATTCTTGTTGTTGGAGTATTGGATTATTTTATGTGTATCGAAAAATTAAGAAGTTGTTTATATGCCTATGCTAAATCTTAATTTCAAATCACTACTAAATAGTGTTGTAAAAACGGCTGGATTTTGTTTGGTCGACCTTTAATTTTAGTCTACGAAAAATAAACAAACCAAAGATTTTTTGGTCAGCTGTTTTAGTCAACCTCTAGGCTTTGTCAAAATTTGAAAAACAAACCCAAGTCAACCCTTAGTCTTAGTTAACCAAAGGTCAATCAAACAAAACCCAGCTGGGTATACAACACTACTAAATATGTAAACAATCTAAACTTAAAAACGTTCAAAAACCGCACTTTAAAATTTTAAAAGTGTAGGAATATTGGAAAAATAATATAGAATTTCAATAAAAGAAATTAATATACATACTATATCATTTTTGCCTTGATCGATAAATTTGAACCATTTTCTAGCTCCGCTTCTGAATGTTACCCTGTATTTTGTCACGAGTCTTTTACAAGTGTCGCAACCAGCTAATAATTAATACAATAATCTCATATAATTTCATGATATTAAAACTAGAAATATATTTCATAAATTTTATCAAGAGCAAATTAGAAAAAAAAACTTCTAGTCTCCATATAGTTTCTTTTACTTTTCTTCTTTTCAAGGCCTCCACGAGTTATAAAACCTCTTATGAGAGTAGGTGAAGGGAATAGGATTTCCATAACGTGTTCAAATGGCATACTCTTTTTCCCAGCTATACTCCGATGTGTTTCGACCCAATTGAAATTCCAACCAAATTGAGAATCAATCTTAAATTGGTCCAAAGGCCTCAACGTTTCTTTCAGGGTAGGCTGAAGTGCATTGTAAACGTATACTTTTTTAGCATGAGTTCGCAACCACATATTTTCGATGTGTCCCAACTTTTTACCGTCTTGTTGTAATTTTCTCAGCAGTTTTAATTGTTTTTGCAATTCCGGCTCGACGGCCGGACGGGTCGAATCATGTTTGACTCGACCGTCGGGAAAGTAGTCGAGAAGGATAAAATTTTCCGGTTGAATCCAATCGATCATACTGGAATTATCGGCACTATGACAAGCGAAACCGTCAGCTGCGGGAGGATAAGCTAAGAAAAAATTAATGGAGTTTTAATTGTGTAAGAAACGATTGATTCATATTACGTATAAGGGCTTGTCCTAATATCGGATTCAGATTTGAATCGCGCCAATTTATCTTTGTCTAAATACCCGATTAAATTTTATTGGTTAAACTCGGTTGTAATTATTATTATTTTGTTTTTTGATAATTAAAAACGTTTTCTTTGTTTATTTCAACTCTTGAGATTAAATCTAAACTTTGCTGATACCTAAAAATTTAAAAACATACAACATTTAAGCTTAGGAAAAATTTTGCTTCTTACAAAATCGCTGTTATGTTATGCGTCTCAAATGCAAATCTGCTGTGAATTCGAAGTTAAGACACGGCTATGTTATAACCCGTACGATAATTTTGCTGCGCAGCAAAATCCGATATTAAAACAAGCACTAAGATGGACTTAAAATGCAGACTGCAACAAATAAAATTATCTTATTTAGCTCATAATGACTATGCTAAATAAAATTTCTGTTGTTTTTAGTAAAAGTTTCATATATTTAGAGCTGTTAAGAACTCGTTCTTGAACTAATTCATAGAACTAGTTCACTTTTTTCTGAACTTAGAACTGAACTAGTTACCTTCCAAAAAATGTGAACTGTAAACTTGAACTAGTTAGTTTTTTTTAAAATTGAACTTGAACTAGTTATTTTTTACTAATTCTGAACTTGAACTTGAACTATACAATATAATTAAACTAGTTCATCACAAATATATTATTTAAAATAAATTTATAAGCCGAGTTTATTGTTTGCATATGCATCAACAATTTGACGTGCATTGTCTTCGCGGTAATTATACAGACATACAGTAACCGCGCATTTTTGATTTTAAAAACACAAAAAAATTCTTGCTTGTTTTATTGTCAGCACTTAGTAAGATTTAGCTAATTAATGTGATTCATAAAAGCCTGTAAATAGAAAAGATGGATATCAATAGTGCTTCGGGTATTAAACTTTAAAATACCTCATTTGATATATTTGATGAATTTCCAATTCTAAAACAAATTTTTATCAAATATAACGCTTGCCTCCCATCTAGTGCTCTAGTTGAAAGGCTTTTCAGTTTGGGAAAACTTATATTTGGAGATAAACGTTCTTGTTTATTAAATGATAATTTGAAAACAATATTTTATTAAAGTCCAATTCACATCTACTTTCACATGATTTTTATTATAAATTATAATTGTATATTGTTTGTAATAAAGAATTCAAACATTGTATAGTTGATGCGTTTGTTATATATGAATATTTCCTTAAATTAGATTTTCAAATATATAATTAATAAACTATAAAATTTATTTAAAATTTTGGATAGGATTCATAAAAAACTTATTTCAATTGAGGAATCATTTCCTAAACCCCTTGGATTAGATTTAAGCTTTATCATATTTAAAAATATGAACTGAATTTGAACTAGTTATTTTTGTAAAATTGAATTAACTTGAACTAGTTACATTTATTCCTACATGAACTTGAACTAGTTACTTTTTAAAAAAATATGAACTTGAACTAATGATTTTTTTCAAATTGTACAATGAACTTGAACTAGTTCGTATCATAAATGACCTTTAACAGCTCTACATATATTAACATATATGTTAAAATTAAAAATTTAGGTTTATTAAAATTATCATATATCTAAGTCAACGATTTGAATTGTCGATGTTTTAAATTACTTATTGTTAAAATTATAGACTATTTCTTCATTGTATGAAGGGTAAAATTTGACCAATAAAACTTACTTTTTTCGCAATCGTACCCATAAGTGTAAGGTTGACACGTGCAAGTATACCTTTTGGGTGGCAAAAAATTTTCGCAATATGCGTTGTTCTGACAAACTCCCAAACTGCATTCGTTAATATCTATACACATTAAATCAAAAATAGCAATCAACAAAGATTTTGCCTTCAGGCCGGGGACAAAGTATAAGTAAGCGACGGTCATAACTAATTTACAGGGAATTATCTTGCCAGTTTCGCATATATCTGTTATAAAGCAACAACCTACACAAGTTGCCAAAAAAAAATTCCCATAAACAAAAATGAAATTTGAGCTCGGCGAGGTCGAAAAATTAAGCCAACCAGCGGTCATTAGCTAGTCTATATGCGAAAGCAAGATTAAAATCTTTTAAGAGAAGCATAAGTCCACAGCCATTGAAAACCCGTATAAGTTTCCACGGCAATTATTAAAAAATTTGAAGTTGGACAGGACGGACAAGACGGACGGACAACCAAAAACGAGCCCATAAATTGCATAACAATAAATTAATGAATGCGAATTTGAATTTAGGAATTAACAAACCTTTGTCACAAAATTTGCCTTGCCAACCCTTGTAGCATTCGCAACGAAAATAATCATCAAGGGGCGCTGGGGTAGTGGAACCATTACCTCCCGAACTACTTGCTACCGCTATGTCCACGCATTCTCCATTAGCTCCGCAAAAATCAACACCCACAAAATATGGATTACACTCGTCTCTGCCTACGTATAATTGAAACAAAAAACATCATAATGAAAAAAGTTGGACAAGACAGACATGACAAGGCATTTTTATAGATGATTACTTTCTCCAGGGGCTAGGGGTGGCAATTTTTTGTAGATTTTCAGCCGGATTTCCAGTGAATTCCTCCTGAGAATATATGAGAATAAACACATATGCGATATTGTAAGGTATTATTTTTAAGGTGTATTTTACCCGGTGAAATAGTTTCTGAAAGCTTGTCTCATTAGATCTT
This sequence comes from Gordius sp. MW1, assembly GCA_964036665.1. Lineage (NCBI taxonomy): Eukaryota > Metazoa > Nematomorpha > Gordioida > Gordea > Gordiidae > Gordius > Gordius sp. MW1. The sequence continues at coordinate 2,878,488 of OZ038531.1, forward strand.
TACCCTTTTTATCAGCACTACTCCATTCCTTGATGTGCCATTCGTCGGTATTAAAAACTAAAGGTCCATCGGGGTCCCAATCGTCTTGCCGCGTGCTTGGTTTAGCTCGCCCCGACGCCAAATTCATAGGTTCGTCGTGCTCCCTTTATATTCAATAAATTTAATTATTCTATATTAAAATTACCATATTGAGAACAATTAAAATTGAGATTTTTGTATCATTATCTCATGTTCGATTGATGACTATTAACGTTTGGGCGATTTATTATAAAAACTGTATGAAATGAGTTTAAGACCATCTATGTAAAATTGACTATAATTATAAAATTTATTTTAAAAAAAATTCCATAGGGATCGATATGGTTATAGAAAATGTGTTTTGTCTGGGTGGCCTTGTAATTTAAGGTCCTTTGATTGACAATGTAAATAATTCATAAATAATTAATTATTTTAACATTAATGGCTTAATTAAAGCTTGGCTTATTGGAAAGGCAAACTATAAATGCTATGGTTCATCCCATTAATATCCAAGCAAATTAAACAAGGCCGTGGTAGACAGGGGGATGTCTATATCCAATTTATATAAAAATCTTATTTGAACTCATAGTAATAATTTGAAAATAATTTATCTAACCTTCCCTTACGCCTCATATAATTTTTAATGACTAGACTCGTGTTTAATATTCTTCTGCCCGGCTTTTAAAAAACCAACTCGACCCTTTGAAATCGAGTCAATGATTTGAAATTCAGATCAGATCAGTTGTCACCTGAGGCTTAAATATTTTTTTTTTATGAAAAAAAATTTTTATAATGAATTATAAATTTTGAATTGAAAGCATTTTATTTATGGCCCCCTCAACGAATAAAATTTGAGTGAAACGATAAAATAAATGTTAGATAGGGTAGGGATTGTGTAATATCAACTTTTCAGGTCACCAACTTTAAAAAAGCTTAAAAACAATTTGTAAAAATCTCTCAGGGTAGTCATTAGAATTGTAAAAACGCCTGGGTTTTGTTTGATCGACCATTGGTTCCAATAAGACTACGGGCGACTCTGGCCTCTCTGGTATGTTTTTCAAATTTTGACTAAGTTTAGAGGTCGACTAAGAAAAACAGACCAATATGTTTATGTTTAGTCGACTAAAACCAAAATTCTATTAAACAAAACCTAGCCGTTTTTACAACAATAGTTAAGGAAACTTAAGATGATAGTTATGTTTAATCCTATGTGCAATTAAATTTCATTTTAATGAATTTAGAGATGTAACTACTTTATTTATAAAGATAAAGAGCGGTGAATATCATTTTATATCATAATAGAATAATTTACATAGAATTCAAAAATAATTTAAGATTCTTTATATTTATAAGTACCCCAAAATAAGATGCGTTATGCTAGTGTAGATGAAGAATATGACCGTGATAATTAATTTCATTATACGTATTTTATTCATTATTGTAACTAATAGCAATTTAAGCACTAAAAAGTGACAATAATCAATATAATGTCTGCTATACATTGTTGTTCTACTTTGTATAAAAACAATAAAAGTGTTAACATCTCCTTCATATTTTATAAATCAATATTTAAAAAAATGTTTCATTTAAAATGTAGGCAAATGTGTTTTTTTTAAATAAATTTTTTTGCATGTTTCTGAAGATTAATTTAATTACGACTATTTAAGTTACTTTACATTAAATAGAACAAGAGTGTTTGAAGTTTTAAGTTCTGTAGCCTTATTAATTTTATTAATTTTTAGCATTAAAGTCTTATTGAGTAAATAAATTTCCTTTTTAATAGCATCAACTTCCTTGTCTTGTTTATAATTATTCATATTCGCCAAAAAACCCGAACTAATTAATCCATGGGCCTAGCTAACATTGTAATTAGAGGGAGGCTAATGATTTAGGGAGGGACAAAATGAACATTTTGCCATAATTTTTATAAATCTTAACAAATTTTTGGATTTAGAGGGGTGCAGTTGCCCCTCCCAGCCCGCCCTCCTTGGCTACGCCCCTGAATTAATATAGATATTAATTTACAGAGTAGTGTAATTCTAAATCAGCGACTACGATATTAAAAAAATTTTTACCATTAAATATTGATTAAATAATAATTAACTGAGTTTGCCTTGGCTGGTTTAAAATGTCATTTAATTTTGACTTATTTTGAGGCCAGGTCTGCCACCATATAAACTTTTTTGGACCATAAAATTTTTCAAATTTTTATTCGGTCGAAATTTAGACAGGAATATAACGCAAAAACTGTCCTAGCAAGATTATATTAGTGTTGTTCAAAGCGGCTAGGTTTTGTTCATCCTTTGGTTTAACCAAAATTACGGTCGACTGTCTGAAGTCGACTAAAATCTAAAGTCGACATTACAAAACCCAGCCGTTTTTACAACTCTAGATTATATAGCACGTGCTCAAAATTGTTTTATAATATTCAACATAAATGAATGTATGTATTGTATTGTTACTTTTACTTGTTCGAATGGCCTTGTTCAGGCAGGTGAAAATACTATTGATTTTTGGTGTAATCATATGAGCTATTTTCTCACACCAAAATTGGCCTATATAAGAAGCCTTGTTGTATCGTGGAATGTATAAAAACATTTATTATTTCTTTATTTTTTATAATAAAAATACACGTGTCCCGTCCTGTCCTGTCTTCTCCAGCTTTTTTTAAATATTTTTTTAAATTAGTAAATGATTAGTCTATGAAAAAACGTGGATTTTATATTGATGATTTCAATTATTTCCACATTTAAAAATCTAATCATTTTGACTGTGCAAGCCTTCCCTACTACCTAGATGTCTTTGTTTAATTTTATCGGTTATTATAGAAAGAAGGGCGCCTTTTAATATGCTTTGGGTAGGGGGAATTAGGAAACGATAGTAAGCCTTTCACTCAATATTTACAATTTTCATTTTTTGTAATCGTATGTTTAAATTTACAGTTTAATATTCGATGTTACTCTAGCATAATCATTGTCATTCGCAAGGAACAAAAGTGCTGAAAACATATGGAATAATATAGGATTCTGCCATTTTCCTCAAAAGCTCTTTTATATTCTGAACTTTATAGAGAGAAAGCATTTAAGGTAAATATAAGTTGTCGTTTATTGTTATTATTGTTTATTACTATTATAGTTTATTATTATTATTATATTTTATTAGTATTATTATTTTTAATTATTATTATTATTCAAAAATTTATCATAAAAAAAGTGTATTATAGAAATTTTTTTCCATTATTAGCAAGGAGGTGCTTTAAAAATCGATAACAACCAATTAGTTAAAATTAATATTAACGAACCTACCTAATTATATTATCTTTTATCTAATTAAAAATAGCCTTTTCGCACACATTAAATTATTAATATTTTAATTAAATATTTAATATACAAATTTAAATAAAAAAATTTACCCTAATGGTAGTATATAATGCATTTTAAATTAATTACCTAATATATAATTATAATTTAATATAAAATTTGCTTATACAATGAGTAAAAAGCTTGATTAATATTGAGCCATTTTTTAACGGTGATGTTTGAACATTTATATCTACTTTGTAAAACGTCTGAAAATATAGTTATTTTATTTTTTTAATCATATCAAAGTTTATAAAATATTAACATAAGCTTAGCCATGATTTAAATTACGAAGGGGCAAAATGAACTTTATTTGAAAATTTAACGAGAATTTTTTTGAATATTATTGAGAATTTGGATTTCGAGAGGTGGGCAATTGCCACTTCTGTCTCCCCCTGGCTATGATCATGAAAATGTTTAGATGATATAACATGATTATAAATAGCTATGCAATTTACGAGCTAGCTTTTAATTGTCCTGTCCGTTCGTCCGTCCTGTCCAACTTGTAATTTTTCAATAATTGCTGTGGAAACGTATACGGGTTTTTAATTGCTGTTTTGTGGAAGACTTTTACTTTGCACATTTGCAAATAGATTAGCCAATGACCGCTGGTTGGCTTTAATTTTTTCGACCTCGCTCGAGCTCAAATTCCATTATTGTTTATGGGGGCCCGACTGATTTTATCATAATAGTGCTTAATACATTTCAAAAGCAAGTTAAATTGAAAGATACTATTAACATCGTTCATGGGCGTAGCCAAGGGGAAGGGGGCAGGGAGGGGCGGCTGCCCCACTCTAAATCCAAAAAATTGTTGAAATTCATCAAAATTATGGCTAAAATTTTAAAAAATGTTCATTTTGCCCCTCCCTAAACATCCTTAAATCATTATTGCCCCCCTCTAATTCCAAAGCTGGCTCCGCCCGTGACATCGTTATATTAAGGTCGAGTGTCCAAGGACTTCTTAACATGAAAATGGAGTATCTTGCAGTATACAAGGATATAACCACTTTGACATAAAACATCCGTTGAATTTATTGCTTAAAAGACATTAAGCTTAAAAGCAAAATTGTTTTTATAATCATATTATTTTAACTATTAAAAATTATGTACAATAAATACTGTGTAAACCTGAAAAAAAAATCCCATTTAAGTTTTAATATGTTTTCTTTTTTTTCCTTGATATTAGCTTTATTAGACATTTATTCTTTTAAGTAACCCCATTACTCTATTTCAACTATCGATCATATATTGGAAGCAATCAATAAGTATGTATTATATAAAGTGACAACAATTTAAAATCGATCAATATTTGGCTGCAGTATTCGTATACAAACCGAATAGTTAATAATATGTTTCGTAACAAAATATTTAAAAAGAGGTGAAATTGATATTTAGACGAAAAACTTTAAAGATTTTTGAAATACAGTAGGGGTTGGTGGAGGTTAAATTTTTGTCATATAATTCCCTGAAGTAATTATAATACATGGGTACCGATGATTTATGATTAAAATCTCTAATTATTGTGCCAATTAAAGACTGAGATTTAAAGCTTAATAATCAATAAAGTAACTCTTCCCCCCCCCCCAACCGTCCCATTTACACTATCTTAGTCTATGAGAACAGGTTTATGAAACTATTGCGAAGACGGAATTTTGTATACCATGACATGGATTCTAAAATTCGATTTATTCAGCCGAAAGTAGTTAATCATCATGTATTTTATATTTATAAATACAAATAATGGACAATTTTGTGAAAAATTTATTTTTAAAGCCTATAATTTTCTAATTTATTTAGACATAAAATATTATCTATTCCAGGTTAAATTTCAATAACAACTTAGTTTAGAGATGTAAATATATAAAATTTTAAGACTTTTTGTTATTTCCTTTTCCTGCTTATATAATGATCAAACAATAGTTTTGAAGATTAGCGGCTGCTTAAAGCCAAGATTGTTTTAAACTGGAATTGTATATCGCGTTTGAAAATAACACTTTTGTATTAATTGCTATGCAATTTATGGTTATTAATTATATATAGAAAAGTTGCTTCAAACATTTAATTTTATCTATTTATTACTGCAATTTTAATTAAACTCTACGCACTAAATCAATATAAATAAACTTGAAATTTGACGCATTTATATAAAACTAATCTTGCTCTGAGTATTTGAACGTAAGTCATTGACCGTTTTTATTGACACCTAGCACAATTCCCAGGGGGCGGGGGCTAGTGCGACTGAAGTAATAACTTTTTTCTCGTGTCAGTTTCAACACATTTCAAAGGAATAATACCAATCGAGGAATGTATATGGTAACATATAAGTTTTTATCGCTGATTTTGGATCAAAAATTGGTCCAATTTTTAACCGAGAGATAAGAAGAGATTGTTATCGGCCATTATACCTTGATAAAGGTTAAATTATTGGCTGCTCATTGGCCATATATATGATAACCACACACCTTTATAACTAATATTATCATTTACAATTTTATTAATTTCATTTTTAATTAAACCGTTTTCTCATTTTTACCTTAGTAGACGTGGTAACCATGACAACCCTTAGTACAAGCCAACCCGACATTGTTACAAATCCTCGTTTTCATCGAGTTTTTTTCAATTTCGACATCCCCGACGACTTGTCGACACCATTGGTACCCTCAGGTAGTCGAGCCTTACCAGGTGATCAACTTAAATCAGCTGACACAACTAACGGTGGTGGGAGGAATTACGTATTGGCTCAGTTGGCTAGTATAGTAGGGCCAGGAGTTACCGGAGCTCAGGGAATAATAATACCTGCAATACCGAGTCAAGCCGAAGTTGTGCCCGAGTGGGGAAGTGTATGGCTAGTGGTCAAATGTATGACAATAGCGATCCTCACGATCTTAATCGTTACTTTAAATACTACCATGATTTGGACCCTTCTTAAGAATCGCTCTTCGATGCACCTCGACCTTTACAACTACTACAACTTGAGCATTGCCGTGGCTGATCTGTTAGTCGGTCTCCTGGTTACTCCTTTATCCATATATCCGGCCTACGCAGGCTTTTGGGTTTACGGTAATTTGGCCTGCAAATTTACTTCATACCTACAAGTTGTGGTTTGGATTGTGATATGGTGCCATTTCATGTGGATCGGGGCAGATCGATATTTGGCCATTAGGAAACCCTACAAGTACGAAAATGGTGGTTCTCGTAAAACGCGTTACAAGTGTTGGATAGCGTTCAGTTGGCTCACGGCAGCCCTCATCACTTCGCCCCATTTATACGGATACAAATGGTCAAAATACGATCAGGATAGCGGGCTATGCGGTCTCGACTGGAGACTCATGACCGCATATTCTTTGACTGTCGGAGTTTTAATTATGGTGCCGACATTTTGTACGCTCTCTTTCACCTATTACAGCATCTTCCGTAAGATCGGAAGTCAATATCATTTACAACGCGAAGCATTAGAAAAACGGCATCAAATAGCCTCAGCCGTTAGGTCTTCCCTCGTAGTGTCGCAAGAATCGTTGACGTTTAAAGAAAAGATTTGTTGTTGGATACCGTGGGAGTTATGTCCCGCCGCGAATCAAAAATCTAAAACGGTAGGTCGGCACTCATCCGTATGCCCATGCGAACCTGTCATTGTTGATGGCTCAGGAAAACCTCTCAGAAAAAAATCAAACCGAAGCATCATGCAACCTCCTATTCTGAGCGTTGCGGGGATTGGTAATGTGGGCAGTGCTAAGCCTCAAAGCATTAAACCGGCTCTACCACCACTCAAAATACCCGTCATAGTTCCAAGCACCCCAGGCGTCAAAACTAGAATCTCAAGTACCACTCATAGTCCATCGAACAAGTCAATGAGTCCTGGTGGCAAGAAGAGCGCAAATGCCTTTTTTGATGAAACTACTTATCTCGCTGGGTCGGGAGCTTCTTTCGACAATTCTTCCTACCTCCTATCTTTCATTAACATGGTTCTATTTATGCTCTCCTGGATTCCTTGGATAGCCTTGAAGATCCATTCGATATTAAATTCCGAGAGAAGCACTCATGGAGGGTTTGGATATGGATTGGGTTCTACTAAATACCCTAAGAACACACCTTCGATAGGTGGCTCGGTATCTAACGTATCTGCCTACACCTATTCTGTCCACAATTTACACCATCCTACGTTGGAATTCATATTTTGCTGGATAGTTATATCGAATTCAATGTGGAAACCCATCCTTTACTTCCTGCTCGATAAAAAATTTAGGGCTCTCGTTATAGGATTATTTACGGGCAAGATAAGTTCTGCATTTGGTAAAGCCTAAATCTACTAACACAACTACAAGGATTCATAATTTATCACATATATTTAACTGCGCAATTGAATTGATTAATATACCTATCTTTATTAACCCGTCTTTACACACTGTGATTCCGAAACTAGATGGCTACGAATAAAACATATTAAAACCTCTCTAATATTATTTAGTTGAATTCTGTTAAATACAAGTAGATTTTAATAAATTGTATGGAAATTAATCATAAAGAACTGACTTAAACAAACTAAATTAACTTATATTACTTAGCAAGTAAAACTCAATTTTAAAACGTCTATATTGTTAATTAATTTCATTGACTAAGTCTATGATTAATTTAGTTTTCAAATATAAGCAGTATTCAAAACATAAGTTATATAATAGTGTTTAAATTATTTATTAATTGCTATGCAATTTTTTTGCTTAACAATATATTTTCCTGATGTCTGGAACATTCTACGTTAACTATAACCATAGATATTTTTCAAATGATATTTAAAAAAAGAAAATAAATACATGTAATACTAATCATATGAGATGCTGATATGCTACTTGAAAGCCTTATTCTCTTTTACCCTTGTGATTTTCTATATAGACTCTACAATATGTAATCAAAGGTAAATTTATTTATAAAATAAAACTAAAATAGCATATTACAAGTGAATTGCCCAGAAATTATAAGCCCTCTAATCATTGCTAAATACAATTACGATAAAGCTATTGTTTTAAATTTTTTTAAATTATAACAGATATAAATAATAACACTATGGCGCTTAATTCGGTTGAATGATTACATAGCATAAATGACATTGAGATAATAAAAAGCACTAAGGAAGATGACCAAATTTAAAACAAAGTTTAATAAGAGCAGTGGTATAATGAATAGCGTAGCCTAATGACAGTAAGTAAATTAAGCTATCTATTACTCATACCGTTATTAGAAGTAATTATCACCTCCTATCGCCAAATATTAAGCTTATAATATTTTGACGCTATATACCAATCAAAATTCAGTAACTATTTAATATTTTAAGATACTCATGAAAATTTGTGTACAATCATGGACAATTTTTTTAAAAGTGAAAATATAAGTCCCTAGCCAATAGAGACAACCCCGTAGCTCAAATTTTAAGAAATTGCCATTAAGCGCTGTTAAAAATCTTAGCCAATATATTTCTGCCTCCCTCTCATAAAAATTATAATCAGCGAGGCTATTCTTCATACATGACACTTATATTTTATTAAAATATGAAAAAATTACGCACAATTTGACACGTTATAAAAAAAAAGTACCGTATGCGCCATTTGGCGTAAGAGCGGGCTTAACTTTAGATAATCTCTTTGGCGCTTTCGGGACAAATATACATACCTTAATACTTTTAGTATAAAACAGTTAAGTAAGGTTAAATAGTCCTTCACGAAATAAAAAAGTCATCTGCCGACCTCAGGGATCATATTTCTCAAGGAAAAAAACCATGATTTAATAGCCAAAGTATTTTTTGCCCCTCTGTCCTAACCTAATTTAATTCAAAATTTGTATACAATTGCGTAGGTTCAAAAGGCAAGATTATGGGGATTTTAACGCGGGCGCTCCTAAAGACGTAACTCCATCCCATTCATATAACGTCCCTGCTCCCGATCAATGGGACCCCAACGGACCTTTGGTATTTAACACAGACGAATGGCACATGAAACAATGGGATGATGCAGATTTACCCCGGAAAAATATTATGAGAGAAGCGTTTAGGTCTTACTTTACTTCGCGCAACGCCTTCATGGTCCGAAAAATGGTTTTTGACAAACTTTACCTTAGCGATGCTGGAGAAGGCAAGTTTTAAAGCTAATTATAACCATAATTTACACTGTCCTGCTGCCATTGCTTTTACTATAATTAATTGCTATGCAATTTATGGGCTCGCTTATCGTTGTCTTGAGTGAGTGAGTGGTGAGTGAGTGTCTTGTCCAACTTGTAATTTTTGCATAATTGCCGTAGAAACTTTCAGTTGTCATGTCCTGTCGTGTCCAACTTTTAATTTTTCATAATTAATATTAACCGAAAAATTATGATTTATTAGGTATGTTTTTAATGCAAAGTAACACAGTTCTACGAGGATATTTGGTTTTATTATCAAAATATATGTTGAGAAAAGCCAACCAGCGGTCATTAGCTAGTCTATTTGCGAAAGCAAAATAAAAGTCTTTTGCAGAGGCATAAGTCCACAGTCATTAACAACCTGTTTTTCCAGGGCATTTATTGAAAAAATACAAGTTGAAGCGAGCCCATAAATTGCATTGCATAGCATATAATATATTTATTTGAGCATGTTGTATTACAGTGAGAGACGAATGTAACCCATTTTTTGTCGGGGCGGATTTCTGTGGTGCCCACGGAGATTGCATTGATCTTACGATAGGGAATGACACTGAGACCGAAGATGAGAATCCTTTTTTCGTTTGCAAATGTTACGAGGGGTGGATTGGATTATTTTGCGAGAGAGGTAAAATCCCTATTTGTTACAAATATCGCAACTTGTGTTGTAAAAACGTCTGAATTTTGTTTGGTCGACCTTTTGTTTTAGTCGACTAAACATTATGCGACTAAGAAAAACAGATTTGGTTTGTTGATTTTTAGTCGACTAAAACTAAAGGTCGACCAAACATAACTCAGCAATTTTTAAAACACTAATTACAACATGGGCGGAGATGTGAAGGGGCAAGAAGGAGCAATTGTCACCTAAACCTTAAAATCTGTTATCTATAACAAAAATATTTTTTTAATATTTAAACAGCAATTTAACGCAATTATCTAATCAATGTTTATACTTTATACCTTTTTTTCTTAATAACCAATCTTGGCTCATCGCTTTTATACGTCAAGGTAATATATTGTAATATTTCTTGCCCAAATGCCTTTATAGTATTTAATTTATGTTACCTCTCCATGGGCGTAGCCTAGGGGAGTCGGTAGATCTCTTGTAATATAATTTTTTAAAATAAAAATAACTTATTATTTCAAACTTTTGCTGCACATTCTCCTCCCCCTAATTTAAGTTGTAGCTAGGCCCTTACCCTTATTTCTAGTTATATATCTGAAAAACAACTAATACATTTCATTCCAAAGCACAATTTTATTAGCCATTACATTTATAATGCTAAAATGGCTATTAAATGTATGTAAGTGTTGTAAAAACGGCTAGATTTTGTTTGGTCGACCGATGGTTTTAGTCGACTAAACTTTGACAAATAAGGTTTTTTGGTCTGTATTTCTTAGTCGACCTTTAGGTTTAGTCGAAATTTAAAAAACTCACCCGAGTCGACCTTTAGCCTTAGTTGAACCAAGGTCGACCAAACAAAACACAGCCGTTTTTACAATTCAAGTATGTATGATTTTTTGCTGTAGATATAGACGAATGTAAACAAGCCGTGTGCCAGAATGGGGCCTATTGCGAAGATTTGTTACCACCGCAAATGTTCAAATGCACCTGCAAACCTTACACCTATGGCAAGACGTGCGATAAAGGTATACAGATGTTACACTGTAATTATATGCATTTGTTATGATGTACGTACGTACTTCTATTATATAGTTAAAGTTTGTTATGCCTCGTGCATATATATACAAACATATGATTTATATGATCTGATCAATTTATGAATAATAAACTTATACGTCATCATTATATTGGCGGGGTTGAATGTAGGACTGTAATTTTATTTAGAATATCCGAGGGGTGAAGAGGGTTTTCAATGTCAAAGTACCGATAAGTCTAGTCTAATCGCTTGGGTGCCCGAACAAAGTTTTCGCATTTTGGATTACTTTCCCAACGGGCTGCGTAACGTGAAATCCATGAACCCCAAAAGTTTCAGGAAATTCGTTTCGCTCAAGCTTAAACTGGAACGGGGATTAGATATCGGTTCAATGGCTAAAAGCTGGTTGAAAACGCACGCTACCCATGTTTACGTCGATCATGAAAAAGAGCCGACCATAGTGGAAAGCCTGAGGCCAGCACATTACATAAGGTATCTCCATACCATAGCCGTAGCCAAGGGGGGGGGCAGGAAGGAGCGCCTGCTCCCCTCTAAATCTAAAAATATGCTGAAATTTATTAAAATTATGGCTAAAACTGCTAAAAATGATGATTTTTCCGCTCCTTAAATTATTATTGCCCCCCCCTCTAACCCCAATGCTGGCTACGCCCATGGGTATCTCTCTTTACCCAAAGTTTTATTATTTAGGTGGGGTCTATGTGACCCCAGATTTTTAGGAAGTCGAATTGGATTTATCTCGTTAAACTTTTCAATTGCTTTAATGGGAACTTTTTAGCTTACCTTCAATAATAAGCCTTGAGTACCAAAATAAGTCACACTGCTATGGGGCCAATAGTAATTTAGGGAAGGGCAAAATAATATTAATTTGTTAAAGTATCAAAGTTTTGTAAGTTTAGAGGGCCCGGCTAGGCCCAAGGTTGTATCCTTAAATACAAGTAGATATTAAAGACTTTGTTTTATAATTTTATCGAAATCCTCTTTGTCGTAACAAAATATCTAAACCAAACCAATAGCTTTGCGTGATTGATTTTCATACTCTCATAGTCATGGGCTTAGCTAGCATTGAGATTAGAGGGGGGCAATTTGATTTAGGGAGGGGCAATTTGAAATTTTAGCCATAATTTTAATAAATTGCAACAAATTTTTGGATGAAGGCAGCTACCCCTCCCTGCTCCCCTTGGCTACGCCCATGGTCATTAAAGAGACTTAATAATGAATTATTTTTATATATGAAGAAATGTGTTTTTTAAATTCACATTGTCAAAAAACCCATTCTTGAGTGAAGCTTTATTATAACCATAAATAAAGAACCCTTCAATATACCCGCCCTCCCAAAATAATTTTTTTAACTTTTATTATCAAGCCAAATTAAAATCCTAAAAGGATCAATCATCTACCTCCAAAAAATTTATCGCAGGTATTACAACGATTGGGGATTTAACTTCAATTGGATTCAAACGCACATAGATTCGGACGTACCCTTTCAACACGTATTAGAAATCACGTTCCCCGCCCCAGTCCTAATAAGGGGTTTCGTCTGTCGAGGTGGTTACGAAAAGAAAAATGTACCCAAAGATTGTGTGGCTTGCAAGAGATTGGTAACTCGTTACAAAATTACCGTTAGGAGAGGTAGCTCTAAATGGTTCAGAATTCGGAATCCTGTAGATTCTTCCGAATTGATTTTTAATTCCTTAGTTCCCGGGGAAAGAACGAGCACGGTAGAAGATTTAAAGAGATTGGACGTGGAAAAACCGAGGTGATAATAATTATGATCGATGTTTGTATTGAGGAAAGAGGGGCGTGGGGGCAAGAGCTTGCGGGTTCAAATCCCGCTTTCGGCACATTCTTTCAAAAGATTCAAAATATATAACATCGTCAACACGGCTGTCAGGCCTAGATAGCCGAGCGTAACCCCTCATCCAAATATCTAAAGAAGCTGACTACCTTAATGTGGCAAACAGCTGGACATTTTTTGGTTTGTATTAAGAAAAGGGTTTAAAACGGGGGGGGGGAAATATATTTAAGGATATCGGATATAAAGCAACAACCTAGACGAGTTGCCAAAGGAGGTTCATTAATAAAGGTAATCAGTCGGGCACAAAAACAATAAGGGAATTTGGACTAGGGCGAGGTCGAAAAATATAAAGCCAACCCGCGGTCATTAGCTAGTCTATTTGCGAAAGCAAAATTCTTTTACAGAAGCGTAGTCCACAGCCATTAAAAACCCGTATAAGTTTCCAGGGCAATTAATGAAAAATTACAAGTTGGATAGGACGGACGGACGGACGGACAACCAAAAGCGCGCCCATAAATTGTATAGCAATTAATATTTGGTGGGGAGGGTAGGTTGTTGTTAAAAGTTTTATTTAAAATTCTTTTAAGATTAGGAATAACAAATAAGTTACAAGCGTTAAAAATTTGAACTTTTAAACAAAAGTTTTGTTTGTGCGACTAAGAAAAATTTGGTCGGTTTATGTTTGGTCGACTGAAATCAAAGGTCGACCAAACTAAACCCAGCCGTTTTTACACTAGTTTATGACTTGACTATAAAATTATCTCGTAATGCAATTTTGAATATAACAAATGAAATGCATAACTATTTTTCAAAGTCAAATTTTATGCAGATGGTTTTAACTTAATTGCTTAATAACCATTTTTTATTTTAGGCATTTAAAATTCCCATATTCTTATCCCTATATATATACCTTCAAGCTAAAATCGCAGCAAAAATCTTGATTTAAATAATACACATAATCACAAAATTCTTTAAAAAATTTATTAAAGAGCAATATTATTCTTTGCCCCTTAATAATGAGCTCACATGGCCCGAAATATTTGGAACCCCTTTCCTCCATTTTCTTTATCAATCCGACAACACCATTAATAAAATCAACTTTCTAATATTACGCTTGGTAATACTACCTCGTAAACATTTGTAAGCGTTTACGTTTTTAGAACCTAACTAAATAAACTAAATGAAACGTTTTATGCTTTAAAATTCCGGTTTTATCATAAAAAAAAGTGCAGAAATATAGTCTTTATGATTGAACGATAACATTTAAAGGTATCAGCCCTTGAATCCTCCAGTGTCTGCAGAAGCTATCAGAGTCCACGTGGTTGATTGGTGGCCAAAGGAATTAGACATGAGTCAATTGCTAACAACACTAGCTCCTTACAAAGATGGAACTGAACCTGATAATCCTCCACCTCACTTGCACCAAGTGAAAAATATTGGTAGAGAACAAATTGCTAGATCTCAAAATCCAGTTATGCGTTTAGATATTATGGGATGCCATGGCATGATTGTATAAAACACATGTTAAATATTTATAGTACCAAAATGATTAAAATCGTGAAATTTACCTAAACCTTTTTTACAATGGCCCATTTAAATGTTTAAGCAAATAGTGGTGCCTCTTGGTACCATGGACATTAAAGGTTTATAAATGCCATCATCGACAAGCATATATTATTTGAAAGGGGTAAACCTAAATAAAACTCCTATAAACGACGATCAATGTATTTTTTGATGTTTTATTTTAATCAATTTTCAAAATTATTTTCCTGTAAATCTACCATCGGCCTAATAAAGTTGATATTGAATGATGCTGTACGGGTGATACATTTTAATAATTGCAAAAATCACGATATTTCATTTGTACAAGGCGGGCATAGTATGTAGTAAATGATTTTTTTATACATTCGATCATCTAAATGGCGCAATTTATATTAATAGAGATAAAATTGATAAATATAAACGTATGTGGTGGCTTCAATAGGGGAAAAATATAAATGTTAAAAAAGCAATATCGGACATATAAAAATGATGCTTATGCCATAAGATCTGGGAGATGGAAGATTTTGATCTTTACATTAAATGCTCTTGCTGCTACTTCGAACCAATCCCATTAATATGCGGTTCACCTAAACACGTAAACAAATAAATAATATGTAACCAAATAAATAATAATGAACCTTAGAAAAGGGGGGTAAATAAAAATAAAATTATTATTCAATATGTACTTTCGTAAATGAGTATTTTGACGAGCAGCAGAGGACGAATGAGTTATTGTGGGCGATGGCATTAATAAATCTTTAAGTGAACCCTGGGCTGCGTCTGGAGATTGTGACGAGTTTGTCGATTCTGAGTGCAAATAAGAATTAAAATATATTTTAAATGTTAAAAAATTTATTAAAACGTTCCAAAAATTTTTGAATTCAATTAATAAATTGCTGGTTTGTTAATATTTTTAGGAAGATAAAAATAACCCCACTTAGGAGTGCCGCAATTAGATTAAAAGTACACTTTAATTAGCGCCATCTATAGCCAATTTTAATAAGAGACTAATTTGACTATAGATATCCATATCTTTTTTAGCATGTGACTCGAAAATGATAACAGACATATATTAAAAATTAATTAATAAATTACGGTTTGATATACCTATCTCGCTTAGAATGTGACTAGAAAATTAACTATGGCATACTGATGATGATGAGCTCTAATAAAAGCGAAATGTCTGTTATGATTTTCTAGACGCATGCTAAAAAAATATGAGGACATACATAGTCACATTAGTCTCTTATTAAAATTGCCTATAAATGGCGCTAATCAGAGTATATTTTTTAGTTGAGCGGCACTCCTGAAAGGGATTATTATCTTCTTAAAGTTATAAAAAAATTACATACGCGACTAAAAAAACTGAAAAATCTACAAAAACGCGCTAAAACTAAACGGATGGCATTGATTCATGTATGGAAATTGTGTTGGATTTAACGATTTCCATTGTAATCTTTAGGTGTTGGGAAATAATCAAAGAATGATGTCATTCATTAACAAATGTTTGAAAAATTTAAGTCACCAGAATTGTTTGTGATGAGGGCCGTTTCACTCTGAGGGTAATGATTATCAATTTGCCACGTACGTTCGTTTCTAATTAGGCAAAATTAAAAATTACATAAATATTTTTCGAATTTTGTGTAAGAAAAGTAATGAAGACTAATAGATTACGATATTATTATAAGGTATTAATATTAGTATTGTAAAAACGGATGGGTTTCGTTTGGCCGACCTGGTCGTTTTTCAAATTTCGACTAAGCCCAGAGATTGACTAAGAAAAAGAGACCAAAAAACCATTGGTCTGTTTATGTTTATTCGACTAAAAAAGGTCGAGTTTTTACAATACTTATTAATACATAAATTTTTAAAAATCTCACTGTTGTTGATCGGGAGATATTTCGGGCGGAGGCGGAATTATTTCGCATATATTTAAAATGCGTGGGTTGAATATGACTTCCCCACCATTGTTTTGATCGCCGTCTATTTGTATACAAATAAAAGGTTTAAAAAAGGTTAAAAAATATGCAATAGTTAAAATTTAAAATTAGCGATGTCAAATATAAACACCTAAATCTTGAGAATTTGATTGGCCGCGGGTGGCGTGAGACCCGCCTTTCTTTTTGCCTCGTTTCTTGCTATCGGGATTGGCAGAATTGTGAATTGATTGACGTTTCTTCTGACAAATGGCCTCGCCAAAAACTAGGCGAGGTCGAGGCTCTTCGTTTGGATTGGTCGATGCGGAGCCGTCAATCATAAAATCGTCGAATTGAAGAGCCTTGCTGGTCGGGGGTACTTTTGGTAACGTTTCTTGCCCGGCCAAGCCCAAATATTGATGATTTGCCTGTAATTGTTGCTCAGGACTCGAAAGAGAGTTTTGGCCATTATTACCCCCAGAGTTGTAATACATGAGTGGTTCGTAAGGGTATAAATAAGCAGGGCCCCCGTCGCCCTGAGACCCACCACATCCAATTGGCCCGTTTTGTTGGGGAGCTAACGGGCCACCTTGCAGACCTCCGATTTGTTCTACTCTGTAGATACGACCAGCTTCGTCCACCATCTAATAAAAGGTTTGCGATAAAATTGCCGAAAAAACATAAAAGAGGGGTATGGTTTATATGAGTGAATAACATAGGAAGGACAGTTTGAAATGAAAGGCATACATACGAATCTGTTGTGAAAACGGCTGGGTTTTGTTTGGTCGCCCTTTGGTTTAACTAAGATTAACTGTCGACTCTGGGAGGTTTTTCAAATTTGGACTAAGCTTAGAGGTGGACATTTATGTTTAGTGGCCTAAAACCAAAGGTCGACCAAACAAAACCTAGCCGTTTTTAGAACATTACTAGATAGTGTTAACGAGAGCTTTTAGCCTGTTGTTGCCTTAAGGCGTAAATTAGTTAAGATTTTCTAATGAAGAAATTTAAGAGTTAGGATTTTAAAATAATAATTATGAAGCATGTTTCGAACCCAATAGACATTTATAACGAATTAACGAATTTGGTTGTATAGATTTTGTAACGTAAAGAATTTAGTTCTAATTAGTGAAAAGTAAAACTTATGCAATTCAATTCAAGCACACCCTAACATATATCATATTTGTAAGTTGACTTACGGTATTGCCCGGGCCCATAGAGCCTTGTAGGAGGGCGCTTGTCGCGTATAGACCCCCTCCACCCCGCCCTCCACCCATCACGTGACCACCGCCACCCTGAGCGGGGTCAGGACACACGTGACCGTACATGGAGGCGTGGGCGGCGTAGGCGTTAGCTCTAACGAATGCAGCCGCTCCAACACCCTCTTCCCAACCCTGAGGGGTGAGGATCGCCCCCGCGGGGGGGTGAGGAGTCTCGTAGATTGGACCTAGGGATGCGGCCTCTGGGTCTGGGTGGGCGTAGGTATCCCTCCGTCGATTCAGCATCAGCTGTGAACGATTTATCGTGGAACAACGGGATCGGGCGCCGCCATTGTTGTTGTTAACCAGTTCCCCTCCGACACCGCGGTGATAGTAAAAGGAGGGGTCGGATCCCGGTATTATCAGACGATTTTTTGAGGAATAACTTTCGTCTGCGTTACAAGGTGCCAAATAAAAATTAGATTCAAAAGCAATTCTCTAAAAAGTAACTATACGTCATTTTCTAAAATAGCTTTAAATGCTCTTTAACCTTATTTTTAGGTAACCAACATGATATTGCTAAATTAATGCAGCTTCCAAAGGCTAAAAAGCCATATTTTGAACCTTTAATCATATATCTCACAACACCAGGACGACTTGGTTACAAACTAAAAGCACACTTAATGTTTCGCGTAAAATTCTCTACGGGTTAGAATCACAAAACTATTGCTTATAGACCTGCGTTATTAGCTACAGGAAGTAAATCTTTCAGCATGAATACACATAAAATTTATATTTCAATTACACATTTGCTAAGTATAACGTCCAAAAGTAATTGGCGTAACCAGCATTGGAATCAGAGGGGGGGGCAATAATGATTTAGGGAGGGGCAAAACGAGCATTTTTTTAATTACAGCCATAATTTTATGAAATTTTAACAAATTTTTTGGATTTAGGGGGGGGGGGAGGCAGCCAACCCTCCCTGCCCCCCCCCCTTGAGCTAAGTCGATGTGAGTTACACACCTTTGTAAGCTGGATTGATTCCTTTGCCAAGTGTGTGATTAGATTGATTGGCAGCTGCCACTGCAGCCCCCTTCAAGACTTGCTCTATGTGTTGGGTTATTGGATTATCCACGATACAGCAAGTTGCTAGGGGGTTTCCTTGATAGTTTTGTCCAACCATTGCATCAGAACCCGCCCCGTTTAATTGTTGATTGTTGAGGGGCCACCCCTTGCTATCAACCCATAGAATATCTTCCACGTTCATATTATTGTGCCTACATACACCGTGCGACATATAAACATAATTTTTAGTTATATAGGTTTTTTGGCTTCAAATTAAGGTTTTTTTATATGAGATATTACAAACGCGCGAAATATAAACATAATTTTTATAACAAAAAAGTTTTTTTGGTTTGATTTTCTTATTTTTTACTTAAAAAACACGAAATATTATACGGGGTATCGATTTTATTAGTAAGTTGCCGAGGTGATATCTTTTGTAGTAAAAAACAAAATAGCAACGAGCAACCAATTAATAAAAAAAGAGACCGTTTAAAAACAGTAAAAAACTATGAAATTGCTTATTTTTTTGAAAATCAAGAGCAAAACCAAAATACATAAATTCAACCAAGACTTTAGCGTATTTTAAGACCCAAATATGACTTTTCTCATTTAAAAGAGACTTTTAGACGATACATGGGGTTATGGGCGGAGCCAGCATTCGAATTAGAGGGGGGCGATAATGATTTAAGGTGGTGCAAAATGAACATTTTTTGAAATTTTAGCCATAATCTTAATAAATTTCAACAAATTTTTGAATTTACTCCCTGCCCCCCCCCCTTGGCTACGCCCATGCATGGGGTAGGGGGACAGTCTCGGCCCAACAATTTAGAGTTAAAAAGACTAGGGGGTGTATTTACCTAGCACGGGAAGAGAGGGTGTTTGATGTGGTTTTAAGGGTGCCTTTTTGGTAGGAATAAGCGTCGTCTAGGATATCTTTATTGTGATTTTTGTGGTTATTCCGTAATCTACGGTAAAACCAAAAACCGAAGCTCAGCAAGCATATCCAAACCACGGCCACAAGGGTTGCTATGATCCACGGCTTTCGGAAAAACTTTAAGCCTCCGCCCGCACCTTGAGACGAACCCGGGTCGGGCCGGGAACCCGACCCGGTTATGATTAGGTCAGACCCGTAAGTAGATAACCCAACTTGACCAGGTCCTATAATGAAATCAAATAAAGGATAATAATGTATGTGGTTTGTAGATGGTATTAGTTAAAGTTTTTAATAAAATTAGAGGACAGGAATGTCCCCTAAAACCTAAACTTATCTTAAAAAGGATAAAGGGAATTTAGATATTAATTTCAAAATTCAATCGGACTATGAAATGAATTGAAGAAACTCTTTATAAAAGAGATGAAAAGACATGATGCGTAAAGTTTTAAAACACTTTTTACTTCTGGTTATGGGCTCATTCCTACTTTAGTTATCAATCCGACCCGATCATTAATAAAACCAACTTACTTTTAACCTTTTTATATGTGATGTTAAAACATCTTTGTGTTTTGCGGCCTAACATTTTGATTTCATAACTTCACCATACATGGGCGTAGAGTTGTTAAATTGCTAACTTGCTTCAACTCCAGCTACCATCTGCTCGAGTTTCTGCTCGGCCCTCGAGCATTTTTATAGCATACTGTTCTGCCTAGTGCACCGAACAGCGAGCACATATTGTGCTAACGCGCATATTAAGCAACTCAGTGTGCGTGCTCGAGTCTGGAATTTGAAGCAGAGCCTGGATTAGAGCTAGAGGAGGGCTTTTGATTAAGGAGGGGGCGAAATGACAATTTTTTGAAATTTTAGCCGTAATTATATGAAATTTTAAGAATTTATGGATTTAGAGAAGGGGGGCACTTGCCCCTCCCTACCCCCCTTCCCCCGGCGCCCTTGTCACCATAGATGTCTATGTAATTTCAAAACTTACTCATCAAAACGTATAGGGGTATGCTGTAGGGTCCTAATCCAACGGAGGTAAAAGCGGCAACTCGCAATTCGTAATTGGCTCGCGAAGTTAAATTTGATATGACGAAAGATGTGGTGGTGGAATTTGTGTCGAAAGTTATAGCACCATCTAGGATGGATAAAAAATTATTTTCTCCTTCCCCGTCAACACCACCTTCGGCACTTTCGAACGATTTCAAGTACGAGGGATCGTGGGTTCGATCCTGGCTCCGTCCCGAATTTTTAGAAGCTTCCCCACAATAAACCCGATAACCTTGGATGGGACCATTCCAATCCGATTCGGGCGGTGTATACCACGTGATAAATAAGCTCGTAGGGGTCAGGACTTTAGCATAAACTTCCTCCGGGGGTGCGGATGGGACTGCAAAAAAACATTAATAAAAAGTTGAAATAAATTTTCAACTAAACATCGCAAAAACGCTTTAAATTTTTCAATTACCATCTTCGAGAGTTTGAGCCGATAAAATTTGGCTGGGCGCACCTTCGACGGCGTCAAAAAATGGCGAGACTAAAAAATCGTATTGCGTATACTTTCTCAAATCCGTAACTAAATGGTATTCAATCAAGTTGTCCATGAGAGTGACAGTGTGATAGGGCGAAGACCGAGGCGAGGCGGATGGCTTGTATTTCAAGTAAAAGCCTTGGATGTAATTCAAATTCTTTTGCACCTTTTAAATAAATAAATTAAATAAAAATAAACATATAAATAAAATAAAAATTGCGTCCTAGCTATTTGTCCTTTTACATAATAAACCATTAGAAACTAATTTATTTGCACAACATACGCTACAACTGTAGTTTTAAATATGTCCACATGCCTTGCTGCATACAAACTTAATACATTTGCTATGCAATTTAAAGAAGGAATAAGGGGGGGGGGGCAAAAAAGTCTTTTACATAAGCTAAGTTTAAAAGTTGGACAGGACGGACGGACAGGACAACCATTATCTTCAAAGGGAGTAGTCAGCATTGGAATTAGAGGGGGGGGGGGCAATAATGATATAGGGAGCGGCAAAATGATCATTTTTTGAAAATTGTAGTCATGATTTTAATAAATTTCAACAAATTTTTGGATTTAGAGGGGGGCAGCCGCCCCTTTCTGCCCCTTCTTCCCCTTGGCTACGCCCCTGTCCTGATTACTAAGTATATATTAACGAACGTACCCGCCATTCAAGTCTTATAGTAGTCGAGGTTAGGGGTTTGGCATCGGTCAGTTTGACTACATCTGGAGCGCCTAATTTATCTTGGACCTCAGCTAAATCGTACAACGAAGCCGTCACTTCTTCTTGTATCCCAACTAACATACTACCCTGAGCATCCCCGAAACCACCAACCTTGCTCTTGGTCAGCGCCGATTCTGGAGAAAGACCCGAAGTATAAATGGGCTCAGATACGGGCCCAGGTGGACCAAGGCCGTAAGAATTTTCGGCCCGAACTATAAATATATATGGGGTGCCTGGCCTTAGACCTTCGATCACGTATCGAGGCTGAGTTATTCTACGTGCAGCCACGACCCATCCTAGTTCTGGCAGAGCGGGCGTGTAGTATTCTATCATGTACCCTATAATATGCATATGTAAATAGTTAGTGAGTAAATAAGTCAATTGGGATGTAAATTTTATATTTAAATTAAAGATAATCTTAAAAGCGAATAAATGACATGGATTTTGTGTTTAAATTCCAGTCAATTTAGAGTCGGAACATAGACTAGGTAGACTGCTCATCCCAAATGTTTTATATGGTAAAATGTGTACCATTAATCCACCATTTTGAATTTAACTATCTCCCATATCCATCTGCAGGGTACCCCATTGTTAAAACAGAAAAAGTGAGTTTTCCTTTCTCATTAGTTAATAGATTAAAAAGAATGTTAATAAATGATTTTTTTTAATGTAGATGGCACTAAATTGCTTTAACATCACATGAACACATTTATGAATTTTGTAATTGCATATAGTTTAAATTGCCGTTGTTTAATTAGCTCAAATTTTTTAATTACAATAAATTTAAATTATTATAATATGTCTTTCCCTTATTTGTGCACCTATCAAAATGGCGGAAAAATGGTACACTTATTTTAGGTTGATGAGCAGTCTATCTACTCTCATTAGTCGGAAGATATGAGAGTTAATGACAATAAAATCTCGATTCCAAACATTATGGAAAAAAAGCCTCAAAAAATGGTTTTTAAAAATTCTAAGTTCACGGTGTAACTAATTTATAAGAGGCATTTCAGTGATGGGGTCAGATGGACCCCAGACAGGTACCTATAATCCTAGAGCTCCCGTGATCGTGTTCAGACGTAGCTCTCCAACTTAACTCCAAAGAGTGGTGCCTACTAGTGCCATTACCCTCGAGGGGTTCAACTAAGTTTGGGCGGCCGGGAGGGCCTGGAAGGGTATAGGATTCTGGTATGCGATGGAATATTGCGTTTGGATTCGATGCCGATTCAACTATTAAAGCAGCTGACCAGGACGTTGACAGAATGGGAGAAGCTTTCCCTCCTATTTCTTGGGTACTACTCAATGACACTACGCAAGTGTATATACCAGTATCCGATTTTTTCAAATCTACAAAAAGGTAATAATTTTTCATTTCTAAATTTCTATTTGAAGCGAGATATTTAATAAAAATATAATTTTTTTAATAGATGATAAGTTAGGGCTTGTCTTAATATCGGATTCAGATTTGAATCGCGCGAACTTATCTTTGTTTAAATATCCTATTCAATTTCATGGGTCAAACTCGGTTGTAATTATTAATATTTTGCTTTTTGATAGTGAAAAACGTTTTTATGTTTATTTCTACTCTTGATATTAAATCTAAAATTTGCTGTTACCTAAAAATTTAAAAACATCCAACATTTAAGCTTAGGAATTTTGCATCTTACAAAATCGCTGTTATATTACGCGTCTGAAATGTGAATCTGCTGTGAATTCGAAGTATGGCAAGCCCTTACATAAAAAATAACGTCGATAAAAATTGAAGTTAACAATACATCATTCGTTACCTTCTATTTTGAGATCGCCATTGGGGAAAATCTTGAAACGGATGGGGAAATTTTGGGAATTTATGATGGTTTCATCCTTGAACCATGTCACTTTCAAATTGGATCGATTAGTGCCAGCCTTAGTTCCAACTTCAGATTCGGTCGCGTCAGTTTGGGGGGAACAGGGCAGAATTGTGAGACTATTCACCCCCAAAGTTTGATTCGAAGGTCCTCGAGCTATTATGGGTGGAGGTTGGTGGGACAATTTACCAGCCAAATTGTCGCGGTCGTTCCCTAAACAAACACATGTTGAATAATAAGTCGAGACTTAAAATATGTAATATAAAAATCAAAGACAGGACAGGTCAGACGGACATTTTTTCTAGTGAGGAGGGGGGGGGGCAATTGCCCCCTTAGTTTTAAAAACCATCAAAATGGGATATTTCAGACATTTACCTTGTAAAAGGAGCAAGGAATTAGGTCCGGGCACTATTTCGAGATATGCTTTAGCTATGGAACTACCAGCCACACTCAAGGCTGAACAGACGTAGTAGCCTTGGTCTTCCCTTTGCACTCCCGTTATTCTTAATTCACCGTCGCTAGATACCCAAAATCTACCGTGTGGTTGGTCTGGGAACATCAACACTTGACTACCCTCTCGCGTCCAATACACCGCGGGCGCTGGGTTACCTAAATCAATCATTTATTTAATTTGCTCAGTTTTTTTATTGGAATGCAAAGTTTTTTTCTTAATCAATCCCTATTTTTACCCTTGCTACGGCCGTTACCTTTCGTATTAAAATAGATATTTTAGCATATAAATAACATCTATACTCTCGTCGATGAGAAAACCCCTTATAACGCGATTTCCACTGGACATGGCCGAATTGCTTTGAATTACTTTTTAACCTTATATCGCCAGCAAGCTCAAAAATCGCTTAAAAAACTTGAATCATATCCCAAATATTTTTATTTATCTCACCTATTGTACCCTAAAGAAATATATACAAAGAAAAGCGATCGTTTACATTTGCCCGTCGTTCCTCGTAACCTTTTTCGATATGCAATTAATATATTACAACCAAGCCCTTAGGATTTCAAGACACTACATGACTGGACAAAAAAAAAATGCAAAGTTAGAGAAGGTTAATATTATAATTTTATCGCATCACTAGGATAAATTTCCCATTTATTGATGAAAAAAGAGATATTACATTATATATGACAAGAGAGACATGATACTTTTAAAGATCGACGCAAAAATTGTTCAAAGAGATGGGTTAGCCCATACAAAAAATTTAAAGATAAGTACCCGTTGTAACGCAATCGAAGGATGCTATGCCATTGAGGGGCACTCTTTGGTCTCGCGGTGTAACCACGAAAGTTGGTCTCGAATGGACGGTCAACTGGGCAGTGGCCTGGTCAGAACCAGCCCCGTTCCTAGCTTCACAAATGTAAGTGCCTTCGTCGGTCGCTTGAATCCTTTGGATTTTAAGGGATTTTTGATCTGTCATGATAGTTCTATCACCCGGGATGGGTTTATCGTTCCTCTTCCATATAACGGTGGGGTCTGGTTTACCCCGGACTAAGCATTCAAACTCGATATCTTCCCCCGCTATAGCCGTTACGTCGTTCGGTCTTTTCACGAAGTTCGGCTTAACTATTGGGTGCAAAATAGCGTCAGGGGAATTCGTAATTAGCGTTGTTGTAAAAACGGCTGGGTTTTGTTTGGTCCGGTTTTAGTCGACCAAACATAAACGGACCAAAGCGTTTTTTGGTCCCTTGTCGACCTCCAAGCTTAGTCAAAATTTGAAAAACCGACCAGAATCGACCGTTAGCCTTAGCTGAACCAAAGGCCGACCAAACAAAACCCAGCCGTTTTTAAACACTACCAGGCTATTTATTTGGAAATCACTGTATTATAATGATTAACTAAATTGAAACTCAAAAACTGTTTATAAGTGACTTATAACTTAACTGCAAGAATTTTCAAATTTCGTAATTGATTTCTTTGCAATTATAAATTGAAGTTTGTAATTCGAGAACCATGTTTATTATTGTCTACAGCTAACTACATTATCAATTTATACATGTGCTCTATTGTGCAATTCATTAATAAAATTATATAAACAATAATATTAGCCTCATTCTGCCAAACTTCTAAGGCCCATAACGATACATATACAAACTAAAATGCATTAAACCGTTTTAAAAAATAACTTGGTAACAATTTCTGTAAAATAAACTTAAAAGAGGGGCAATAATGATTTAGGGAGGGACAATAATGAAAATTTATTTAAGTTTTTGGTCATATTTTTTAGGATTTTTTGGATTTAGGGGGGGGGGGGGAGGCGCCGCCCCTCCCTGCCACACCCTGGGTACGCCCATGAATTTTTCCCATTTCTCCAATGATTATTACCGTAAACGATGAGGTTCAATGGTGTAGCCGTAATTAAATCATCATTAGATTCCGTTCCATCAAGAGCAGATTTTC
Source organism: Gordius sp. MW1 (assembly GCA_964036665.1). NCBI lineage: Eukaryota > Metazoa > Nematomorpha > Gordioida > Gordea > Gordiidae > Gordius > Gordius sp. MW1. The sequence goes on from OZ038531.1 coordinate 2,904,663, forward strand.
TTTGATGGTGATGTCTAGTTTTAGAATTGCCGGGCAGTTTGAAAGCGTAACACGAATACAGACCACTATCCGTAGTTTTAACGCGAGTTATCATTAAATTGCCCGTCGTAGTCAGGGTTAGACGGGCGTCCTTTATCGAACCCGTTAGTAAACCCCGCGGTCCACCGGATCGAATCAGACCGGACCGGGCCGGGTCGAGTTGACTTTCGGTATTGTAGTAATCGTGAAATATCCTTAGGTCGGAGCCATCTTTATTCCAACCCAACAAGTAGGTTTTGTCATCATTTTTTAAGCCTTCTAATCCACATTCCAGCACCGCGGTCTCTCCCAACGTTACCACCATTTTAATTGAACTCCCGGCCGGCAATACGCTACGTGGGCCTATTGAGATATAGTAGTGGGTAACGTGGTATGTTTGAGCATACATTTAATTTATACAGCTAGGAAACTAAAAAGCTACGCCTAAAAATACTTATATTTGATTATAATTTTTGGTCAAAATTTATTTTATTCGACGAAACATTATAAAAGCCAAGTATAAATATGGAAAATATTTAAAATATAAATACTTGTTTTATTCATTTTTTAAAAATTTGTTTTTCCAATTATACATATTAATTTAATTTCATGAATATGAATTTAATTGTGTTACAACTTGTTTGATAAAACATTTAATCAATATACATTTGGCATTATTTATAAATTTAAAGCTAAAAAGGAATAAGTTTAATCAAGAGGGAGGCAAAAAGTTTGAAAATCATGGTTGTTTTGCAAAATATAACGATAAAGTTAATATGCAAAAAAACAACACTTTATTACAAAGGGGGCAAACAGTGGGGGGGGGGGGTAGATGTCCCTCTTTGGCCCCCCCCCAGAAATATAACACAGTCAGCTAGCCATATGGGTGCTAAGCTCTCTAGCCACTCGGTATAATAGTAATAATGTCGCGAACGAATGTCATATAAAAGCTACCATCATACCAATACGGCATTCCAGCAGTCTGAAATAATATATGCTACTACTGCGTGTCTAAACGTTATTAATCATATTCAACACAACCCAGCTCCTACTTCACCTCTCCGTGTACATTTTGGGTTTGAGGAGAGGAAGTGGGCCTACTTCCCGCTGTTAATCAGGACATGGGTGGGTGCTGTCAAAATGTCTAGTCCGTCGTGCCATGGGCGTAGCCAAGGGGGGGGCTGCCCCCTTGTAAATCCAAGAATTTGTTTAAATTTATTAAATTATGGTTAAAATTAAAATAAAATTATGATTTTGCCCCTCCCTAAATCATTTTTGCCACCCCCCCCCCCTCTAATTCCAATGCTGACTACGCCCATGCGTCGCGCCATCGCATAATTCCAATAGATAGTGCAAAAAGAAAACGGACAAATACAATATATAGGTAATCATGAGCGTAGCCAGCATTGGAATTAGAGGGGGGGGGCAATAATGATTTAGGGAGGGGCAAAATGATCATTTTATAAAATTTTAGTCATAGTTTGATAAATTTCGTTAAATTTTTGGATTTAGAGAGTGGGACAATAACGATTTAGGGAGGAGAAAAATAGTTTTTGAAATTTTAACCATTATTATATTAATTTTCAAAGAATTTCTGCTATTTAATGGGGGGTAACTGCCTCCCCCTGGTTACGCCCACGGAACGAAGTAAAATTTTAATTCCATAATTAAACTAGAATTCAGTTATTCTGAAATGCGTTAGGGAGGGAGGGGGAGGGGGGTTTGTGCACTTTTTCGTGTCAAACTGTGTGTGTTGTGCCCCGGGGAAATAAATGCAAAGTAAGTAAAAGACCCTTATAAATAATGTCAACCCCTTCACACCACACATAACATAAACTAACCCCTCCCCCCCCCGTTCTGTGTAAATGATGGAGCATAAAAATCGAAGTTCTTAGTCAATTTGGGGACCGGTCGCGAATGCAATGTCCAGTTAATATCATTTGTCCAGTTTAAAAAATCGATAAAACTACCACTTGGCAAGCTAGCGGGCTGGAATTAAAGTTAAATAAATGTGCTCATACATTACTTCGGTCATTACACTAGTGTTGTAAAAACGGCGGGGTTTTGTTTGGTGGACCCTTGGTTGGAGTCGACTTAATATAGGCACAAAATTTGTTTGGTCCGTTTTTCTTAGTCGACCTCTAAGCATAGTCGAAATTTGAAAAATAGACCAAAGTTCGACCAAACAAAACCCAGCCGTTTTCACAGATTACACTAACACCCATGGCTATGGTGGGCTATTATGTCAAAAGAGGTTAGATTTATCGTCAAAATTTCTGATCAGAGGGCAAGAGTGATTGATTATTGTTTATCGGTAATAATCGATATACCAATAACTTTGATTCGAGCTTTGTGACTTTTCACTTGTCCGTACGCGTTCGTGGCCTGACACCAGTATACACCTCCGTCGTCTGGTTGTATTTTTAAGAAAAATAAGGAACCATTGGGTAAGACACTTCGGTACGAGGCGTTATCATCCCTCTCAATAGATACCTTGCAAATTTAATCATTTTTCAAACTTAGGTTTAAGGACATTACATAATGATCGAGGCGCAAATGAGCAAAGAATCGCAAAATCACAAATTCATATAAAATTTATGTAAACATTCAAACTTTTATATAAAATTGGCTAGTTTAGTCATTCACCTTTCAACCAAAATTATAAAATATAAACTTATAACGCCTGATTAAAGAGAATAAATTTCACAGATTTATTGGAATATTCGTGGCAAATCATATAATATAATGTAAAATGATGTATTTTCAGTGCTTACTAATTCATCGTCATGGAACCAGGATATTTTAGACTGGGCTTGGCCTCCAACTTTACAATACAGGGTTGCGGGTTCGTTCATATTTATAATTTGATCTGATGGATGTTGTATCAGGAACGGACCTCTTTTTTCCCCTACAATAAAATCGACAAAAAAATATTATTACAAACTGCTATTCGTGTTGTAAAAACGGTTAGGTTTTGTTTGGTGGACATTTGGTTCAACCAAGACTAACGTTCGACTCCGGTCTATTTTAAAATTTCGACTAAGCCTGGAGGTCTACTATGAAAAACAGACCAAAAAATCTAAGGTCTGTTCATTCATGTTTAGTCGACTAAAACCAAATGTCGACTAAACAAAACCCAGCCGTTTTTATAAGTCTACTAACTATGTTTACGTTTCTGCAAAACTTTGTATATAAGATCAATTTTTAATTATATATATCTATTTGGAAGGAGATGTATATAAGAATCATGAATTTTTATCCAGAACCCGACCTGTGCATGAATTTTTCCAAAAAATCGCAGATAAATTCATTTAAATGTGATTTTTAATGCTATACTTTATTAAAAATTTGTGCGCATATACATTTGTTCAAAAGCAACAACCTGCACAAGTTGCCAATAAATATTTATATATAAAGGTGATTAGTAGAAAAAAAACAAAATGAAATTTGGGCTCGGGCGAGGTCGAAAAAATTAAAGCCAACCAGCGGTCATTAGGTAGTCTATATGCGAAGTCATTAACAGAAGCATAAGTCCCCAGCCAAGTAAAACCCCGTATAAGTTTCCACATCAATAATTGAAAAATCACAAGTTGGACAGGACAGACGGACAGGACGGACAACCAAAAACGAGCCCATAAATTGCGCAGTAAAACCCCGTATAAGTTTCCACATCAATAATTGAAAAATCACAAGTTGGACAGACGGACAGGACGGACAACCAAAAACGAGCCCATAAATTGCGCAGCCATTAATATGAAAAATGAACTAAACTAAATTATTTATGAACAATTAAGCAAAGCCAAAAGCATTATAATAACCTAAAAATTTCAAAAATTAAACCAACATCCTAAATTATAAAAAAAACTAATTGTATAAACAACCAATAAATTGCATAGCAATTAAAAGAAATGCTTAAAACGTTAAAAATCACAAATTAACACTACAATAATACTAAGATTTCAATTAAAATGATTTGAAAACCGGTGTAGGCTTATCGTACATTGTCCTAGATAATAATAATTGTAAAAAAAATATATGATATTTTTCAATTATAATTTAAACTGAGCTACCCCCCCCCCCGGCTTCCCATATATAAAAAGCTTAACCATATTTCGCTATTTTTTTATGTATATAAATGACATGGGACCAATAAAGGGGGCTGGGGGAGCTGGTATATAAAAACACATAAGAAATCAATAAATAATCATCGTAAAAAGACAATGTGTGCCTTGTTTCTAGTTCTCCTAGCAAAACCAATCAATATTTCTCCAACCTAAATAAGAAGTCGATTTGAAATCAAAATACAAAAATAATACTAATCTGGACATAATTTTTAAATTAAGCAACCATAAATTTTAGTTTTATATCATAAAAAAATGGTTATTACACGATTAAATTGTTAGCTAAAATTGCAACAATCTTAGAGAAACTTTAAAATTATTTTAAAATCTAAATTATAAACGGAAGCATCTGACCATTTTCAAATTTAATTTTTTTAGACATCATATATATTAGAGGCCTGCATGGGTGACCCGAAACCCGACCAGAAGTTCGGGTTTGAAAAATTTAAAACGCTTTCAGGTCGGGTTCGGGTTGAAAAAAAATGACTTCATAGACCTTTAATATATATTAAACGAAGTTCATTTGCTTCCTAGCTACGCTAACTTCTTCTTTTTAATTGCTATTTTTCTATTAATCTCTAATATAAATGTCTTTAAAAAAAAACTTTAAAAAAAAATTCGTAAAAGTTAATTGCTTTTTTAGCTTTCCCGCTAAAGTGGTGATGGTCAGTGATAAAAATTGAAAGTGCGAAAAGTGAAATGATTAATTAATTTATATGTCAAACTGTTCCACAACCAGGAAACATGTCACCTTTTAGTCTCTGCCTTATCTCAAAACTTGGACACGAGATTAAAAAAGGCAGTTTTTTGAAAAACTTTAATCTTGATAAAATCATGGAAAAAACGAATTTGGGAATTGTTATTGATACACTTTTAGACAATTTAACAACAACTCGAGCAAAAAAATATCTTAAATATCCTAGTCTATGTATAGATATTACAAATTATTACAAATTTTATTATTTATGCTGAGGGATAATTACTTTATCTTTCACAAAAATACGTATAAATTCATAAATATTCAGTTTTGAGTGGCACTGGTCAGCCATAATAAGGCAGGAATACATTAATATTCAAGAGGCGTTGCTCTTGGAAGTTTTTCACCAATTATATATAATAAAAAAGTAATTACTATTATGTTATTCTAATGTTAATTCGCAACCATAATTGACTATATTAACACAAAGAAGGAATTAAGCCTTTTTAGTTTACAGAACCGAGGGGTCAATCATAACTCTTATTTATAAAATTATTAATATTTTACATAAAAACTTTTATTATTTTTTCGCATATTTAACAAAATTTTAGTTCTAAAATCCCTTTATTAACCCCCCCCCCCCCCATGCCCCTCTTCCATATATTTAATTCTATAGCACATCCCACCACTACCGAGAGTAGTTGTAGGACCTTTGTCCACTTTTAAGCTGAACACAAGCAAAATAATACATCTAGATAATGCATTGGCTAGCAATGTCCACAACAACAAAAGAATCTGATGAGTGTCCATCCATTACCATTATTAAAAAATAAAATAATACCCCCCCCCCCCCCCGATTCTTATTAAAGAAGAAATTCCTATAATAATAATCTTATAATAATAGAATTAGTGAATAATGAAAGAAAAAAGTAAAGCCGCTGAGTTAAAGTGATAATCCATTCTTAGTATATAACCATATAACGAGAACAAAAAGTAAAGGAGAGGATACTATAGAAAATTCTAACCTTTTTAAAGCATTAATACTATAATACTAATACCTCGTCTGATGATGACAAATGGTGGAGGTGCCTGCCTCTAGATAGCGTTAGATATCTTTTATTGAAAACTTATTTTTTAACACATGGGGTTAGAACTTAGAAGTGGAATGAGAACCAATAGTAGAAATATTATTAAAGATTAAGGTAGAGGCATGGTCAGGGGAGCAGCAGCTGTTTTTACTCCTTCCTGAACAAAAATCACTTTTTTTATGAAGGCAAATTGGTTGTACATTTTTGTAGAGAAATTATTATTTTAAATAAATTCTCCATGTATACATGGGTGTAGCCAGGAAGGGCACCTTCTAAGTTTTAAAAGCCGTTAAAATTTATATAATAAGGGCTAAAATTTCGAAAAATTATTATTTTGCCCCCCCCCCTTCCTTTAAATCATTAATGCCCCCCTTCTCTAATCCAAATCCTGGCTACGCCCATGCATATATACATAATAGCAATTAATAACATTATTCATATAAGAGCCCCCCACCCTCAAAAAAATAGAAATCATGGTTAAGCCTAGGAACAGAAGTTTTACTATAATGCCACAAATATATGACAAATTTCTAAAAAAAAATTAAATTAGATGTAGTTAAATTACGGTTTAAAGTTAAAATCGTATATTAGTATATTTGAATTTTTGCTTTAAAGGCGCGGGGGGGCAAATGCCCCTCAGGCATATTTTTCAAATTCTCCAACCTCACCCCAATTTCGTAAGCTTTGTTTAACAGGGGGGGGGGGGGGGGGGGGGGGGCTTGATGCTAACGGGTGCTTGCAAAACCTAAAAACCTAATTCGGTGGTAAACATGTTAATCGCGATGCAAGGCACGCCATAGTGCCCCTATTAAACATAATGAACCGAGAGAGAAAGATTCAATTAGATAAATTAATTCCCTACACAATATTGTAGTCAAAAAATATTTATCAAATTATAAAAATAATTGGGCCTCGGCCTCGGGTCTGAGGGGGCAACCCAAACCGAGGGTCCGACCCGGGGTTTTAATAAAAATTCGCGCCAAGTAACCTTTTATAAAATATGATTTAAATAAACCAAACTAGATATGTAAAATTTCGAATCAAAATTGCTTTAAAAAATCACTATTTTTATAAAGGTAGATTTTTACGTTTAAAATAATAATTATAACTTGAATAAATTGCAGCATGAATCGAACTTATCCTCGTCTTAATTACGAATCCCAACAATAAACTTGTTTTTAATTAAATGGTAAAATGAATTTTTAAATAGCTCAACAATTTCTGTTCGAAAAAAAACCGGGCCAGGCCGGGCTCGAGTCACAAATAAAAAAACGGGCTCGAGCTTAAGATCTCCATACACATTAAAAGATATGGCCACTTTACACAAAATTAACATCTTCATAATTTATAACTAAAAAAATTGAAACTTTTTAGAGACAAATTTTTTTGACTTTCTACTAGCGAGGAGGTCGGGTGACAAAATTTAGCTGCTGTCGGACAGAACGCGACATCTGAGTGATAAAAATTTGGTGACATTAATCCTACCTGTCTCCCTCCTTTTAACACCTGGCCATCATTGTCATGCCCCTACCCCCTGCACCTCTTAATCTTCATATATAATTTCTCACATAAAATACACTTATTATAGCACGAAACTATAAATACCCGACGCGTTAAATTTGTGTAATGGCCACGACTTAACTATAGAAGAGTGACCTCATTTTACGTTGCCATGGGGGAGGGGGGGGCAAAGAGGGGCGTCTGGCCCCCCCCCCCCTCCCATCCCCTAGATCAAACTTTCTAATATCTTTATTCCCATTTTTATACGAAAATCGAGTCCATAAAAATTCGAAAATTGCCATATAACATAATTGTCAATTTATTTTTCTTATATTGTTAACTAAAAAGCTATAAGATAAATAAAGAATAACGCGTTCCTCACTTGTTTTAGCCCACCGACCACATGAAAAAAATAGATATAATTCTAAAAAACCATAAAAATGCGTTATAAATAATATTAATATGGGCTAAAATTAAAGGTTTTCAACATTAATAATTCGTGCAATTGTCGAAGTTGAGACGTAAATGACACCTGGCTACTACAGCGCTTAAGTCCTTTTAATAGAGGTGTATTATAATAAGACCCCCTCCAGAGAGAGATAGAGAGGCTAAGTGCGCTTTCGTAATAATACTTAAAAAAGTTTTTGACCAGCTGTTTACAAATACAATGTATGCAAAATGTAATTATCATAATTACCCAAACCACTCGTCTAAGGGGGTGAATCTACCCCCCCCCCCCCCCTTGCCATTCCACTAAATTATTTTCTTTTGATAGTTGCGAAAACAAAAGCGGTAATTTGGTAAAGAAAACGGCAAAACTAGAAAAAGAAAAACAATTATAAACTTTAGATGTAAAAATGATTTTGAATTTCACTTTGTGTATATAGAATATCTAAAAAATCTATAAACAACTATATATGAAAAGCTGTATTTTGGGCGAATTTATACCGTAAAACCGATTAAAAGTTAAAAAAATCCTTATGGTTCTTAAAATAATAATTTCAGATTATTTATATTACCCCCCCCCCCCCCCGATTATTGAAACTAGTGTTGTAAAAACGGCTGGGTTTTGTTTGGTCGATCTTAGGTGACTAACTAACGGTCGACCTGGTCCGTTTTTCAAATTTCGACCAAGCCTAGTGGTCGATTAGGAAAAAGTGACCAAAAAAAATCTTTCGTCTGTACATGTTTAGTCGACTAAAAACAAAGGCGGACGAAACAAAATCCGGCCGTTTTCGCAACACTAAACTTACGTCTCACACAACAAAATAATAATTTAGCGAACATTAGTCGGAATGAGCTAAATGATATTTTTTCTTTCAAGTACAAATGGAATTTTGTCAAATAAAATATATGCTTTCTTTAATTTTTCAAGAGGGCATATATACCTTCATGCCCCCCCCCCCGCAAATTAAGCCTTACAAAATATTTATTTTGCGAAAAGATTAAAATTAAAATATCAAAATTATTTTTGTTAAAAAATCTCATTTTTCGGAGTTTAAATTAGTATTAAAATTATAATGAATATGTGGGACCTAAAAAGGTATATATATATGAAGGAATGAATACTAGTTTAGAGTGTATTATTATCTTAGGATAATCTTAATCTTATATTTTATGTTTTAAATAAAGCGAGGTAAAGTATCAAACCTGCCCCACAAAAATAAAATTTATCTACCATTTATTAAAAGCGAACTAACTAAACGGGTAGTTTAATTTAAATTAAAATATTTTATTTTTAAGAAATTAAAAAATATAATATCGCGTGTGCGCTTAATTTTTACAAACTAAACGGTAAAAGTGTAAGCGTTTAAAAATGCGTCTCTAATGTATTATGTACAATGTACATAACATACTAACCATGAAGTAAGTATAAGTACCATGTTTTATGCTTCAATGTTGAATTTAGGTTAATCAAATAAACTCAGCTTCCCTTCCTCTTAAAAATAAATCTCAGAAAATTAACAGGGTTTCTAAAAATTAAATGCTAGAAGGGGAAGGGGGGGGGCAAGGAGGGGCAATTGCAGGCGTGTAGCCAGGATTTTCTCAAGGGGGAAGAAAAATTTAAAAAAAAATTTCGACACTTTTATTTATAATGTAACAAAAGTAAACTTCGCGTACAATATATGCGAAACTTCAAGGATCTATATAACCAGCTTTGGAAAAATCTCTTCTCTTCATTAATCAGAGCATTTACTATCGATTTTATACCTTAAAAAAGGACGTGGACCTTCAAAACAATTTTCAAATTTTGGTCAAGGGGGTAGAAAATTCCCGCTTTCTGCCCCCTTGGCTACGCGAAAATTGTTTTTAATATTAAAATTAAGGTTTTATCTTCTCACCCTAGATAGACACTGGCCAATGTCAAATTTATATTATTTGTTTAAAAAAGTTATTTTTACCTGTAATGGATGGGATGGGACAATAAAATAGAATAGAAACTAATATCCAACGGAATTCCATGATTTTATAAGACTTGGCCTTCCATAACAACTTTGTTTGGTTTGTCAAATTGAATTTTATCAATGCTAAGAATTGAAAAAATCCTTGGGAATATCATAATATCATAGCATAAATTTGAATAATTTATACATATGGTTAATAAGATAAAATCCGCGAATCAATTTATTTATAATATATTGATGATATTTTAAATTAATTTTCCTATGCTATGATAGGAAACTGTGTTTGTAGAGACAAGACAAGACCAACAACCAACAATGAGGGAGACTTGGAAATGAATGAATGCTAGCGGATAACAACATGGGTAGTAATGTGGGGTTGGGTAAAGTAGGCATATTTTATGTAGGAGCTAGGAGGAGGGAGAGGGTTGGTTGAGTGCATTTTCATGTCAAAACTCATTTATTATTTAACGAGAATGACCACTGAAAATCAATAATTTTTAATGAATATTTATTAAAATATTTATTAAAGGCATTTATAGCCAATATATATTTAACACATGTTTAAGACATAAATTTTTATATGATTTTAACCTATTGATTTTATGTGGAAATTTTTAAATCCTTAATTATGCTTAACTATAAACGTTAAATATATTGTGAGCATTAATTGTCGAAACCATGTTAAAAGACCGGTAAATTATATTAATTAAATTCATATGTTACATTAGATATTATAAAAACATGGATCTTTAAGACCTTGATTTTACACTGTTTTGATGTCTATTTCAGGAAACAAAAGGTATTCTTTGTTTGAATTCAAGATCTCCACTGCTTAAAATGCCTAAAATCCTCGAGGTTACACGCACAAACGATCGCCTTTCATTGAAACATTTATACATATTAAAAATATTTTTTATATATTAAAATTATACTTTCTCCTTATGATGGGATGAATATAATTTTCCATTAAATTCCGATCTAAGGCTAATCCATGAAATGATTCAAAGACGCCAGCCGAGTTAAGATCAAAACCTCAAGATTAATTTAAGCGAGTAGAATGACGCAGGTAGATAAGAGTGTTGCTGCTACGCGACGTCAAAGAAAAATACCGCCTCAACATCCATAGGTGGCCCCGTTATAATTTTTATCCATTTAAAAACTATGTATCATCACAATGTTTCATTAGTTAAGGAAATGCGACCTCAGGCGTGGTAAATATAAGAACAAAGTGATCAGCCTTAAATTGTATTTATTTTGTGTCGTCATCTTTCTATAACACTTAGGACTTGTCTTAATATCGGATTCAAATTTAAATCGAGCGAATTTATCTTTGCCTAAATATCCGATTCAATTTTACGGGTCAAACTCGGTTGTAATTGTTAATGTTTTGTTTTTTGATCGTTAAAAACGTTTTTTTTTGTTTATTTTAACTTTTGAGATTAAATCTAAACTTTTGATACCTAAAAATTTAAAAACATATATAACATTTAAGCTGAGGAAAATTTTTGCATCTTGCAAAATCGCTGTTGTGTTATGCGTCCGAAATGTAAATCTGCTGTGAATTCGAAGCTGAGACACGGCTATGTAATAACCCGTACGACGATTTTTGCTGGTCAGCAAAATTCGATAAGACAAGCCCCTAATCCTTCTACTGAATCTTAAATTTTATGGTTATTAAATAATTTGCTCTTTAATGATAGAAATCCTAATTTTTTTAATTTTTGAAGAAAAAATATTAAAATTTAGTACGTTTAATTTTAAGGAATAACTTTAAAAAATTGATTAAAAAAAGCCAGACAGAAGGAGATAGAGGATAAGGAGACAAACTGTGTAACTAAATGTCAAAACGTCATCTCTTATACAAAGTTAGTAAGTCGGTAAATGACATAAAAGGTGACATAAATAATGGCGGGAAAGATTATAAAGTTCACGTTATGTAAATGAGATTAGTCTCATTACTAAAATTAAACTTTTAGCATGGCCCCCGTTTCAAAGAAAATCATTTAAACTTGTTTAATTTAAATTAATCTTGGGATCTGTAAAAAACAATTATCAAATATAATCTTTATATTTTTTATATCTATAATAATTTTATAAAAATTTAAAAGCTAATATTAGAATTAAAATTAATTTTGTATATTAATAATAAATCACCTGCTGTTATATTTTATATTGTCGCTATTAATCCATTAAAAATGCTTTTAATTAAACAATGTGATTTTAGAAAATAATGAAACATAGTATAAGTAGTTGGTATTGGTAGTTGTGATGTGTGTATATATAAATCTAAGGGTATATCAATTAAGAGTTCAACGTTCTTAATTAATTCATTAATTAAAGTCTTAACAGTATGAGGACAATCAGAGATGATATCTTAAGTGTCCAGTTAACCTTAAAGCGACCAAGAGATATTGTATATTAATTGCTGCTATGGACTCATTTTTGGTTGTCCGTCCGTCCTGTCCAACTTTCTATTTTTTCATAATTGCTGTGGAAAATTTTACGGGATTTTAATGGCTGTGGACTTATGCTTCTGTTAAAGACTTTTATTCTGCTTTCGCTTATTGACTAGCTAATGACCGCTGGTTGACTTCATGTATATAATTATTAATTTAGAGTTCTACTTTTTATATTATACCCGCCACAACCTAAAAACTATAAAATATATTTATTTATCAAAAAGTTATTTATTTTTTTGCGGAAACTAAGAGGAAATCAAAATTAAAGCATTCCATATGTTTTTTTTATAAAATTCGATTGATTTATTATTACTTAGATGTAATTAAATTTGGTCAATTTTATTTTCAATTTTTTTTAATTATATGAATTAGAAATTAGACAAGCTTTAGTAATTTCATTTAGAAGGTGGACTACATTTATTTTATCGAAGATATCTGAGAATTTTACAATTAAATATTGGCAAAGCTATCGGCATTTAAAAATAATAAATAATTTTAAAATAAATAAATATTTTGTAATGTTGATTTTATACTTTTTCATTAAAATTTCAAATTAAAAAAAGCTATTTACTAAATAAAACTCTTTAGTTTCTTTATATGTACTTTATGTACTATAAATAACACGCTTTTATATTGTCACATTAAAAAAGTGGCAACCCATTAAAAACTTTATTAATCCGTAAAAATAGATCACACTTTGCCGGGTTTTTTAATATAAAATAAAATAAATTAAACTCTCGACCTCTTGCTTATTTATTGATTTTTTTTCTTCATTTCAACAACGCCTATTTATATCTTATAAATAAATAAATAAATAAATAAATAAATAAATAAATAAATAAATAAATAAATAAATAAATAAATAAATAAATAAATAAATAAATAAATAAATAAATAAATAAATAAATAAATAAATAAATAAATAAATAAATAAATAAATAAAAAAATAAATTAATAAAATATAAAAAAAATAAAATAAAGGCAGGTGTGAACACGAATAGCAAAACCATAATAAAGCATTTTTTATGCGGTGTACTTTGTGTAATGTATAAAATATAAAGTAACAACTCTTACGCAGCTGTTGGCTTATAGAGTTAAACCTGGAAAGATTAATGCGGCTTGGCAAAACAAAATTTTCTCATTCTTATTTTATTTTGTGGTGAACTTATTTTCAAATCAAAAGTTAAAAATTAATTTAACTATAAATGTTTTATTTATTTAAAAACAATTTTTAACAAGAAAAGAATTAAATTTTGATAAATTGCTTTCGCGATTTTTCATTTTTGTTAGTAATTAATGTCTAGAATGCACGACAGTAGACAGACATAAGATGAGACTACTACGACAATTAGAAAAGTGCTGTCACAAATTGTGATGTCGCATTCTGCTACAACATAGTACATACAAAGTAACAATATCACTTTTGTTTTACCTTCCTCTTTTTTAAAATATCCAATAAGATACTATTTTTCACACAAGAAGGGTCTAAATAATAATATGGTTAAAAATGTATCAATAATTCTGAAAAAAGAGTAAACCTAGTTAAATTATACATTAATAAAATTCATTTAAATAAAGTTAATTGAAACGGGCACTTCGAGTCAATTAAATAAAAAAAATATTTCCTTATACATATTAAATTTAGCTAGAAGGAGGCGAGGAGGGGCATTTGCCCCTGGCCCCTTGAAAATCAATAAATTGTTTTGTTTCGATGTTTTAAAATTTACCCATTTTATCATATGATTGGCTATTAGAAATTGTAAAAAGTTGATTGCTCTAAATGTATGTGACAAATGTCATAATTGTCAATTAGTGGCTGCTTAGTGTTTCTAGTGTTTTGTAATTGAATTATACGATTTTTTTCATTGGGGATAGTTATTATTTTCTAATAGGGACAAATAAAAAGTTAAATTGTAGGATTTATAGGAGAAAATGTTGTAGATTTCCTTTTATTTATTTTTATATTTGAATTAATTTTATTTATTATAATTTAAGCAATATACTTCAAAAAGATATTAAATTCGCTAATTTTTAATTTGTATACTTTATTTTTGACCATTACTTATATAGTAAATGACAAAAATATTAATTTTACATGTCTCATAAATGACAATATATCCACAAACTTTATTATATATAGGGCAGAATTATTTAAAATTTATTGTAAAATTAACATGTGGATTTATAGATAAATTTTGTAAGCCATTCTACATTTAAATTTTGTCAAGTAAATTTTAATTTTTGCAATGTTAGATAAATATAACTATATCGCGATAAAACTTTATTACACTTGTTCGAATGGACTTACTATATTTAGTATGTGGAAATATTAAGTCATTTTTATATTATCAACGTTCAAATGAGTATTTTTTTAATGGCTAAAATTGGAAAATATTTGAGTTCGAAACCATTAAAAAAAACTAGTAATGTATTTGATTCCTACTCAAAGAATATTTATTAATCATCAGGTCGTTAAATATTAAACTGTCCCCCGCCCCGTATAAAATTTTATTTGTTATAGCATTAGTAATAAAAATAAATAGCACAGATGAAATAATGTGCCCAACTGTGGTCAACTCAGATTGCTTTTTATGTATAATCTAGTCTAGTCTAGTCTAGTCTAGTCAGACCCATGCAGTTATTTGCTTCATATTTCTGGTAATAATGTTGTAAAAACGGCGGGATTATGTTAAGTCGACATTTTCAAATTTCGACTAAGCTTAGAGGTCGACTAAGAAAAACAGACCAATTATGTTTAATCGGCTAATATCAAAGGCCGATTTAACAACACTTCTATGTACAAATTGAAAAAGCTCGAGGACCTAGAGATGGGTAAGATAAGAATTTAAATGAGAACTGAATGAAAAATATAAAAATACAGGGCAGATAGAATATTTTTTACAAGGGTCGTCATATAAATTGCATATAAATTTTATAGTATTAGGGCCTAAATGGGTATTTAACCTATGGCGGACATGATTAACGAAAATTGGCTAAGGTGGTATGGGCATATACTAAGAATGGAGACGAATGATGTAAATCGAAAAGTACTGGGCATGGAGGTACCGGGGAAGAGACGACCTCGTGTGTCACGTGGAAAGGGCAAGTGGACAAAGTTATAAAAACTAAGAAGAGAAATCAGGACATGGCCCATACTAGTGCTGTAAGAAGAGCTGGGTTTTGTTTCGTCCACCTTTGGTTCAACTAACACTATCTTGTTTAGGTTAGTCCACCAAAATTAAGGGTCGACCAAACTCAAAACCGAGCCATATTTACAACACTAGCCCCTATCCGCTATGGAAGAAATTATTAAACCAACCCCACGGTTGTGGTGGGGTGGGACCTAATACATGACAACGTGTAGTCAACTGCCTCATGTAGTCAACTGCCTCAAAAATTATTTTATTTTCAAGCTTAGGGCTACTTCCAAATTTTATTTTCCATTTACGCAATAAAGATGTAAATTATTCCGGGGGGGGGGGGTGTTTGTCCCCTTTGACCCCCCCTCCCCCCTTCTTAACTGATATAAAGGCTGCACGAACTAAACATAAATTATTGGAATAATTTGGACTGGGCGCGTATACCAAGTATGATTGATGGGGCTTGGCTTGACTCAGTTGATTTTCACCTGAGCTTTATCTGTACAAAAATTATTTCTCACCTGCGGCCACAAACTACTCCAAAAAACAATGTCGCGAAAATTCGCACCTGTAATTTACCTGTAACATTTACCTGTGTAGTCTACCTGAGATAATTACATGTAATTATGTTTTGACACCTTTCAAAAAATTAAATTCAAAATTTATCATTTTTTATATGAAAAAATTGTCAAATAATTTTATTTTAAAAAATTTATAATTTTATTTTATTTTATAAAAATAAACTTTTTTATTAATAAATTTATTTGTGAATTGCAAAATGCATAATTTTAAGCTATTTTAAAAAAGCAAAATTTATCCACCATAAAAATCGTTTATAAAGGTGCTACCATTAATTAAAATCAATAAAATTCTCGAAATTACCCAATTCTATTAATTGCTATGCAATGTATGGGCTAAATTTTGGTTGTCCGTCTGTTCGTCAGTCCTGTCCTGCCCAACTTGTAACTTTTTTTAATAAGTGCTGTGAAAAATTATAGGGATTTGGACATATGCTTCTGTTAAAATCTTTTATTTTGCTTTAGCAAATTTTCGATAACTTTTTATATCGTATTTTTGGGAATTAAATTAACATTTCAAAACACCAATTTTGCGAGAAAGGTGGAAATAATACACATGAAGTTGATCAAAACATAATTACTTTATTTAGAGATTAAATTAAACCATTTTAAAAGGAGATGTTAAGGTGTTAGTTAATGATTTATTGCAATAAAATTAAATTAAACTATGTTGAACAACGTTTTGATTGATTAATTTTTCCCCCCATTCTCCCAAAATAAATCAATAATATCAAATTTCTTGATATATACTTTATTGATCGCCATTTTAAAGAGTTAAATAATTTATATATCTATTTTAAATTTGTTTTTTAGCAAATAATTTTATGACAAGGGGTTGAACTTAAGAAAAGTCTAGAATGGTTTTAAACTTAAGCCGATTACGATATTGATATGACAATAGAAAAACTCAAGAGTCTGTAACTCTTATAAAAAAAAGCACTAAAGGATATGTGAAAAGTTTACAGTACAAAAGATTGGGGAAGGAACAAGTAAAAAATAAAATTACAAAAAACAGTTTTATATGCTAAAAATAGTTTATAATTTATAATATTATAAATTTCCACAGCAATTATCTAAAAATTATAAGTTGGACAGGACAGGACGGACTGACGGATGGACGGACAACCAAAAGTAAACCCATAGATCGCGTAGCAATTAAATATGAATTAAAATTTAATAGATATTTTTTAACCACTTTTAAATTGAAAAATACATATTTAGATTTAAAATCACCTTTCCTACCTTTTTTTTATAAATAACGATTTTTTAATAGAGGTTTATTTTCAAATAATTGTGTATAATACATGCTACAATATGGTAAATAAATGAGCAGGCATAGAGCCATGTCCTTGAAATTGTATTAGATTTTTCTTTGGGTTCGTGTGTAGTTTGAAGTAATAAATTTTGATATTCGTTTAAGAAATTGGCCCCTAAATGATCAAGGAGGTGGCCACTAATCGGTCGAAATTTTTTACACTTTTTTTCAGAAGAGATGAGGTTTTATTAAAATCAATGGAAATCTTATTTTTTGTAATGGACAAGACAGGACGAGACAGGACAGGACGGGGCACTAGGATTTATAACTTTGTAGTAAAAATTCCATAGCAATTAATACGAACTTTGATCTGAGATAGTCCAAGTAATTAAAAGTTTATTGTGCGATAACAAATAGATTAGATAGTTAATATTTCCGGTGCTAAATTTTAATGACTATTATACATTAAAGAAATTTGCTATTTTTATGTTTTGCAAGTCTTGGGAAACGTTTATGGCCTTCGATTTTTAATTTTTTCAAAAATCCTTTGTAAACAAAATTGTTTATTGTATATTTCAAATTTTAATTTATATATTTATAGATTTAAATATGGGAAATAAGAGGGTTTGTATATATAATTTAAGATAATCTTAGTAATTATTGTAAATTATAATATTTAAATAAGATGTGCTTGGAAAAGGTATAATTTTGCCAATTTTTATATTTAAAGTAAATTATAAAAAAAATTTTTATCTACATGAGGTACATGTAGATTTCTAATAGTTTTTCCATAACAATAATGATTCTTCTTTACCTTTAAGGGACTGACCATTAACAATTTTTAAATTAGAGTAGATTTAAGCAATGTCTACACTAACCAATCCGACTCAATACAAAAATCTCCCTTTAAATTAAAAATTCAAAACATTTTTCGACACTTTTATTTATAATGTCATAAAAATAAACTTCGCGTACAATATATGCGAAACTTCAAGGTGCTATATAACCAGCTTTGGAAAAATCTCTTCTCTTCATTAATCAGAGCATTTACTATCGCTTTTATACCTTAAAAAAGGACATGGACCTTCAAAAAAATTTTCACATTTTGGTCAAGAAGGTAGAAAAGTCCCGCTTTCCACCCCCTAAGCGCCTGATATAGTGCATATATTTGGCCTTTTTAAAATGAACTTAAACGAACAAGTTTAAAATAATATTTATTTTCCTATTATAAACTATTTGTAATTAATGCTCAATATTTTCGCTTCGCGCTCAGTCAACCCCACCCAATATTTATTTTTAATTTCAACCCGGGTATAACATAGATATAGATCGGCTCTCCTAAAATAACTAGATATTAAATTTTATTTTAAAGAAAAAGTTGACGCAACGGCTTTATTAATGTAATTTAGTTGGTTTTGATTTTTGAAAATTTGCTATCAAATAAGGGAAAAAATGAATGACAGAGTTTTTCGAGAATTTCCTGACCAGAATAAGATATTTCTTAATGTAATAACAAATTAATAATTTAAAATGAATAAGACTATTTCGTTATACTATTTTCTAAAACGATTCGCTATCAAAAATAATGAAAATGCATAGGCAGGGCGCTGCAAAGTCTATATATTTCAAACTAAACCCTACCCCAGCCCATCACATACATTTTAAGGTTTTAAACCAGGACATGACCTAAAATTTGGTCAACTTTTTTTAACCCGAACCCGAACCGACCCGGGCATTGGGTGACCTGGGCAGAACTCTATAACTTTCGAAAGATATAGTTTTTTACATGGTGATAACCTAAACAATATAATGATTGTCTCATAAATTTATCGGGGCCTTAATACTAATGTTGTAAAACGGCTGGGTTTTATTTGGTCGACCTTCGGTTTTAATCGACTAAACATAACCCAGCCGTTTTAACAGCACTATAATTATTATTTAACCAAAACTATCATTCCACAAGGAGGTCATTAAAGTGCCTGTAGACTATATTGCTGGGTAGCTAAGGGAAGGAAACCTCTCCTATAAACTATTTTTCTGTATAAGGTATACTTTAAATATGAAAATTTATATAGAAAAGTCCCATATTCCCATCGTTTAACTTTTGCCGTATACTCAGATTCTTTTTACAAAGATTACAATAGCTAATATTCGTTTCAATTTGAATCTGAAAACAGTTAAAAATACATTAATAACATTAACTAATTTTGGTGAATATGCTAAAATAGTCACAACCGACTGAAGGATAAAATATTACAATGAATTTTCAAGGGCATTTCCCATAAGATTTAATTCGCTTTTTAAAGATTTAAATTCAAAATTTACCTATGTAGAAAGATGGTTATTTTGTTGGCTAAATTGTGAATGAGAGTGGTTGGCGCTCTAGTTGACAAAATTGAGGTATCATGTGAACAATTAAAAACTAATCTTGTATGATCAAGTTGTTAAGACTATTAATAGGCTTTGAGTAGCAGAGCTTGACTAGTGAAAATGACTGATTATAGATTTCAGATAAAGTTTCATAGAGTGATAGCAAATTTTAATAATTATATTGGTCTACAAAGGACTTTTGTGATTCCATCCTGCAATCAATCCATTAATTCAAATGGATGATTTTGAGCCGAATAATAATTTGTCAAGATTTTAAGATAAACGAGGTTGAAGGTGCAAAAAACGCCCATTTAACCTTTTTTGCGGCTATATTGGCACGACATTTTTCATTTATACTGATAAATATTAATTATTCCTTTAAATTAAAGTTTCATATTTTAATTTTTTGTTTCACCTCTATATTTAAATTTATATGCATTTAAGTGAACCCCTTCCCCTTATCAAATTCGTCTGACTATGTCTGGAAAACGGAGTACATTAGAGTAAATACTACATGCATAGACTAGATAGACTGCTCATGTCATATGTTCCATATAGTAAATTGTGTGCTGAATTTCCCTCCATTTTGATGATAACAACCGGTTGTTTCATACAATGTGTTTTACGCTGTGCCTTTTTGTTTTAGTCATATTTTCTCAATACAGGTAACCAAATTATCTAATAAACCTATATTTATTGTTGTTATTAACATTATTATTTATAACACTAAATATATTATTATTCGTTCTTATTTAAACATGTAATTTACAACTAACATATTGACTATTGATATTCTATCTATATTATGTAATAAATAAAAAATAATTTTGGCTAAATATATCCCCCTCAAGTTTTAATTTTATTATGTAAAGTTATCATTTTCAAGTTACATGCTAAAAAAGATAGGAATATATATAGTCAAATTAGTCTATAATTAAAATTGCCTATAGATGGCGCTATTTATAGTGTACTTTTAAGTTTATCCCGGTACTTCTGAACGGGGTTATTGTTATTTTCTTCTGATTATTATTAATTGCTATGTAATTTATGGGCTCGTTTTTGGTTGTCCGTCCGTCGTCGGTCGTCCGTCCGTCGTCCACCAAGTTATTGGCGCCAGCTTTTGTGACCTGGATATCCCGGGTTAAAGCCGGGGAGAGGACGAATTTTTTTTTTAATTTAAATTAAATTAATATTTTGTTCTTGTTAATACCATTGATAATATGAATTTTTCACCATCCGCTGGCTACTGACCAATGAAAAAAATGACCATTGGCCAAATAAAGCGAAATTTTTAATTGCTATATGCAATTTATGGTATTTTTTCGTCTTTGAATAGGTTAACATTAATAATTACCCTATGCCCTTTCCTACAAGGGCCTACGCCTCTACTGATATGGGTCCCTGTGCCCCTTACCAAAGCCTATGCCTTTACTGATATGAGTCCCTGTGCCCCTTACCAAACCCTATGCCTTTACTAATGTGGGTTCGAATCCCGGAGAGGGCAAAATTTTTATTTATTTTTTAAATTAAATTAATATATTGTTCTTGTTAATACCATTGATAATGTGACCTTTTGGCCGTCCGCTGGCTACTGACCAATGAAAAAAATGACCATTGGCCAAAGTATAAATCGAAATTTTTTTTTCGTTTTTGAATTGGTTAACATTGATAATTACCCTATGCCCTCCCCTACAAGGGTCTATGTTTCATTATCTATATATTGTCACGCTCTTCGGTGTCTTGCACCGAATGTCTTCTCACGCTGTTTACTTTTAATTTTAATTAATTTAACTAGTTTGTGGGTTCGAATC
This sequence comes from Gordius sp. MW1, assembly GCA_964036665.1. NCBI lineage: Eukaryota > Metazoa > Nematomorpha > Gordioida > Gordea > Gordiidae > Gordius > Gordius sp. MW1. The sequence continues at coordinate 2,926,105 of OZ038531.1, forward strand.
CCGGAGTTTTTTTTTGACTCTTATGATTGTTCTTGTTACTACCATTGATAATAAGACTTTTTGGCCATCCGCTGGCTGCTGACCAATGGAAAAAAATGACCATTGGCCAAAATGTGCATCGAAATTATTTTTTTCGTTTTTTTGACTATTATGATTGTTCCTGTTACTACCATTGCTATTGTGACTTTTTGGCCGTCCGTTGGCTGCTGACCAATGGAAAAAAATGACCATTGGCCAAAATGTGATTCGAAAATTTTTCTTTAGTTTTTTTTGACTATTATGAATTTATATCCACTTTTACCGTGTCCTGGCTGCTGACCAATGGAAAAAATGACCATTGGCCAAAATGTGATTCGAAAATTTTTTTTTCGTTTTTTTTGACTCTTATGAGTTTATATCCACTTTTACCGTGTCCTGGCTGCTGACCAATGGAAAAAAATGACCATTGGCCAAAATGTGAATTGAAATTTTTTTTCCGTTTTTTTTGGCTCTTATGATTGTTCCTGTTAATACCATTGATAATATGACTTTTTGGCCGTCCGCTGGCTGCTGACCAATGGAAAAAAATGACCATTGGCCAAAGTGAGCATCAAAAATTTTTTTTCCGTTTTTTTTGGCTATCATTGACTTATAGAGTATCTGTTGGTACTGACCAATGAAAAAAATGACCATTGGCTGAATTTTATATATAACCTAAAAATTTATTATAGATGGTCTAACAGACAGCCAACTATGTAATATATATTTTTAACCTTATAAATGCATATATATTTTTTTATTGGGTTAATATATTTCATTTAATTAGATTGTGATTTCATAGAAAACCTAAAATGTAATAGTTAAAAAAATACAGGTATTAGATTCTAATTTACGATACAATATATTGATAAAAACTAACACAAATTTCGAAACCTCCTTCAAAGGTATAATCATAGCCCGTTTTGTCTAATTAAATTCAATCTACTATTAAACTATTAAAACACGAATTGTACTTTATTAGATGGCGCGCGTAAGTTTATATAATTAGTAAAATTTTCTACGTGTTATAGATATTACACTGCACGTGTGGCAGGGAAATGTCCGATATTTTTAAAACGAAAAGGTATTTTAGGAATCTGAAAAGGCTATTTTACCCCTGGCCGCCCTGGGCACCTACGGGTAAAGTTTCGAGCGAATCGGGCGGGTAGTTTCAGAATTTAGCCCTTTTTTAAAACTAAAAGGAATTTTTGATTTAATTTTTTTTCTTTAAAATTAAATTAATATTATGTTCTTGTTAATACCATTGATAATTTGACTTTTTGACCGTCCGCTGGCTACTGACCGATGAAATATATTGATTTTCTAAACATAAAACAGAACTTTATTATTTCATTATCTATATAAATAACATAATAACTTCTACTATTTTAATACCAGCATGGTGTGACGGGTTATAGCGCACGGCTTGTAAACAGGGTGACCTGGATATCCCGGGTTCAAGCTCGGGAGAGGGCAAATTTTTATTTTTTTTAAAATTAAATTAAAATTTTGTTCTTGTTAATATCATTGATAATATGACTTTTTGATCGTCCGCAGGCTACTGACCAATAGAAAAAATGACCATTGGCCAAATAAATCGAAATTTTTTTTCGTTTTTGAATTGGTTAACATTGATAATTACCCTATGCCCTCCCCTACAAGGGTCTATAACTAATTATTTTGCATTTAATACCCCCCTATAGGCATTCTCGCCCCTTCCTACCTTTCTCGCCAACAAATTGCATAGCAAATATGCTACGTTTATACGGAGTATAGATGAATCGCCCCACCCTTCCCTTCCCCTACTCCCCCTCCCCTTCCCCTACTCCCCTTCCCACGAGGGCCGAAGGCCCGAGTTTTAAACCTGCAATTTATTAATTAATTTAAATATGCACACTACATTTTTAATAACTGTGGTATCCTCCACCCCCTTACGCCCCACCCTCTTACGTGTGTGTTATACGATAATTTATCTACACGCCCCTTCCCTACACACACATACACCCATACGCGTATACTTTTATCATCATGATTCGTAATTTTTAGTCTTTTAAGATATAAATAGTAAAAACTTTTTTATTCCTTTAAATTAAATAAATAATAATCATCCCCTCTTCGAGCAATACATAAAAAAATGTTAATACCCGATTTTTTTAGATTATATTTGAATTCGCGATATTTCGCGGAATTATTATACGCGCGCGGACATTTAAATAAAAAGTTTCTGAGTATTTTAAAATTATAATTAGCAAAAAAAAATTCCGCCATCCTGACAGAACAGAATTTTATTAACTCAATAAATCCTTTATCTCTTTGAGGATTTATTAATAACTTTAAAAATGGAAATTTATTAAATAAAAAAACATAAATTTAATTATACTGAATAATATATTTTATCATCTAATCGGCATAATCATTTATTATTTTTATAAAAAAATTACATATTTTATTAAACAATCATCTAATTAGTCAAGATTTTACACATTTAAAATTTTTAATAGATTTGCAAAATCTTAATTCTCATTTATCATTATAAACCAAAAATTAAGGATAAATATAAGAAATAAATTGAATAAATATTTTATTTTTAGGTCAATAAACAGTCAATTTACCTTCCACACTAGTTAATAAATTTGAACGAACGTCAATAAATTTTTTTTTACTAATTATAGATGGTAGAGACCTGCACGGCCCGGCCCGCTTGGACGAGCTTCTGCTTAAAAATAAAACAACGGGCTGGGCCTGGACGGGCCGATATATAACGTAACGGGCTCGGGCCGGGCCTAGTTATGCTTAAGGCCCGTTAAAAGCCCGTTAAAAAATTAATTAGATTTAGTATAAATGAGGTGTTTTTATAATGTTCTAATTTGTAATTATATAAGGAAAGTTAAATTTTGTTTCCATCCTAGTTCATTAATTATCAATAGCTCAACCCGCATTATAAATGTTAAAGATAATTTATACACGTGATCCCATGGGCGGAGCCATTTTAAATTGGAGGGGCGCAGTTTAAAAAGGGCAAAAAATGTTTTTCCATAAGGAATTTTTGAATAAGGGGTGCAGCTGCCCATATTTGCCTCCCCGTTTATACCCTCTAGCAATATTGAGTGAATTAATTTAATATTATTTAAAATTATTTTTTATTTATATTGCTATGCAATTTATGGGCTCTCTTTTGGTTATCCGCCCTGTCCATCCTGTCCTGTCCAACTTGTAAATTTTAAATAATTGCCGTGGAAACTTATACGGGATTTTAATGACTGTGGACTTATGCTTCTGTGAAAGACTATTATTTAGCTGACCGCTGATTGGCTTTACTTTTTTCGACCTCGCCTAAACTCAAATTCCATTATTGTTTTTGTGCCTGACTGATTACCTTTATTAATAAAGATGAATGCAAAACTGGCTAAATAATTCCCTGCAAATTAATGCTGACCGTGGCTAACTTCTACTTTATCTGACCCCGGCCAAATGCCAAAATTTATATACTCACTATTATTAACAAATTTAAAAACAAATTCTAAAATTTATTTTCTCAAGTTACTTTTATCATCAATAACCTAATTATTTAAAATGGTGGAAAAGCAAAGAAGCTAAGATTTTATTAAAACATTATAACCTTAAATAAGGGTTTTAAAAGTTTATTTGGCTTATATGGTTTTATGTATCCTGAAGTGCCACTCGTAAAATTTTTTTCCCATGTGGGTCGTTTCTTAAAAGATAAAACAACTCGAGTGACTTGGAATTACCAATTTTTTCTTTTATTTTTATCATTTTTAACACAAACATATTGTTTGCTAGATGGATAAAAAAAGTAAACAAAAAAAAATAAAAAAATTGTACGGGTCCGGGCCGAACTCGGGCTTGTATAAAACTAGCGGGCCGGGCCCGGGTTCTAAATTTAATATTTTGACGGGCCCGGGCCGAGCCGGGTTTTTAAAATTTTATTACGGGAGGGCCGACTGACCTAAACAGGCCCGTTGCAGGTCACTAATAGATGGTACCAAATTATTAGACAAACTTTCATCACAGTTTTTACATTTTAATTTATGTATTAAGTAAATGATATTTATTTTAGAATGCTGTTTTCGATATCTATCCAATTCCATATTTTTAATTTACCTTTAAAATAATCTAATTAGCAAAAATTACAATCATCTATATGATAATTATTTTTCTTATGGTTATCATCAAAATGGTGGAAAAAATGGTACACATTTTATGTGTTCATGATCTCTATCTAGTCTACGTATACTTACGCGATGTTTACCAACACATCTCTCACTCCCTTTCCCCTTCTCTTCCACTCCTACCCCCCAATCCAGCCAAGCACACATGAAGGGGGCGGGGGTGGAGGAGAAAGAAAGAAATGAGAGTAGGTAAAGGAAGAGAGTGTACATTATTAAACATCGCGTGCGTAGTATGTAATGTACTCTAATGTATTCCGTTTTCTAATTATAATGGGACTAATTTTGATAAGGGAAAGGGTTTCACGCAAATGCCAATAAATTTAAATATAGAGGTGAAACAAAAAATTAAAGTAATGTACCTATAAATGAAACTTCAATCTAGGGGAGTAAATTAATATTTTTCACTATAAATTAAAAATGCCTTGCCAATATAGCCTAAATAAATATTAAAATGGGCGTTTTTTGCATCTTATACCTCGTTTATCTAAAAAAATGTTTTGGGAAAAAAACTAAAAACAAATTATTATTCAGCTCAAAATCCTCTATCAGAATTATTGCTCCTAGTGCGGTATGGTTTTTTATAGACCTGTGTTATTTGTCCATCTCAATTAATGTTTTTGTATTTTAACTCATTGACCATTACATATAAAAAATTCTTACTTTAATACACACTCTAGACTATTATAGAAAGTCCTATTTTTAAAGTTGTTTCTAGATGGAATAATTATTCATATATAACCACGGGCGGCCCCAACCGAGTCAAAAAGACCTTGTAGTTGATGGTTGAGCTTGTGTCTTCTCGTGATCCAATAAGCTATCTTTGTTAGCTAAATGCAATTTATGCTTGATACTGGTGGGGTCACCATATTGGCAAGGTTATTGGCGCAGACTGAAATTTTTAGGATTTTCATGGAGTGCTAGTGAAATATGCTAAATTTACCTATCAATATGAGTTGGTCTAAACAAAAGTTAAATTCACCAAGTTGCTGACATTATAAAGAATATTAGGTAGTCAAGCGCCCGAACTTAACATAGTTCCGTCAGGCATGGAAAGCCGGGAAATCAACACTCTCCTATTATATAAAAACCAAAATGTACACACAACAAAGAAACAGCATGAAAACGAAGCTAGAACGTTCCCCTTAACCAACGCCCGCATTTTTCGCCCGAAATGAGTGGGAAATAAACGAAAGCTACCGCTCTCTCCTTAAACGGGACTGTAATGGGCAATGACAAGCAAGTGCAAATAATTGGCTGACGCTCTATGGAGGAGCAATATCGCATGTATACAAGAGACCAAATAGAAGAGCTAAAGGCGAAATATAAAAGTGACGGATACAAATTATATTTTAACGGCACAGAAACGCATAGGAATGGGGTCTATAGTATTTTCGGAAGAATTTCAAGGAACATACGCTTCTTGCTCAGATGTGGAAAAAGATTGTTTTCGAATGGAGCTTAAAGATACGCTATCTGAATTAGGTAAAAATGGGCTCATAGTTACTGGAGCAGACCACAATGGACACGTGGGTAAATCAAGAGAGGGTGCGAAAGAAATTAGCGTGGTCGGGGTTACGGCTTAAGAAACGAAGGCTAGAAATTGCTCGAGCTTTTGACCTAGCTATAGGGATTGTTCAAAAAGAGACATGAACCCCTTATAACCTACAAAAACGGCAGCCGTATTACTGAGATAGATTTATTTCTCATCAACAGAACGCGCCTAAAGAAAGTTCAAATTGTAAAGATAATACCGACCGAGTGAAATATTGGTTTGTGAACACAACCTGTTGGTGATGGACTAGATAGTAATGAGCCTTAAAGGGAAAAAGGTACAAAGAGTAGCGGCTATAACAAATGGAGAAACTAAGACAAAACTTTATAATTTTGGGAAGTTGTAATTAATGCATGCTAAATTTAAGGAATATACATAGTGTTAGAATCAGTTGAATGGTAGAGCCTGCACAATAAGGAAAACGGGACGATCAATATTAGGTAAATGCAAGCCCAGTAAGAGAACTCTCAAGGATTTTTGGTGGTGGGATGAAGAAGTGCAAAAATGATAAAAGAAAAGAATGTACAAAGTTTGGTATAAAAGCAAGGATAGTAATGATAAAGCATGCTTACCAAATAGCTAAAAGATCGGCTAAAATATACGTAGCAAAGCCAAAAACAACGTGTAGAATGATATAAATGAAAAACTAAACTTTAGAGGAGAAAGATCGATCTACAATATCGCAAAGTCAAAGCTCGAAATTCTAATGATTACGTAAAATGCCTGCTAATCAAGGGACAAAACGGAGAAATACTATAACGAGACAGCCATATATTACAAAGATGGTACGACTATTACTATCATTTATTAATTGAAAAGGGACCCTTAGTCGAAGATCGTAACCAAGAAAGTATAATAGTAGAATTATACGAAGCAGAATGGATATCGGAAACGGAGGTCAAAGTTGCTATAGGTAAACTTAAGTCAAGGAAAGCTCTCGTACTAGAATATACCAATAGCAGGCTTTAATACTGGTGTCCAAATTTTCGTCAAACTTTTATACAAAATTATGAAAACTGGTAAAATTCCTAACGAGAGGAGGGATAGTTATAGGATACCGATATACAAGATAAAAGGGGATACTCAGGATTGAGGAACCACAGAGGGATAAAATGTATGAGTCACACTTTCAAGGTGCAGGAACAAGTGATCAATAAACGACGTAGGAGTTTAGTTGAACGAGAAAATTAATTCGAATTTATGACGGAGAAGTCTACAGCAGATGCCCTAGACAGAGAAAGGGAGGAGGATTTGCACATGTGTTTCCTTGATCTAGAAAAAGCCTTAGTAAAGTCCATAGGGCATTAGTTTGGCGATGATTCATGGAAAACGATGTGCCAAAATTATAGGTCAGAGCATAAAAGGTGTGCACACGGGAACTATAACGTATATTAGAGCAACACGGGGACTACAAAGGGTGTTGCCAGATCAAGGTTGAGCTCTTACTACCTTCCTGTTTATAATGAGAATGGATATTATTACAAAGGATTTGGGCAAGGAAGCTCCATGGGCAATGATGTTAGCAGACAATATAATGCTCTGTGCAAAAGTGAACCAGATTTGCTAATATTGTACATAGATGGATGAATGCAATAGAAGAAAGTGGTCTCAGTGTAAATCAATAGAAAACAGAATACATAGTTTAAATCAGATAAAAAGCTGGAATGTGCATCCCTTTCTTTTTAGCTAAAATTTAGTTTATTGATATGTAACTGATCATAATATAATAAACTCGGGCCTTCGGCCTTCGTGGGAAGGGGAGTAGGGGAAGGGGAAGGGGAGTAGAAGAAGGGAAGGGGGGGGGCGACTCATCTATACTCCGTATAAACGTAGCATATTTGCTATGCAATTTATGGGCGAGAAAGGTAGGAAGGGGCGAGAATGCCTATAGGGGGGGGGTATTAAATGCAAAATAATTAGGTATAGACCCTTGTAGGGGAGGGCATAGGGTAATTATCAATGTTAACCAATTCAAAAACGAAAAAAAATTTCGATTTATTTGGCCAATGGTCATTTTTTCCATTGGTCAGTAGCCTGCGGACGCAAAAAGTCATATTATCAATGATATTAACAAGAACAAAATATTAATTTAATTAAAAAAAAATAAAAATTTTGCCCTCTCCCGAGCTTGAACCCAGGATATCCTGGTCACCCTGTTTACAAGCCATGCGCTATAACCCGTCACACCATGCTGGTATTAAAATAGTAGAAGTTATTATGTTATTTATATAGATAATGAATTAATAAAGTTCTGTTTTATGTTTAGAAAATCAATATATTTCATCGGTCAGTAGCCAGCAGACGGTCAAAAAGTCAAATTATCAATGGTATTAACAAGAACATAATATTAATTTACTTTTAAAGAAAAAAATTAAAATAAAACTTCCTTTTAGGTTTAAAAAAGGGCTAAATTCTGAAACTACCCGCCCGATTCGCTCGAAACTTTACCCGTAGGTGCCCAGGGCGGCGAGGGGTAAAATAGCCTTTTCAGATTCCTAAAATACCTTTTCGTTTTAAAAATATCGGACATTTCCCGGCCACACGTGCGGTGTAATATCTATAACACGTAGAAAATTTTACTAATTATTTAAACTTACGCGCGCCATCTAATAAAGTACAATTCGTGTTTTAATAGTAGTTTGAATTTAATTAGAAAGAACGGGCTATGATTATACCTTTGAAGGAGGTTTCGAATTTTGTGTTAGTTTCTATCAATATATTGTATCGTAAATTAGAATCTAATACCTATATTTTTTTAACTATTACTTTTTAGGTTTTCTATGAAATTACAATCTAATTAAATGAAATATATTAACCCAATAAAAAAATATATATGCATTTATAAGGTTAAAAATATATATTACATAGTTGGCTGTCTGTTAGACCATCTATAATAAATTTTTAGGTTATATATAAAATTTGGCCAATGGTCATTTTTTTTCATTGGTCAGTACCAACAGATACTCTATAAGTCTATGATAGCCAAAAAAAACGGAAAAAAAATTTTTGAGGCTCACTTTGGCCAATGGTCATTTTTTTCCATTGGTCAGCAGCCAGCGGAGGGCCAAAAAGTCATATTATCAATGGTATTAACAGGAACAATCATAAGAGTCAAAAAAAACGGAAAAAAAATTTCGATTCACAATTTGGCCAATGGTCATTTTTTTCCATTGGTCAGCAGCCAGGACACGGTAAAAGTGGATATAAATTTATAAGAGTCAAAAAAACGAAAAAAAATTTTCGAATAACATTTTGGCCAATGGTCATTTTTTTCCATTGGTCAGCAGCGAAGACACGTTAAAAGTGGATATAAATTCATAATAGTCAAAAAAAAATTCGAATCACATTTTGGCCAATGGTCATTTTTTTCCATTGGTCAGCAGCCAGGACACGGTAAAAGTGGATATAAATTCATAATAGTCAAAAAAAACGAAAAAAATATTTTCCAATCACATTTTGGCCAATGGTCATTTTTTTCCATTGGTCAGCAGCCAGCGGACGGCCAAAAAGTCTTATTATCAATGGTAGTAACAAGAACAATCATAAGAGTCAAAAAAACTCCGGGATTCGAACCCACAAACTAGTTAAATTAATTTAAAAAAGTAAAGAGCGTGAGAAGACATTCGATGCGTGACAAGACATTCGGTGCAAGACACCGAAGAGCGTGTCAATATATAGATAATGAAACATAGACCCTTGTAGGGGAGGGCATAGGGTAATTATCAATGTTAACCACTTCAAAAACGAAAAAAAAATTTCGATTTATACTTTGGCCAATGGTCATTTTTTTCATTGGTCAGTAGCCAGCGGACGGCCAAAAGGTCACATTATCAATGGTATTAACAAGAACAATATATTAATTTAATTTAAAAAATAAATAAAAATTTTGCCCTCTCCGGGATTCGAACCCACATTAGTAAAGGTATAGGGTTTGGTAAGGGGCACAGGGACCCATATCAGTAAAGGCATAGGCTTTGGTAAGGGGCACAGGGACCCATATCAGTAGAGGCGTAGGCCCTTGTAGGAAAGGGCAAAGGGTAATTATCAATGTTAACCTATTCAAAGACGAAAAAATACCATAAATTGCATATAGCAATTAAAAATTTCGCTTTATTTGGCCAATGGTCATTTTTTCATTGGTCAGTAGCCAGCGGATGGTCAAAAATTCATATTATCAATGGTATTAACAAGAACAAAATATTAATTTAATTTAAAAAAATTAAATAAAAAATTCGTCCTCTCCCTGGCTTGAACCCGGGATATCCAGGTCATAAAGCTGGCGCCAATAACTTGGTGGACGGACAACGGACAACGGACAACCAAAAACGAGCCCATAAATTGCATAGCAATTAAAAATTAAAAAAATGTTATATGAGTAATATATTTCCATCTTCCTCTTAAAAAGGCCAGGAATCCAAAAAAGATATAAAATTAAATAATATGATTAGAATAGCTATTGATTGTTTTAATAAAAATATGGGGGAATATTTAGACGGACGCGATCGCCTGCCTATTACTTTGAATAAAGCCACCGCCATTTTTCCAAAATATCCTGAACAGGAACAAATTATTGGGATAAAAGACTTCCAGAGGGCCTTGTGTTTTTTGAGTTTGCGTTCCTCGGCGAGGGCATGGCGATATAATTAAGACTCTTCTTCTTTTTATGGCTGTCTGTCACTTAGGCTGGTGGTCAGTCCTTTCAACTAAAATCTAAAAAATCTAACAGTAATAATTAAGATTAGAGGGGGCAAATAAGTCAAAGCATGTGAAATCCCATTTTCAAAGGAGACCGTTTTCCCATGGGACTAGTGAGGAACCGTCAGTATGCAAAAATGCACTTGTGGAAGGGGAAAAATAAAATTTCGCATTATTAAACAATTTTCCAAATATTATCAAGAAGGTCTGACTCTGCGTAATAATATTTGGCATATATAATATATAAATAATTTTGTGTTATTATAAAATTGATTTATTAGCTATAAAAGACTAACCATTTTGAAGAGCACGTATATTATAAACAAAAAACAATCACTTTCTCAAAGTACTATTCGAACGGTATCGACACTATGTATAACGATAAACATTTGTACTAAGTTAACAATAAAACGAAGATGATTTGTGTAGTAGTTATAGCGTTAGGCTGTATATTTTGACAATGAAAATATCAAATAATAAATAAAAAATGTATCAAATTATACAATGTTAAATGCGATTATACAAGTCTATCAATCACACAAACTTCCATAAATTTGAAATGTGTATAATAAAGAACCACGTGTAATATAGACTTTTTAATATTAAAACCAATGATAGGGCATAATCTTAAGGAGAGCAATATTGCGAGCAGCTTTTAAACCACATCATGCACCGTATTTTAAATAAAAGGGCATTGACATACTCAAGGACTTATTATGATTAATAATATAATAACTTTCTTAAGTGACACCTATTAATGTTTGTTTTGATGCTTTGCAAATGACTGTCCAGCAGGTCGAAATTTAGCTGAGACATTCAAATTATTTCTACTTATGGTAAGCGCACTTTTGTCATTAACTCCCCCAGAATATGACAATAAATTGATGTTAATCAATGGCGTTCCTGTTTTATTAAAATTATTAAATTAGTGTATAAAATCCAAATGGCAAACTTTTATATTTTTTAAAAAACTTTAATACACAAACTTTTTAAAGATTGCGGGACACTGCATCTCATCGACAATGTAAAGATATGAATTAATTCATAAAGATAACATTTTCTATGGAAAGTGCAGACTAAAAAAACTATAAATAAATTTAAAGCATAAAAAAATCAAATTTTATAATTTTAGCAAATTATAACATTTGTATCAAATTAACTGTGTCTGTCAAATAGGTTTAGAAAATTATGAGTTCGGTTATACTTGAGCTAGTTGCATTGAGAAAATTGAGACCCTTTATAAACCCTGGCAAGCTTCAAAGTAGACCTTAACATATTTAAGGCACATTGATATTACCATCATCAATTGAAGCCCATAGTGTTTATTGCTTGTTTACTATGGCGTTATAAACCACAAAGTGCGATTGACTTTTAATGATAATATTGTTATTTACAGAATTGATAACTAGTTGCACATATTAAAACGTTGTAAAAACAACAATAAAAGCAGCATTATTATAGAATTAAGGTGCACGTATTTTAATTTATGACAAAAGTCAGTATAATCAAATTTATATTACAAATAATTACCTTACAATTCTTAATAGTTATTTATCAAATACTGTATAGGTTCGTGTATTTATTATATATTGCACAATTATAGAAATTATAGTAAATTTGAATGCACCTGTCAACCCAGCTTATAACGCGAAAAGTAATACATATGACAAAACTATGTAATCACATAATGTCCTATTAAGGTTTAAAATTTTGGGAGGTATACTATTAGTTGAAGCATAAAAACTTCTAGAAAACTCATGATTTACGATTTAATCTATTACGGTGTCATTAAATACTCTATTGTACTTTAATCGTTAGGCAAGTGCTCAAAAATCTCGAGCCACCTTAGCTTAACTTGTATAATTATTCAAACTGATTGACTATCAATTTAAATTACCGCATCATGCAGGATAAGTAACTTCGAAATTCAGATTTGCTTTGGTAATATTTACTATTCCATCAGAACTCAGCCTAAAATTTTGTAATATATAATAATGCTATGGATACAAATATGTGATAATTATATTATAAAATTATTCACATACCCTAAGGGTCAGCCATACTTAGGTAAATATTTGCCAAATTTTATAAATATTTTGCAAAAATATATAATATTTATTACACTTGGGAATTTTTTTAATATCAGATATATTTCATACATATTGATTTACACTTAATCCCTTAAATGTAAATCATGCAAATTAAAATACACAATAATTTACGATCTAACAATCAATAGTCGCCGAAAATATCTCTTATCGTCTGTTTAAACACCAAAATTCTCGTCTCGATCTCGGGTCAGTTTTTCAAATTCTCGTCTCGACGAAACCGAGAATTTTATCGGTTTTTCCGCATCACTGGTAAAAATAAATTTCTTTAAATGGTTGCGATAACTTAACTAGGCCAGGTTTGGGATAAAAAAAAATTCACGGCTAAGAAATATAAACCAGTTGTTTAACAATAGTCTTTCGTATATTACGATTGAATTCGCTTCTTACAGGATGCATTGATAACGATATTATACCGACCACGACAATGATTAAGGGCAGGAGATATAGTAATATATTTAACACACACACACTCGGCAAACAAATAAATGAAATAATCAGCAAAAATAACTAGACTTTCTTTAAGAGCTCTTAATGTTAAATGATGTCAATTAGCAATTCTTGATCAGAGTAAAGGAATAATCCACATGTACTCCATAGTTTGTAAGCTAACCATGTATTTAATAAGGTGCCTATACCTAATGAGATGGGCAAGGCTGATAACCACAAAAGTTAACATGTTTAAGTGTGAGGCTCCATATTAGAACAATTTAATTTGACCACATTTAGATGCCTATATATATTATATAAGTTTGCGAAGGTAAAGTTTTACATTCTTAATTTTGGATGCGATATAAGAATTGAGAGGATAGGGGGGGGGGTGATTTATTGGGCCGGCAGGGCAGGGGAGACAAATTCTATTCAAGGAAGACGTATTTTACTAAACCTTACATCGTACATCTATTCCCCAAAGGAGACAAAAATAATTAAAATATAAAAAGCTATCGATACAGTACGCGTTGTGTACGCGTATACAAAATTCAATGATGCGTGTTGATAAATAATAATATATGGGGAAAGAAATAACAAACACGTACAAGCGCGTGGGGGGGGGGGAGAAAAAGTAACTGACACGTAGGGAAATTAAATGGAAAGGAAAAGAGGTGTACCACAGTATACCACACCTCCCCCTTTATCGAGAAGTCGAAGACTTAATGTACTTCCGATAAAGGTCTAGGAGTTGAGTGTTGCTAAGTGCAACTTTCTTTTATCTAGAGTTCGAGGGGGCCTATTTATTCTTTTACAATCAAAGTCATAACATTTTATACGTACGATTAAAATTATGATCAATTGTTCAGCCTACATAAATTCAAACATCTGGCATCTAGTGTCAGCTCTGGCCTTTGCCCACACGACTGATTTATGTGTAAATCAGCGATAAAAAGGGTATGTCATGGCTAACGTTTTTTCCAGCTCTGTGACTCAGAGCAACATAATTTTAAAAACAATTTTAAAGTTTTTTTCTTTATTCAGTACTACGATTGTATTATTAATTAAAATCAGTATAAAAATTTCGAAGTGTGTAGGATCGAGCAGATGTTCATGTTCTACGTTTTAAAGATAAGAGCTATATTATTTAACGCGTGTAAGATCAAAAGGGGTATGTGACAGTGCTAAGTAATATAACATTCAACGAACTTGCAATTAATGTATCAAGAAAGAGGGGGGGATCGAATAAGTATGTAGGAGATACGCAGTTTTACAACTTTTGTGTTTATAAGCGCGGGGGGGGGGGAAATCCTTAACTTTTGTATAACGGGACATGGGGGGGGGAATTTAAATATACTAGTATATATATATACGGATACGACAGGGGTATACGATGTAAAGTATACTTGAAAAAAGTGGCTCTTAAACTTATTAATAATTGGTATTATGTTTGTGCTTTTTCTTAAAAACAATGACTAGTTGGCCCTGCGCTAATTGTAATATGTTTTTACTAAAACATTATAAAATATCTAGCTCATAAATATTTTATAAGACTATCATTTGTTTTATATAAAGTAGGTTTATAAAAGTAAGTTTATTATTTCAGACAGAAAATTGAATAAAATATGCCATTATAAAAATTAGTCTATTTATGCTTAATATAAGCCGATTTCCTTTAATTTGAACTTTTTCTTACAATAAATTTACCAGCTTAATATTATCACTTAATTGATGTGCTAAGTTCCTTCTGCTGAAAAGGGAACCATTTATTTCAATAACAAAGAGGTTTATTTATAATACATTTTAAAGTATTATAAAATATTTATATTTATTTAGACCTTGAGAATTTACTAAATAACTTTAATTTTAATATAACTCCCGGTGGCTCTTACTCTAAAGGAAAACATTCCGTTTAGGTTTTTTTTAAAATATTTTAACAAATTTTTTAGTATAATTACTAACTATATTGCTGTTCGAATCAGACGTTAATTTGATAGACAGTGGAATGTATAGCACGTTTTGAATATAATAAATTTAGCTTGCTAATTTATATTGCATGATTGCATACCATTTAATTCGATATTTTATAAATGGATAGTGGAACCATTCATTGTTACAAGGGAGTAGCCAGGATTTAAGAAATTCTTATATTATTTAGAAGAAATACAATAGAAAATTTTTTTATAACTACATTCTAATTTTAAAATAAAAAAAAGTTAATTTAGGGAATTAGCTATAATTTACTATATTATTTCCATTCACGTTTTGACAAAATTTCCACCTTAAAATATTGTTTGTAACTCTAATTTTGATATCACCACCATGAGCATAGCCAAGGAGTGGCAGGGAGGGGTGGCTGGCCCCTCCTAAATCGAAAAATTCTTAAAAAATTGTTATAATTATGGTCTAAATTTCAAGAAATTCTCACTTTGCTCCTCCTTAAAGCATTATTGCCCCTTCGAGTTTTAATCCTGGCTACGCCCATGAAAACCACTATCGTTTATAAAATTTTACTTCATATTTATTGTATTTGTCCAATTATGTACACCTTTGGAGAAATACAATGTATAGACATAATCCTTTTTAATACTAATTTGCACCATATAAACTTCCTTTGATTCATCGGGAAGGGGGATGGTCACTCTTTAAATAGGAGCACTAATCCTAGGTATTGGGGAATGACTACTTTATGCCAGGCGGGCGCTTGAAAAGCAGGAGTTGATTTGTTTTAGAGGATTTCAGTTTGATGACGGGGAGTTATATCTTAGACTATGAGATTTGGGAATAACTACGACTCCAACGAGATAATTTTTTTAACGACTATAATTTTATTTCTCTAATTATGATATTATTAATTTCGAGGTCACCGATACACAGATGATGGGGGGGGGGGGGGAGGGGTTAAGATGTGAATAATATCAACACGTTCGATGGCGAATATGAACATTCTCACAATAGATGGGTGAGGAGACGATACGAGACGAGAGCAATTAATATTCTCCCAGGATTATAAAGGAAAGTTTCCGTGTAAATTATTGGGTTAAATAAAAGATTATGCAAAACACATGAAACGTTTTGCATTTCTTTAATTACCACGAACCTTTTATATCCTTCCTTATAGCTGGGTTCCGATATTTGAAACTCTTTTCGTTTCTTTGACCTATTCTTCCGCACCAAGTTTTTGTATATAGCCCTTCGCCTTGAAGGATTTTGGATTCTTTTGATTACATTTTTATTTATCTGCTCTGTTTCTTGGGCCAACTCTTTATTTATCTCCTGTAAGTTTCAAGGAATTCGCATTTTCGAGAACGTTCTTAAGTCCTTAGCCCACTGTTTGAGCCAATTATTGATCCTTAGCCCACGCTTGCTCTCCCGCGCATTCCTTATAAGAGGCGCACCCATGGCCTAGTCGTCATTGAATGTATGACAAGAACAAGAAACAATTTGATGGAACTTTTTGTTGCCAGCTTTGTAGTTTTAAACTCGTTTTCTAAGGCTCTCAAAAATAATTTTGAAGCGTTTTTTCTGAGACATATTTAAACTTATTTATAACCACAATGTGAAACGTTTTTTCCAAATCTTTGAAACATTCATGAGCATCTCTTTTACTTCTCTCTAACTTTTTTTAATTATTATTTTAACACTGTTCAAAGTATCTGCTGTTGACCTATCCTTCTTGAACCCAAATTTATTGTCTTTGATTTCTAATTAAAACAATTTTCACAAATTATGTAAGTGTGACCCATCTTAGATATCACTATTTATATTGTATATTCATTTCCAAGGAGGCAACTAAAAATCTAGAAACATTCATACATCCCTCCCAACATTTCTTAATTTCAATTAGTTTGGTCCAACTTTTACTGTCTTCGAGCTCATAGAAACTTTAACTAAATTTTTTGATGTCTAGCCCATTTGAACATATTCCTAGACTAGAATTCTTGACTTAGATCTTCATAGATCGATAACTATAGTCATCGCACGTCATTAAAGTATATCTAGATTTTGTTACGAGAAGTTTTTATTTCTATTCTGAATTTAATTTTTGAAATTATACCATTGCACACATTGGCTCTACTATTTTCAATGCCTATATTGATCGTTATTTAGCTGCTAGGTAAGTTGGAATATAACAATTATTTCAATTTGTGGTATCCATGTGGTTGGTATACCCAGAGTTTTAAATTATCGCGCTGTATACTAAGATCTTTTTTAGGATATGTAACTTAAAAGGGTTTAAGAATGGTTCTGCATTGTAATAAAAAAAGGGAATAGGTAAAATAAAGGCACTTTTACCACGGGTTAAATACGCGGAAGTAGCTAAAAATTTGACGCCATTCTTTAAATTACTTTTTCTTGTACGCCTCTTCTATCAACCCCTCAGCCCTGTCTGAACATCTCCGGAACATCGATCGTTCAATCAAGCCCACCACCTAGGGGGAGAAAACAACGGCTATAATTGCGAAATCCCTTGTGCTTTCCTCATCGCAAACCCGTCCTTTTGTAAAACACCATTTTATTTTGTAAATTCTTGAAACTTTTTGCAATATCGAAATAACCTTTTCTTTTTATAAGTTTGTATATATTATTCGGAATAAATAAAACCGCCTATTTTTAATGTATAAAGAAATATTTTCTGCTATTCGTAGTCCTTTTTTACTTACATCGCAGTGATGCGGAAAAATCGAGAAAAATCTCGGTCTCGTCTCGTCTCGAAAAACCGAGACAAGACGAGACGAGAATTTGAAAAATGGAGTCGAGATCGAGACGAGAATTTTGTTGTCGAGACGAGAAGAGACGAGATTTTTTCGGCGAGATCTCGACTTTTTATTAATCGTTAGATTTTAGTAAATTATTGTGTATTTTAATTTGCATGATGTATATTTAAGGTATTAAGTGTAAATCAATATGTATGGAATATATTTGTTAAAAAAATCCCTTTTTGCAAAAAATTTAAAATTTGGCAATCATTTACCTAAGGATAGTTGACCGGGTATGTGAATAATTTAATAAATAATTATCACATATTTGTAACCATAGCAATATTAAATATTACAAAATTTTAGGCTTAGAATGAGTTCTGATGGAATAGTAAATATTACTAAAACATATTTGAATTTCCCAGTTACTCTTCCTGCATGATGCGGTAATTATAAATTGGTGGTCAATCAGTTAATAATTAATCAAGTTAAGCTAAGATGGCTCAAGATTTTTGAGCACTTAACTATTCAAAACTACAATGTATTTAATGACACCATAATAGATTAAGTATTTAATCATGAATTTTCTAGAAGTTTTTATGTTTCAACTAATAGTACACCTCCCAAATTTTTGAACCTTAAAAAGACATTATATGAATACATAGTTGTTTCATGTCCATTACTTTTCACATTATAAGCTGGCAAGTGCATTCATTTACTATAATTTCTATAATTTTGCAATATAAAATAAAAACACGAATCTAAACTATATCGATATTCACTGTGTTTGTCAACTATAAATAGACTTAGAAAGTTATAAGTTCGCTTATTTAGTTAAGAATCGGAAGGTAATTATTTGGAATATAATTTGATTATAGTGAATTTTGTCATACATTTAAATATGTGCACTTTAATTTAAAGTTTAAACCCTATGAGCTTAATCCTATAATAATGCTGCTTTTATTGTTGTTTTTACGACGTTTAATATGTGCAACTAGTTATCAATTCTGTAAATAATAATATTATCATTAAAAGTCATTCGCACTTTGTGGTTTATAACGCTTTAATAAACATGCAATAAACACTATAGGCTATAATTGATGATGGTAATATCAATGGACTTAAACATTGCCTTAAATATGTTTAGGTCTACTTTGAAGCTTTAGCCAGGGTTAATAAAGGATCTTAATTTCCTCATTTATGCAACTAAGTCAACTATAAGCTAGCTTATAACTTTCCAAGTCAATTTATAGTTGACAAACACAGTGAATTTGATATAAATGTTATAATTTGCTAGAACAAAAAAATTTAATCTTCTATACTTTAAATTTATTTATAGTTTTAAATAGCCTGCACTTTCCCTAGAAAATATTATCTTTATGAATTAATTCATATCTTTAAATTGTCAATGAGATGTCGTGTTCCGCTAAATCTTTTTAAAGTTTGTGTATTAAAGTTTTTCAAAGAATAAAAAAGTTTGCCATTTGGATTTTTAACACTTATTTAATATTTGTAATAAAACATAAAAAAAATTTATTCTGTAAATATTTTTTAAAGTCGAGACGAGACGGGAATTCTCGTCGAGGACTGAGATTTTTATTGACCGAGACGAGACGAGATCGAGATTTTCATAATCACTCCCGGGACGAGATTTTGTTTTCGAGACCGAGACGAGACGAGATCAAAACACTAATCGCTCCCTTTCGGTCTTTTTTACAATTTTTTCCACTTACATATCAAAGTGTGCTCAACGTTACTTTTAGCACACGAGTCAACAGAAAAATATGAAAACCCAGGTTAACAACTCAAAACGCATTTTAATACATAATTTGGAGAAATTATATTTTAAGTCGCGTTTTGTTTGAGGCTTTTATTAGTGATCAATTGAATATGTGGCTAAACAAAATATACATTTATAATATTTGCCAATGTTTATTTAATATAAGTGATGAATAATTATGTTAGTTTTTTGCCATAAATAACATTTTTTATCATTTTTTTGATGTGGGGTGGAAAAGGAAATTTTTGGTTTTTTTAATTCTCGTTAATTCAAATTTTAACTTTATTAGTGATGGGTTAGGTTAGGATGTTTAAAAAATAAAATCAGACTTAAAATTATAACCAAAGGATGAGTCAAAAAATTCAAGATTATAGTTAAATTTTGATTTTAAAATGTGCCAAATTTTTATTATTTGAATAAATGAAATTATTAAATAGATGATTACCATAAACAATTCAAATAATTAAATGCCTAAAATTTCTAAAATTATCGAAAATTAATTCTAAAGTCTGGTAAAGAGTCCGGGTTATTATTATAGTGGTTGACTAATTAAATTGTAAATATTGATTTCCAATCATTAAGATTTTGAATCTTAGTTCATTTGTTTGGGCGTAATGCCTAAACTTTAGCATATTTGCAAAATTTTAGTTTTCCCATGCAACTAAATCGCTAAAATTCATAATTAAGGGATTTTTAATGCCCTTTCTCATTATTTTTTTCAATATAATTTCATAAAAAAATTATAGAAATTAGGGAATGAGCAGAGTCTTACAAAATTGCTGTTTATCAGCTAGATCCGAATGCTTTATTTAAAGATACATGATAAGTAATTGAGTTTAATTTTAAACGACAATTTAACGTTAATTTTAAAATTTAAATTAGATTAACTTTGAACTAAAAAATGTATGATTTTTTTATAAACGATTGTGAGGTTAGGATATTACAAAACTGCTATGTAACAATTTATAAATTTATGAGAATAAAATTGAACGCAGAGATGGTTAAACGCAATTAGCATCACGAGTGGTGCCATGTGTCCAAAATAACAATTAAAAAACTATAACCCGACTTTATAAAGTTAACTAAATACATTTACTTGGAGTATTGAAATTTTGAATCCTATTTTACATAATAATTAATTATAGAAAAACTTTTAAAACATAGTTTAAGTATTTATCACAAGTAAAAAAACGTTATTTTCACATTTATACTTAATGCCGTGGTGCGAAAAGTGAAAGAAAACTCTTAATTTGCTATGTATTGATCGAGTTGAAGTTGGTGGGAATAGCACGAGAAAACATAAGTGATAATAATTCATAATAACATAAAGAGACAATAATTAAATTAAGCTTCCTTTCCCACTCCCTGATTGCCTTTACTCGGTGTAATTATTGATTAAATATTTATCATCAATAATAAAAAGTTGTAAAAATTGCTGCAATCATTATTTCGGGCATATTTTTACCAAACTGCGGTCATTAATCATCTTTTGCAAACAAAATTGAGAAAATATTCCTACGAGAAGATTTCCTTAGAGATGTGCTAAGTCAAGGTGAATTTTTCTTTTTTCTTCATTAAAACTTTTCCCCCAAAAATATGAGGATTTTTTTGTGCTTGGTTCCATTATTGGCCACGGTTCTTGTCCAAAACGTCTGCAGTGCACCTAGTAAGTGTCCAATTTAATTTTTTGTTATTTTGAAATTTATATATTACTAACAGCCAATGAAACTTCTGGTCAATTAATAAGTCCGAATCCCTCATCTTATTATGAATGGGAAACTAAATTGCGTCATGACCTTACCAAGGCATACGATACCCAGGTTATTCCATTGAAAGAATTAGGCAAACCGATTATAGTTCGAGTTGGTCTAGCCTTAAATACACTTTTCAAAATGGTAAGTTTTTTCATTCTCCTTATAATTTTAAAATTTGATTTTTTTTTCTATTAATTAATTTACTCTATATTTTCAAACAGTGCCCAGATACCCATAAATTTTCTGGAAACTACTTTCTTAGAATGGTATGTATGCCTTTATTAAGAAATAATATTTTAATTAGTTTGCTTTTTAAAACGTTTTTTTATATAGAATTTTGAATTAAAACATTGTTATTATAGGAATGGGAAGATGAAAGACTGAAATGGGATCCAACTAAATATGGTGGCATCAAAACGTCTTATTCATTTGATATGAATGATATATGGATTCCGGATGTGACCCTTTATTATGGGTAGATATCCTTTATTTTATAAAAATTTGCAAAATCACTTTAAAATTTTTAAAAATAAGTGCACAAAAATTGTGGTTTTAAATAGTTTATCATTTTTAATTTGCATTGTTTAATCCCTGATTATGGACAATAAATAAAATTTTTAAAAATTAACCTTTATTTATACGTTATAAAACCTAATATTTTGTCTAAAAATGTATAAATATGTCTTCTTGTTAAATTAATTGACTGCTAATTTTTTTGTTATAATAATACTGGTAACAAAATCTCGAAACATATGGCATCCCGAAAGTGTGTGTAGTGTACTCATGTTAAATGAGCGCATCATTTCTTAACGAAATTAATGATCTTCCAATATTAATATTGGTAAAATGTGGTGGAGTTTTGAATATAGCACGCCGGAGCATAAACTTTAATTAATGACTAGGGTCCCCTTAAATTATAACAGCGCATCAATTATTCTTTTTGTAAAAGTAAAGCCACCTAATTTTTGTCTTTTATTTAAATATGAATATTACTTTGAAAAACAACTATCATCCTCAGATTCACTGAAAACGCTTAAAACCATGGGCGTAGCCATGATTTTAATTATAGGGGGCAATCAATATGATTCAGGGAGGGCAAAACAATCATTTTTTAAATTTTAGCCATAATTATATTAAATTTTAAAGTTTTTTTGGATTTAGGGGGGGGGGCAGCCCTCCCCCCTCCCTCCCCTTTGGCTACGCTTATTTTTATATTTTATGTTAGAAGTCTTAATGAAAAATCAATTTTAGTATAAAAAAATAATCCTGTGACGTTGTTTTTATAGAACAAAGGCTATATACATGTAAAACTTTCAAGAAAACGCATTTATTTTATAATTAACGAAGCAGCTCAGGACACGTTGATATTTTTGTATAAAGGTACAACAAGTTAAAAACTAATCTAACAAATGGTTCTTACTTCATCTCAAATTTTTAGCTTTTATAGATTTTTTAACTATAATTGAATAGCCAAGCAGCCCTTAACACGTTGTGAATACTAATTCGTTTTCAATAATATGATCAAACACTTCACACGTATTATTAAATCCTCGTACCCTTTAGTGATGTAGTGAGGCGCCATTATAATGTTTTATCTTTTTTTAGAATATTCTTGAATCTAAGTTATTTAAACTTTAGAAAACTTTTCATTTTGTATTTAATTGACTTTGATGTCTATTGCTCTAATTTACCTGGCATATGAACCATGCATTGTAATGGACAATCCTCTATAATTTGTATAATTGTTAAAGTTGCAAAATATTTTGGCTTTATCTGAGCAGTAGCCATAACCTTATGCATACAACCTGTTATTTTATGACTTCCTTTCGAAACCATTTCTACAATAGAATTCTCCATTGTCGTCATGTATACAGATTCTATAAATGGGATTATTTGCTTTTTGTCTAATAATTCAAGGATGACCCATCTTCAGGGGCGTAGACAAGGGGGTAGAAAAACGGATAGTTTACCCCCTTGGCCAAAAATTAATTTGTTTTATACGTTTTGGCACTTAATAAAACCAAATTTGGAAAACTACCAGACCGATTTGGCTCAAAGTTTCACAGTTTATTCCCCATACTCCGGAGCATGTTTTAAGATTTGTTCGAGCCAAATCGGTTCAGTAGTTTTCGAGGGGTCACGTTTTTTTGTTTTATACGTTGTTTTATACGTTTTGGCACTTAATAAAACCAAATTTGGATAACTACCAGACCGATTTGGCTCAAAATTTCAGAGTTTATTCCCCATACTCCGGAGCATGTTTTAAGATTTGTTTGAGTCAAATCGGGCCAGTAGTTTTCGAAGGGTCACGTTTTTTTGTTTTATACGTTTTGGCAATTAATAAAGACGTCATATGCTATGCAGTATAATATATGAAGCTTAAATGTTTTATGGCTGCATAAAAATTTTCTTTCATATTAAATCAGGTCAGACCCGTTACCATATGAATGAACCAGAGGAATATAAACATTAGATTCTACAAAGTATTTTATGTCATGGTTATGCGTTTATTTTGTAGAAGAAACTTAAATTACATTTAAAACTCAGTGACATTTCTTTAAGGCTTATGCTAAACTTTACCATAAATTATTTGGGTTATATCTGTACTGCGTTATGAATATTTTATGTTTTTAGTCAATTATTCATAAAGTGTAAGTCTACAGCCATTAGAAACACTTAAAAAGTGATACTGCAAAATGCAAAAATAAATGGCAAAACAACGTTTGCCGGGTTCATCTAGTCTTATATATAAAAATGAAACTATGTGTGTATGCCGCCACCAATTTTGAAAAATACCAGACCGATTTGGCTCAAAATTTCATAGTTTATTCCTGACACTCCGGAGCATGTTTTAAGATTTGTTTGAGCCAAATCGGTCCAGTAGTTTTCGAGAACAGTTTAGCGCCTGATTCTCAACTTTTTTGGAAAACTACCAATCCGATTTGGCTCAAAATTTCACAGTTTATTCCTGACACTCCGGAGCATGTTTTAAGATTGTTCGAGCCAAATGCAAATCGGTCCAGTAGTTTTCGAGTATTCGTACGCCTTGCACTGTTTACGGAAATAGAACAATAGAAGTAGAACATATAGACATCAAACTTTATTTTTACTTCAATAACCGCTTTATCATCATATATGCCCTAAAATTCCAACATAATTTAATACACCCGGGTAAATGGCAAAACAACGTTTGCCGGGTTCATCTAGTTAATAATATTATATTAGTAAATAGAAAAATAAGCCCTTCGGGCGTAGCTGGGGGCTTCGTCCCCAGACCCCCATCTCCTCGGGGGCTCCGCCTTATAAATAATTTATTGAAATAAAAATGTTTTTAAAAAATTGGAAAATTTCTACCCCCTTGAGAAAATCCTGGCTACGCCCCTGCCCATCTTGCAAATCCGGAAAATAATTTTAGAAAAACTTTTACGACATAAACATAAGAGCGAATTTTATAATTAATAATGTAAGAGTGTTTTACATAGGCGTAGCCAAGGGGTGGCACGGAGGGCCGACTGCTCCCCACTAAATTTAAAAATTTGCCAAAATTTATTAAAATTAAGGCCAAAATTTTTAAAAATGATTATTTTACCCCTCCCTAAATCAATATTACCCCCCCCCCCCTCTAATCCTAATGCTGGCTACGCCTATAATGTTTTACATAATAAATTGCCACTTCTTTACTCAAGCTGTTACGACTTAAATGAAGAAAAATTTAGTTTGATTAATTGGTTCCTAGGTGGTACAAAGCTCCAAGCCCATGTTTTTACAATTAGGGGATGATGGATGTCAAATTGGTTCTGAACTGATGGAACTTGATTAAGTCAATAAGTTTCAATCGTTTTTATTATTATGTTTTCCCTTGGCGCCTACATCTATTTTTTAATCGTTGAACTGGCGATAAATGGCTTCGTTTTATGTAATTTAACTTTCTTTAAATTATGTTGTTAAAAACATTAAATCTTCTTCATACAATTTCTTTAAACTTTGGTCATCATGTAACACCTATTTGCGATGCAAGAAAGTTGTATAGATTCAATTATTTATATTAGTCTCTCACAAAAGACGGGTTCTTAAAAAACTTTATATTGAAGAAGTTTAAATTTTAAGCTACATAGCGCTATTGTCTTTGTTAAAATACTTTAAATTGTTTCAATTAAGTCTAAGCTTGTAAAAGAGTTGAATAGTTTCGTCTCAAAGCTTTAATGTAGAAAATTGGAACTTTATTATGATTATCTAGATAGGTAGGTTTATTGGAGTGGGTAGTAAGACAAAATAAGTAAATTAAATGCGCAAATATAATATTTACATGCTTTTCCGCCATGTTCATTATATTGTTTAATATATTAAAGTAGACTTTTAATAAATTTGTTATTTTTGAGTACTTTTATAAAATTAATGTTAGATTCAATTTTTCACCAACAAAATTTAAAAATAGTAAATTAAGAAACTGTACATGTTAAAATTTTATTACGATTTACTAATCGTTAGATAGTCTATTTATGATACATTTGTGTTAGAGTTCAGCAAATCAGCTTAATGCATAATATTTAAAATATGTTAACTTTTATTATACCATAATACATATTAATTTAGTAAACCTAACCTATAAATATTTATAGTTTTTCAGATATCCCTGGCAAAATCAGTCGCGGACCTTATACAATGGTAAATTCGGATGGAAAAGTAACCTGGGTACCACAAGTCACCCTTAAAGTCCATTGCCAACCAATTTTGCCAACTGGCAATGAAACCAACAAGGATGAAGATCATAGCAAGCATCACCATCACTCGCACCATATGGATGGCGATGAGTTTGCTGACTTGAAGAAAGGCGTTAAAGGAGGGAAGGACGAGAATGAAAAAAATGAAAAAGGAGAAGGGAAAAAGAAAGCTCGGAAAAGTGAAGAAAGCGAGAGTGAAGATAGTGAAGATGAGGAGGAAGAAGAAGAGGACGAGAAGAAAAAAGGAAAAGGGAAAAAGGATGAAAAGAAGAAAGATGAGAAGAAAAGAGGTAAAGATGGAAAAGATGAAGGTTCTTGTGGAAATAAGAGTCATCAAGGATGCCACCACAACAAGCACGGTATGAGCGCTCACCGCTTTGACAATTTGATCGAGCATTGCGACATTAAATTTGGTTCGTGGATATACGATACCAAGGCACTCGTGTTGGAACCTTTCGCCGGTGATAAGGGCATAGATATGACCATAAGGCAGTACGAACACAAAAAAAAGGGTGGCGATAAAAACGTCAATGCAAAAGTGATGAGAGCTAATCAAGGTGACAAGAATGAGTCTTCCAATGTAATTTTGACACCAAGGCACGACATGTCGTGGCAAGTTTTGGAAAATAAGGTCAAGACGCATCAATTGAAGTATCCATGTTGCCCGGGAGATTATGCCGACATAACTTTTCATTTAAAATTGAAGAAATTACACGAACACAGTCACAAACATCAAGGAGAAGAGGATAAGAAAAAAGTGGAGGATAATAAGTTAGAAGCCAAAACGGGTGAAAGCGCGAAGGAAGGAAATGAAAACACCACCAAAAAATCCTAATTACTTAATTTCTCATAATAATATGTGTTAATTATTCATGACATTAGCACTTAAATTTTACTATGATATTGCATATTTTGAATAGTGTTTACTACATACAATAAATTTAGGTGTGTCTAACAAAATTTTAATTTTGAAAATGTAGCATTGAGTTTATAGTGAGGGTGAAGCAATGGGAACATTATATTTCATGTGATCTCTTAAACTAATGCAGCAGTGTCTCATCTCTAATTTATAAGTTAATGTCAATCCATTTCAATAGTTTTAAGGACTTTTGGTATAAGGTAGAGAACTGCAAAGTCACTTTTTTTCAACCCGAACCCGACCCGACCCGAAAGCATTTTCGAATTTTCTACCCGGACCCGACCCGACCCGAAATAATTTTCAAATTTTCTACCCGAACCCGACCCGACCCGAAATCATTTTCAAATTTTCTACCCGAACCCGACCCGACCCGAAAGCACTTTAAAAACTTTAACCCGAACCCGACCCGACCCGAAAATATATTAAAACAAATTACTTTCGAGCGCGAAAATTGCGGTGTGTAAAATTAAATCGACAAATAAAAGTGCTATTAATGAAACAAATTGTAACCATAGATTTTGTCTAACTAATGTGTTATAGATTTTAGAGGCAACTATTTAATATCAATCATTGTTATTAAAAATATGGCTAATTATTATATATTTATTATAATATTAATGTTTTTTGTTGGTGTTTTAAATTAAATTTTCACATGCAATTAATTTTTAATATTAATTTTATGCTTTAGATATAATGTCTTAGGGTAAAATACCTAGATGTTGCACTTGATTCAAAATATTTTATTAATAAACAAGTTGTCATACCATATTAATTTAATTTGCAAATGAAACATTTATAAAATTATAACTTACTTTTAAGTTGGCTTTTGAATATGTATTAAATGTAATTTAAATTAACGATGAGGATTACCTAAAACTTCATGGTTAACACTAAAAAAATTTAAAATATAACTTTATTGAAATAATTTACCTTTTAATAGTCAAATTAAAAACAGGAGTAATTTATGTAGTTTGAATTATTGATGAGAATTAGCTAGCACTTCAGAGTTCGGAGTTTTAAAATAAAAAAAATAGGAAGAGAAGAATTAATTAAATGAATGATCCAAATTAGTTGTACATTTTGATATTTAAAAACACTCTTTGCTTAGCAATTAACATTAATTAAAAAAATAGGTCTCGCGTGTTTTTACAATGTACCTTGGACCCGACTCTATAAATTTGACCCGACCCGACCCGAAAGCATTTAAAAATTTTCAACCCGAACCCGACCCGAAAGCATTTTCAAATTTTCTACCCGGACCCAACCCGACCCGAAATCATTTTCAAATTTTCTACCCGAACCCGACCCGACCTCTCGGGTCACCCGTGCAGTTCTCTAGTATAAGGACATCAGCAAAGCTCATGTTTGAAGAGCCTTGCGTAAAACTTTTAACTATTAAAACGCGGGGCCTGATATTAAACTGCTGATAATGTTTATGATACCCAAATATACATAGGCTTAACTCGACCAAAAGTGTTTTGCTTTGAATGGTCTAAAGGAATTCAGATTGCACTCTTATCAAAATAAAGTCCCCTTAAAAATTTAAAGACTATTTTTAAGGTATCCTGTTCAAATTTTAATTTAAATTTTGATTTTATATAAATCAAGGAAATCGAATGTATTTTTTAGAAATTTTATTTTTGCTATGAGGTTTAGTAACAGGCATGTAAGGGACGAAAGCGATAACAATCTTATTTCTATAATTAGTGACCGATTAACGCCTTTATATTTGGCTTAAATGGTATAAGACCGAGATAAAACTTTATAATATATTATTTAACATTAAAATTCATTTAGTATGCTTATGTGTCATAGAATGCTAAAACGATGCGGGTGTGATCCAGATTTATTTTAATTTGAAACAATATATTAAAACTATTAAAATATTTTTCAAGGTGACATTATTTTCTCAAGTTTTTAAAATAAATTTCCTCGATTTAATTTAGCTATCTAACAAATTAGCTAAGAATTTTTTTACATCAAGCAGAAAATTATCATGCAAATTGTTAAATCCATTACTATTTTAATACATGGCTCTATGTCAACTCATTAATCCAATGTATTTTCGCATGTGTCATACACAATTATTTGGAAATAAGCATCAATTAGTTAAAAAATTAGCTAATAAAAGTTTACATAATTTATTAAAATTATCACATTTGAGGACGGAGTATTTAGGGCAGCTTTATAAATTTAGGTTGTTTAGACAATTATGTTATTAACAAATCCCCGAACCAAGTATCGAAAAAGTTGTCTCTAGCTAATTCAAGAATAAGGTTATAAATAGAAACCTTTTTATTGCTTATTAAAAAAACATAATTCGGTTAAAATAGTAAATCATTTGAGTCGTTGCCAGCTTTTCATATGTTTGACACTTCATATATCTTAAATATTGTCTAATTTTGAATAAAGTTGACAACAAGGCTTTAACAAGAGAGTTATGTTCTTTTAACTAACTAGCGTGCATTTGACTAACACAAAAGTTGCACTGAAGTTATGCATGCATAATGGAATAGTAAGTGCTTATAAAAACCAATGTATCGAGTCTTACATTTAAATGATATAAATTACATTGAATAATATTTTTATGAATTTACAAGCCAATATTATTAGCTGCTCTATGGCTTTTTAAAGGAGAAAAAGAGAAACTCCTAGTGATGCGGAAAAACCGAGAAAAATCTCGGTCTCGTCACGTCTCGTCTCGAAAAACCGAGACGAGACGTGACGAGACGAGAATTTGAAAAATGGAGTCGAGATCGAGACGAGAATTTTGATGTCGAGACGAGACACTTTTTTTCGGCGAGATCTCGACTTTTTATTGATCGTTAGATTTTAGTAGATTATTGTGTCTTTTGATTTGCAAGATTTACATTTAAGGTATTAAGTGTAAATAAATAGATAATGGAATATATTTGATGTTAAAAAAATTTCGAAGTGTTCTACCTGTTATATATTTTTGCAAACAATTTAAAATTTAGCAATAATTTTTTTTAGTATGGTTAACTTTTAGGGTATGTGAATAATTGTGTAATATATTTATCACATATTTATATTCATAGCATTATTAAATATTAAAAAAGTTTAGGCTTAGAATGAGTTCTGATAGAATAGTAAATTTTACTAAAGCATATTTGAATTTCGCAGTTACTCATCCTGCTTGATGTGTTAATTATAAATTTGAACTATAATAAGACATTATGTGAATACATAGTTTTGTCACATGCATTATTTTTCACATTACAAGCTGGGTTGGCAGGTGCATTCAAATTTACTATAATTTCTATAAATGTGCAATATAAAATAAATACACGAACCTATAATGATTTTTGTCACAAATTTAAATACGTGCACTTTAATTTAAAGTTTAAAACCTTAAGTTCTTAATCCTATAATAATGCTGCTTTTATTGTTGTTTTTTTAACGTATTAATATGTACAACTAGTTGATCACTCGCACTTTGTGGTTTATAAGGCTATAGTGAACATGCAATAACCACTATGGGCTATAAATGATGTTGGTAATATCAATGGACTTAAACGTTGCCTTAAATATTTTAAGGTCTTCTTTTAAGCTTTAGCCAGGGTTAATAACGGGTCTCAATTTGCTCAATTGTGCAACTAAGCCAACTATAAGCGAACTTATAATTTTCTCAGTCTATTTAGAGTTGACAAACACAGTGAATTTGATACAAATGTTATAGTTTGCTAACCAATAAAAGTTAATTTTCTATTTATTTTTAGTTTGCACTTTCCAAAGAAATATTTTCGTTTATAAATTAATTAATATCTTTATATTGTCAATGAGATGTCGTGTCTAAATCTTTAAAAAGTTTGTGTATTAAAGATTTTTTAAATATAAAAGTTTGCCAATAGGATTTTTTAACACTTATTTGATATTTTTAATAAAACAGAGAGATTTTTATTCCGTGTGTATTTTTTTTAAAAAGTCGAGACAAGACGAGAATTCTCGTCGAAACGAGACGAGACCGAGATTTTTCTAGAACGAAATGAGACGAGATCGAGATTTTAATAATCGCTCCCGAGACAAGACGAGATTTTGTTTTCGAGACCGAGATGAGACGAGATCGCAACACTACTAACTCCTGTTAAATAAATATTATTAGTTAAAATATACATAAATTGTGAAGATGAATTAAATAAGTAAAAAAGTTAATTCTCGTGAATATTTATGAATTATGTTAATCCCGACTTTCTATCTTATAAAAAAAGTTCGCGCTTCATGGGATATTTGTTGCACTTTTTTTATAATTTTTATGGCTTGAGGCTAAAGGTTGTTAGAGTATTATTGTAAAAAAACAATAAGGAACAGAATTGTGAAGTTTCTACTATTTTGAAATTTTTAGTGCTAGCTGAAAGAGGATTCTTGTTTTGGTCAGGTAGGGCGATATCGGTGTAGCTATAGTCCGAAGATAAAC
Source organism: Gordius sp. MW1 (assembly GCA_964036665.1). NCBI lineage: Eukaryota > Metazoa > Nematomorpha > Gordioida > Gordea > Gordiidae > Gordius > Gordius sp. MW1. Next base: position 2,957,406 of record OZ038531.1, read on the forward strand.
AGATTTCCCAAGCAGCGGGATTAGCCATCGGATATTTTGTTATATTGATCTAGACTTGAATTACAATTATTATAATATAATAAATCTGAGTCAATTACTGGCAAAAGTAATAGATTATTAAAGTTTATATAAAAAGTAAAGATGTGCATTTAGAAGTATAGGGATATTTTCCTACCTAAATTTTTATTATTTATCTTATTTTAATTTGGTTTATATCTTGCTTCACCAATACAAACATTATACATATGAATCAAGTATTCTTTGTGGATCAACTTGCTGCTTAAACACGTTTACCTTCGGTTGGTTTTTAACACATGATATCTCAAAAAGATTTTATTAATAAAGCTGAGGATTATGCTGACGAAGTAGATAAAAAATAATAAATATAGGCTAAAATTTTTATAGGTTCTAAGGCATTCTAAACATGTGCTTCCTTATGTGGCGCGTTTTTGCTTAGTAAGTACTTTTGTTGAGGATGGATTACGAATGTGGTTTCAATGGAATGAGCAAAGAGATTATATGAGCTCATCTTGGGGTTTGAATGCATACACATAATTTACTTATATTAAAATTTGTAGGATTTGGTTCTATTTTTGGGACATGTTTTGTTCTTATCAATCTATTGGGGCAATTAGTTCCATCTGCCTTTATTCTAGTGCAAAAACATACTAAAATTGCTGTTTGTGCTTTATTTGGAGTGGTTCTTTTACAGGTAACCTATAAAGTTTTTACATAATTTGTAAATATTGGCATCAATTGCATATTTATGAACCTTGATATATTTATATAAAAATACATTCATATATAAAGCTTTTCTTTTATGCAGACTATTGCCTACAACATATTTTGGGATTTGCGTTTTTTCCTTCGGTAAGATAATTTAATTTTGATCTTTTTTATGCATATTAAATTTTTAAAATGCTGAATACAATATATTATATTTATAATGTTAAAAGTAATATTCTGTTATGAATTTTATAAAAGCTGATTCTTTAGATTTCAATCAAAATTTAAATTGGCTTTTACAATATATAGCTATGTTATAAAAATATAATTAGCTAGTTTTGTCCAATCAATGTAGTTTTCAATAAAATTAGCCTTTTCGTATTCAGATACTTTGATTCATTTTAATTGATAAATTATAAAGTGAATGCATAGCTATCTCTGACTTTATATGTCTCTTGGGCTAGTTGAATAGTGCCCCTTAATTTTTTTTTAATTGTCTTGGTTAATTTAACTATCCCTAAATAATCTTAATCAAAGAACATTAGTTGATTTAGTTACTTTACACAAAAAAATGTGCGCTTATTGCAACCTTAGTAAAATTAATAGACATTGGGGGTACGTTAAAATAGTAAGCATGGCAAATTTATGTTTCAAACATGCCTAGACAAATGCCTAAAATTATTTGGGTGCATTTTAATCACAGCCATAACAAATTTGGATTTGTCATTACTATCATTGTTATTATGGGCCATTAGCTTTTTATGATTTAACTCATTGATTTTTTTGGCAGAAACCATCTTTGTAGTTGTTTGCCAAGCAATTCAATGTTGGGTATCCATGTTTTGTAAGGATAGCACTCTAGGAAACTTTTGAATTTATCTTTTCCTATTAAAATACTGTGGCAACGCCATTATCTTAGGCAGTTGACATGTTGCTTTTTCTGATCAAGTTGATATAATTAAAACTTAATTTTATAGAATTTTGTTAAAGTCTTTATAAGTATTAAAAATCTTGGGGTTGACTTCAAAATCTAATAAAATAACCCTATGGCGTAAAATAATTTTTAATCTCTATAAGATTTTCTTTATTTCGACTAGCATCTGCAAGGTACAGATTGTGTTACTGAATATAACCCTTATTGTGTAAAAGTAAATTGCCCTCATGAGTTAGAACTTGCGCGTCGGGTTTCAGGTTAAAAAACTAAAATGCCTTTAGGTTGGGTTCGGGTTGAATTGTAAATGCTTTTAGGTCAGGCCTAATTAGGGTAAAAAAGTGATTTACAGGTCTCTCTTCTCCCTCTTTATTAGTTATTTGGTCTAACAGTCGTGGGTTGTTTTAATGAGTTTCTTCCATCTTGACAGGGTGAGTGCCATGTCTTGACTATTTCTTTTGTTTTCATCACTTTATCGACCTGCCTTTTCCACGTGACACGGGGTCATCCTCTTCCTCTTTTCCCCGGTTCCTCCATGTTCAGTACTTTTTGATTTACATGATTCGTCTCCCATCTTAGTATATGCCCAGCCGATTTTCACTTAAATCTATTCCAATTTTCGATTAAACCCCCCCCCCCCCCAAAAAAAATTAATTCATTGCCCGGAGTCTAATGTAAAAATTTACCTTCCAGCAACGTAGCAGTATGCGGAGGCCTTTGTTTAATATTGGCCGAGGCTCACAGCGACAATTCGAAACCCGTGTTCGCGGGCGTTCCTAGCGCCGGTGGCAACAAACCCAAATCCTACTTTCAGCTGGCCGGTCGCATTCTCTTAGCCTTGATGTTCGCCACCCTAATCAACGTAGAATTGACGCCCGTCAGTTTGGTTATGCTCATGGTCAGTTCCGCTTTCATGGTGCTGGTCATTATCGGGTTCAAGACCAAGCTCAGCGCCTTGATCCTCGTGCTTTGGTTGACTTGCCTCAACCTCTACGTCAACAATTGGTGGAGCGCGGCGCATCACTCTTACGTGCGAGACTTTCTGAAATACGATTTCTTCCAAACCATGTCTGTCATCGGTGGACTACTCCTCATAGTTAGCCTGGGCCCGGGCGGAGTCAGTTTGGATGAACATAAAAAACGTTGGTAAACCTTCAACTCCCTCTACCCAGTTTAACGTGTGGTGTGTGAGGTGATTTGGTTAAAAACAATCATTACAAGTGTTGGAACGACGTGCTCATTATACATTATATTACACTCAACACGACGATTGGCATTATTTATGTGTACCACTCCTCTTACATGACTACAACCTAAAAACCTTATTACCATCCTCCTCGAGCTAAATACCATCAACACTCTTTACATGTTTATATATATATATATGTCGTGCGAATTGAATTTCTTTTATATTTGTCGATTATTCAAACGTTTTATTTTGTCAACCAACCGTTTACTTAATGTATGATATTATTCTCTCGTTCCATGTCCTTTTAATTTTAACGTAAAATATCAATAAAAAGCGTCCAGATTTTTACGACGGGTGTTGTGATTAAAATTATTTATATTAAAGTCGAATATTGACGATTTGAACTTCCCACTGTAATATTTAGAGGATATTTTACGTGAATATTTGTTGTTAGTTTGTTAAATTGATTGTTAATAAATTTTAATGAAACCTTTAATGTAAAAACTCATCTCATATCGCCTATTTTTCAATATAGAAAAATCCACTTTGGATCACGTCTGATATGAAATCGATTAAAAATAGAAATTAAAATAATAATTGGATAGCAAAAAGGAGATATTAAAACTCGTTTTGTAGTTGTCGGAAAAACTTTCAATCTTGTTCATTTTTTAGTATACTGCTATAATTTAAAAGAATATTAGTATTAGAAATTTTGAATTCATACTGGTTTCCTGCCTTTTGATAATTTAACTTTTCACTTGTTTCTATGCAAAATTTTGTATCGACATTAGATAGGATTAGAATGGTTTCTTTTAAGGTCGCATACTGCAGGACAGGCTAAACTTACTTCCCATAGAGAAGGGGCAAGGAATGTTAAACTACTTTCATAATAATCGTGATTATTTTAGTTTAAATTAAAAATAATATATTATGTTATTTAGTATCATATTTATAAGTGATCATAGTAAAATTTGTTAATACTACTCATTATGGTGACCATGTTAAAATGCAATGTCGAAGAGTTAGAGTGTAGGAAAAAGAGGTTAAAATTATTGCACAACATAGGAATGAGGTCGAGGATTCTAACCCAACGGGTGGCCAAATACTCTTTTCATAAAATTTTTGTAAATTAGTAGCGCATCTCATTTTAATCAGCTTTAACTGTAATTTTTATAACCGGTAAAAATATGGATTTCGAATTCGCTTGGCGATAGGGGTTCAACTTGACACAATAATGGGGTAACAAAATATTGCCTCAACAAATAAACGTCAATGGCTCAATAGCAAGACTCTCTAATCTGAATATCAATCTTACATAGCTTATCCAGCATTTGTGTCCTCCGGAAAGAAGAGTGGGTAGGTAATGGCCTCCTCTTCTTCTTTATCAGGTATTTGGTCCCACAGTCGTGGGGTTTGTTTTGATAAGTTTCTTCCATCACCGGCTGAGTGCCATGTCTTGACTAATCCTTTTTTTTGTTTTCAATAATTTGTCGACTTGCCCTTTTCACGTGACACGGGGTCGTCCTTCTCCTCTCTTCTCCGGTACCTCCATGCCCAGTACTTTTCGATTAACGTCATTCGTCCCTTCTTAGTATATGCCCATACCACCTTAGCCGATTTTTGTTAATCATGTCCGTCATGGGTTGAATACCCATTTTTGTCATGAGGATGTCATTCGTCATATGGTCGAGCTTAGTATACCCCAAAATAATTTGTTTCCAAAAGTGAGCATTATGTGTCAGGTAACGCGATCGCAAAATAAACATATATAATTCCAATGTCTGATAAGACTTTGCCATTACTTAAGTTTGTATATTTTATTGTTGTTTATTAGACACTTCCTCAATCAAAATTTTGTTGATCATAAACATGAAGCATTTCTCAGACTTGTTTTAAATTTAAAGTAATTTTAGAGCGTGTGCCGAAACCTATGTCATGATCAAAATGAGAGATAATTAGTCTGAATTATAAAGAACCCTATCAATATCAGCCATGGCTATTTATTTAAATAATCATAAGTTGTTGATAGAAGTGACATAGTGCCTTTACTAACAGCCTCACACACCTACTAAAAATGAGATTTGTGATGTAGGAATAATAATAACCTATATTTTTTTATCCAGGAAAACTATAACGATTAATCTATTTAACATTTTATCACTAACGTTCGTAATCAATCCTCTAAATATAAATTTTAATATTTTTGCTATTTTAAATAGATACATCGATACTCATATATGCACTTGGTAAGAAATGACTTTGCAATAAAAAATTTAGCATTGGACTCGCCTAGTTCTGGTGTATACTGTTCTTACAAAACTGTCCATATTCCATATAAACGTAGCACTCGCTATGCAATATAAGGGCGGGGGTAAGGAGAGGCAATGCCAAGCGCGAGCCAGCCGAAAACCCGCTTTTGATGGCGAAACTGGAGAAGGCCATGCTCGCGAACGGGAAAATCCGCACGGTATGCACTAGCTCTAGGGGGAGGGGTGGTCGAGATAGGAGCGCTAAAATTTGCACAGCCATTAATAAAAATCCACCGCATAGTTGTATTAATGGATGGGGTATACTTGTTGGATGTTTTTTATATATCGCTAAATGAACATCCAAGCGCAAAACATACACAAAAAATTTCCTGTTAAAGCTAGATTACGACTAAATCTATGAGCATGAGAAGTTAGATATTCTAAACGCGGACACGTTTGTGAAATTGTTTTTAGAAGGTCCTTATTTTTTTAATACTGGTTATAAAAAAGTCGCTTTTTAAAAGGTAATCATAATGCGCTAAAAGGCTACACTATCAACAAATATGGAAAGCGGAGGACTATAACTAAAGCAAGTCTTGTTTTAACCTTGCTGTTTAAGTTAACCTATGAGTTTTCGCTCTATTTAGGAATTGAGTGGCTCATAGAACATAGGAATTGATCCATAGTAAATTGAATGTTTCAAGGTAAAATCAAGTCTTAATCTTGATTTAACTTTTATCCTTAGGAGGCATTACATGAAGATTTCACACTCAATATAAACAGTGTGGGAAATCCCTACATTCTTTATAATCATCTTTACAGCGTTTTGGCATTCATATATAGATCTCCACAGCGATATTATTTTGGTACAAATAAAAATAAAATAGTATTACTTGGCATTGAAATTCTGTAATGCCGTGTTCGATTAATCATAAAATCGATTTTAAACGAGTTAACGTCGAGGGAAGCTGCCGGTTCTTACAAAAGAGTTTATTTTTAATATTAAATCTGAATTCGAAATATCCAATTTTAACTATGTACTCTGCATTAAAACCCAATCAAATTAGACTTCTAAAATCTAATTGACTTTTAAACAAGTGAAATAGAATGTGTCCGAAGTATTAAACAAATCATTAAGTTTTATAATCTTTATCCTTTAGAGCCGTCATGGATTAGGAAAGAATAGATGATGAATTCAATAATGCTTGCGAGATTCTTAGTCGCCTGAAAGTCACAACAAATTCACACTTTACACTAATTTTTTATTTAGATAGTTATCGTAAAATTCTAAGTTCCATTTCTTTATTTTAATTATTCCTATAATTTTTATTATTAGTTTTCCGTTGCCTTCAAGAAAGCTCTTTATCTTAACAGTTATCTAATAAGCCTAAATTTTTAAGGAGCTTAATATATATTATAATCATTCAAAGTCGCTTGTGCCCTCAAATCCCATAACTGGAGTTTATAAGATTTACGACCAATAAATTAAAGTTGGTCTATGCAAGGGGTTTGGGGAATAAAGAGATTTATGCAGGTAACAAGACTTATAAAATAAATCAAATAAGAGTAATGCCAACTCTAATGACAGTAGCTTAAAGTTAGTTTAATATTTTCCTTATTTAAATGATTACTTTATAAACTATAGAAGGGATCCTTAAATAATTATTGTTTGGAATTAAAGGAACTTGTTTATTGAATAACTATTTTTAAATTAAAATATAAATTGTCATCTTTATATGGTGGATTTGTAAATTTTGACCAGATCTTATTTTATTCAATAAATGCCTTTTATTTTTAAGTTTATAAATTTCACGAAGAGACTTCTTAGAAGCTGTCTTATTTATTCTAAAAGTAACATCAATTGCATTTAGAAAATTAATTCTCTTAAAATCGTTGCTTAGGAAATTTCTAGTTTTAAATACGATTCAATGATAGAGTGATAGAGCGTGATCATGAGTGATGGGGTTCAAATGTCAATTTGCATAAGAATATCCAAAATAATGGCTGCCTCCACACTTATTCTAGATCAGACACAACGAGTAAAATAAGATCAGAAGTACCTGAGTTTTTGCCACAACAGAAAAGGATGTAGCCAAATCATTGTAGGATATTAATCAATTAGATCTTTGATACATTATTGCTTCTAAGTAGCCTTAATTCTAATGATCTTGCGTGTAAAAAGGGCAGCAAAAGATTACTTCAGTTTACACACATAAAAAAGTAAATGGCCAGCACGTTTCAATGATTGGATTTTTTTGTTATCGTACACAGTGCAAATTAAAGACTATTTATCAATCGCTCTAAAGATATATTTTACTAAATGTTAATTATTGTAGAAGTAATAAGTATAATATGTATTTACAAAATAATCATTTGAACAAAATTAATAATAAAAGAAATTCTTATATTGAATAAAATAAATTATCAAAAGTGAACAACTTCCTTTAAAATTGTATTTTAAAGTTAATATCAAATTGCAATTAATAACTATAAATTTAGTGAGATATTTATAAGTTTTACAACTCAGTTAATTTAATTTTTAACACAAATTTGTAATAATATTAATTTGAAATTAGGGTTAAGTAATATACTTCTTTTTTATAAATGCGTTTTTAATCTTATTTTTATTCGAAATTTAATTCACGCATCACTACCGTTGATTTTCGCATATCTTCGTCATTAGTTTGATCATATGCGTATCCGTTTCAAGATTCGTCAATAGATGCCAAGTAATTATTAACATTTAACCAAGGATATGCTTGAATATATAGTAAAATCGTTCAATTAATTATTAGATTTTATATTGGTATTATATTTGTATAATATATACGATATAATATAGTTAAATACATATTTTCAAAAACTCATGCCTGCTTTGATCAATTTATCTATATTGTTTCATGATGGAATTACTTTTTGCATTTTGTCTTTATATAGTTTTTTTGCTTTAATAGGTCTATATTTGGTTACTATAGTGTTCCATAACTAATCACAAGAATCATTTATATCTGTTAATTATTAAGATAGGCCTTATACATCTGTTTATTAAATATAAGATATTTGTAAAACTTTAATTATTTGTTAACATTAGGTTATAAAACTAAGTTGACACTTTTTAGATGCACAAATTTGTCTATCTTCATTTATAATTGTTAGATGTTGATTATCTCCTAAAATATTTGTAAATTATCTTATTTATGTGCAAATATATTATCTTATTTATAAATAATGTAGCCAAATATTTTATTAATAGGGCTTTAAACGTTAAATATTTTTTCAGGGCATTAAACTTGCATTTATATTAAACTTTTAATGTGCTAAGTTTATTTGGTTATTAAATGCATTTCTATTTTAAATATATGTTTTTTGTATATAAAATACTAAGCTTGACTAATTTAAGCATGTTTAAAGTATAAATTTAATATTTCTTACTTTTTAAGGAGAACATAGAATTGATTACACCATTCAATTCCTAATTTTTCCTAAATTGTCCTCTTTAATAACTCTTAGAAATTGATTAAACTTGAACTTAGAAGAAAATTAATAGTGTGTGGCAAAAATTTTTTAAGTGCCTTTAAAAAATTTAAAAATTAAAATTTTATAGTTGCATTTATTTGTTAGTGTTTTTCTAATCTGAACTTGATAACTAGTTTAAATTAGAAATCAAGTTTAAGGGTAAATCCTTTTAGAAATACCCATTTTAACTCTAAAATTTGTATTAGACCTAAATATAATTCTAAAAATAGTTGAATTCCAAAAATAATTTTGAATCTAAGATTTTAAACTAGATGAAATTTTGAATATTTAACTAATCATGACTTCGACCAATCCTATCGATTTTCCATATAAATTCAACTAAAAATAGTACCATAATTTGCCGTAGCAATTACTATCGTTGCGTCAACCCCCCCCTCCCCCCCCCCCAAGGAAACATTTTGAAATCAGCTGCTTTAAAACCTTAAATTAGCAAGCGCGCACAGAGAGAGATTAAGGGAGTAAATATTATAGCAGAGGGGGTGTGGAGTTTTGGTTACGCTATCGCTATGTATAAAAAAATCGATAACTATTTGCTATACCCCCTCCCCCCCCCCCTAATACGCTGTGGTTTTGCTTTTTATATCTCTACCTCTACCCCTCAAGTTAACTTTTTTGAATCGCTTCGGTACTTTATAATTTATCTATTTTTTTTCTTTTTTTTACGCGCTTTTTGTAATTTGTAATAGAACCTTAGCGATTTTAGGGGCAAAACGCTATAAAGTATAATTCCAACTGCCAACGCAGCTTTTAATTGTATTTTTGAGCGTCAAATATTCTCGATTTTACCGTTTGTCGTCGACGCTTGATATCTATTAAACACTTTGCCTCTGATCAACTGCGCTCAGCGCTATAAGCCCTCGAGCTTGGCAACGCGCTAACTACTCGGTAATTATGTAGTAACGTATAATAATTACTAACCTCGCTTTGCGTTACTTTCTATTGCTTCATTGCTTCGCTTTTGCATTACACGGACAATTTTTTGCATAGCTCCCCCCTCCTCATATAGCTAATGACCGCTGGTTTGCTTTAATTTTTTCGACCTCACCCGAGCCCAGTCCATTTTTGTCTTTGTACCCTATTGATGATTACCTTTATATCAAAATTTCTCTTGACAACTTGTCTACGTTGTTGCTTTATAACGGCTAATTGTGAAACTGACTAAATAAGTCCGGGCAAATAAATGCTGACCGTTGCTTACTTCTACTTCATCTGACCCCGGCCAAAGACTAAAATTCTGTTTAATTGCTATTTATATTTGCTCCTTTGTGATTTTCTTTTGCCATTTTGTCTAGCTCGTTGCTTTAATTCGGATACTTGCTACACTGGCGAAATTTTTTTTTGCAAATTTTTGACTTTCGCTCGGCTCAATTGCAAACTTGCACCCAAATAGCAGGGGTGTTGTTATCATTTAAAGCCCCAGGCTGTTCAAATAGACGATCACTTCTCTCTAGTGTTTATGCCTAGTTATGACGTCACGCGTTACATCACAAATAATATTAAAAACCATCAAAAAACTGCATTTTTGGTGCAAAATAAACTAGCCTGTCTTTTCGGAGGACAGATTTGATTAAAAAATTTCTGCCCGAACCCGGCCTGGTTCGCTTTTATAACTAAGTTGCCCACCCGAATTCTTCTAAGTGTCCGCCCTACCATCCCGAATTATTAGAGCTGCCCGCCCTAAAATGAAATTTTTAAAATTTTAGAACTAATTTCCAATTTTTTTGGATAAAAACTCAAAAATTATACGTAATCAAAGGAAAAAGTCACAGATTAATACACGTACATTATTTGAAAATATCATTGAGCCAGAATTGCCCGAATCTTATTATGGTGCCGGCCTGGGCTCGCCCGAAAATCAGAGACAGTTGCCCAGCTCGTGGGCGGGCTCGGGCAACGGGTCGGGCTTTTCTGGTCTCCGCTTTCATAAATATACACTAGTGTTGTTAAATGGCTGAGTTTTGTTTCGTCGACCTTTATGGCCTGTTTTTTTTTAAGGCGACCTCTAGGCTTAGTTGAAATTTGAAAAACAGACTAGTCGAACGTTAGTCTTAGTTTGACCAAGGGTCGACCAAACAAAACCCAGCCGTTTTTACAACACTAGTGTGTGTATAATAAACACGTATCATCAATGAATTAATTATCTCACGCACCTCCCATCTTTCCCGAGCTGTGTAATTTAACACCTCCTTCCCCCGCCCCCCCCCCCCCCCCCCCTGTTGTTTCCTCAAATTGCTCTTACTCACCAACAACTAGTGTTGCAAAAACGGCAGGGTTTATCTAACGTTTTCAAATTTTGACTAAGCCCGCGGAGGTCGACTAAGAAGAAAAGGAGACCAAAAAATCGTTGATCTGATTATGTTTAGTCGACTAAAACCTAAAGTTGGCCAATTAAGACCCAGCCGTTTTTACAACTCTATTACCAAGCATAATAGCAGTAGGATCAACAGTAATAATATCGGCATAATTTTTAATCGTATCGTGAGCTAACCATAACCTTAGAACATTTGTTCTCTCCCCTGCCATCCTCTCTCTCTCTCTTACTTATATTCGGGTTAATTTGCGTGGGCGCGCACGTCGGAAAGGGTTTTGCTGCCTGCCAATTGCTTTGATTTGCGTATAAACTACTGCACTAATTTATTACGTTATGGTGAAACCGAGATGTGTTTTTATTTTTTTCTAGATGCGTCAATTTTTATAATAAACGCTTTCAAATTAAGAATATCAAGCATTTATGTTCCATTTTTGAGGATGTATACTACAAAAACGAATCGATCAAAGCCTGTTTTAAACACAACTTAAGGTAAACTAGGAGGCTCTACGGATGACCCCAGACCCGAACTTGGGTCGAGTGTGGCTAATGAAATGTCCTCGGATCGGGTTATGGCTGATAATTTTAAAATGCTTTTGGGTTCGGGCTCAAAATTTTTAAATTGCTTTCGTGTCGGGTAGGGCGGGTTGTGGTTGAAAAAAGTGACTTTACAAGTTTCTATTTCAAGCCTAGTATTATTTTTCCCCACCTTAATTTGTTTTTGATTTACATAGAAAAATTGCGCTAGACATTCGGTCTCCCCCCTCCCTCCCCTAATCCATCGCCTAATTTAAAAAAAAATGATGGTAAGTACTGTTCATTTATTCTATTTATTTAGGGTCAGGTCAAGGTTTAAAAAGAGACTTAAATTAGTCCAGAACCCGACCCCGACCCGAAAGTATTTAAGAATTTTCAGCCCCATAGGGTGGGGTTTTGGGGATGGTGTGTAGGAGGGTAAACGTGTTATATACGTTGTATTCTCTTATGCAAAATTACTTTTGTAATATAGATTTTTTCTTATATAAAGTTTTTTATATTAATTAACCCTTAGATGTATCCCAAAAAAGCCCTTGTTGAGTATTCGTGTACACACCCGTGTCATCGATATTGCTCGCATTTACTAACTGCTCCCTACTTTGCTTGAATCATCGTTTACATGCATTTGAATATTGCCTTTTACTTACTCTCAGTGTAATAATCGATATCAAAAAACTTTGCCAATCCCATATATCTTACATAATACGACCAAGACAATAATGCACTAGTGTTGTAAAAAGGCCTGGGTTAGTCGACCTTTCGTGTGTTTGTCGATTAAACGAAAACGTTTGGTGGCCCTAGTTTAGTCGAAATTAGAGAAACGGACGTAGAGGATTTTGGTCCCTTTCTTAGTCGAATTAAAGGTGTACCAAACGAAACCCAGGCGCCGCCTTTTTACGACGCTACTGCGATATACATACACGATGTGATGATCACATTAGGTGGTTCAAACGACTGAGACAGCTCACCCTGGCCAATTCCGTCGCCTCCTAGTCTCCACCCCGTCGTCAACTAAGCACAATCCTTCTTCTCTCAACTACTATCTCCCCCCTCCCTCTCATTCAACCCTTTCTACTTTCACTCCTTCCCTCTCTCTCTCTCTCTCACTAGCCTCCCCCCATGGTCGTTATATTGGTCGGGGAAGGGGAGGAGCTCTCGGACGCTCATGGCGTGGTTGGTGGTGTTGGTGGTATTAGTAGTAGCAAGAAAAAGCATGAAAACCCTTCGCATGATAATGACATCAAGCACGGTGGCGGAGGCATTAGCGTTGGCAAGAGTCATCAATCGGGCTCGGGACCGCTTCAAAACGGCCTGGACCCCGGGTCCGCTTCGTCTGAAACGAGCCCCGCCGAGATGAGAAACGGAGAAATTGGGGATTCTTCCAATACACAAACCGCGATCGGTGGTTAGTGCCTTTTTATTTTTATGATGCCAAACTTTGGAGTAACTTATGTAAAGTTATGACCCGATGAGGTAACTTGAATATCCATACAGACTAGTGTTGTAAAACGGGTGGATTTTGTTTGGTCGGCCTTTGGTTTTAGTCGACCACTAGGCTTAGTCGAAATTTGAAAAACAGACCGGAGTCCATTGTTAGTCTTAGAGATAAACCAAAGGTTGACCAAACAAAACACCGTCATTTTCACAACACAACTTAAGATTATCAACTATGGAACCCGTGTAAGGAAGGGCCTTTAGCTAAAACACACTTTAATATAAATGTCCTTTATCTCGTTTTAATAGACCAAAGCAGTGGTGGCAGTGGTAAACGAAATTTCTCGCGTCCCTTTAAACATACCACTCCAACACCTCCCACCGGTCAAATTACGAACGGGCTAGGTGCTCAGGCACCCGCTAAGTACGGGGTCAATACCTACCCAAAATCACCGTTCGTTAACGCGAAAAACAAGTCTACTACCACTTCGATCACCGGTATGTGTGCCTTAATTCATGCTAGCGTTGTAAAAACGGGTGGGTTTTGTTCGGTCTACCTTTGGTTTGGGCGACGCATAAACAGACCAAGATTTTTGGTCAAATTTTTGGTCTGGATATGTTCAGTCGACTATTACCAAAGGTCGCCCAAACAAAAGTAAGCTGTTTTTGCAACACTAATTCATTAAAATTTGAACGCTTTAGGTATGTAACTCTCGTGTTATGTTAGTTGAAACTAGTCTATTTGATGCCTTTACTTTTAGGTGTTTTATATGGTGCTTTAAAGAAATGTATTTCAGATATTTCATTTGTTATAATTGAAAAGTAGACGATGTGCTATAATAGGAATTCACTAAATACGCCTATAATATCGGTTTTATTAGCACTCTTGACTTTTTTTAAATAAATTTGAAAGCATAAATCTTAGCTTAAAAATATAAAAAATATGATTAAATTCATTGAAAACATTATAATACAATAAACAACGAGAACCCGAAGGAAACTAAAGTCCATAATTTCGCTTTAAGGTGAATGCCGTTATCGTAATTTAACATATAAAAAAATATTTTTAATTTGTTTTAATCATCTCGGTTGCCTGCCTTCAATCTACCCCGCTGGACACGATAGATCAATATGCTTTATCTTCCGAAACATACGATCTCGATTTTCCGCCCTCTCTAACCTCGAGCACACCACCCACTTCAACCCCTCCAGAGAAAATTGTAGAAAAAGTCGTTGAAAAATCGGAGGTACCTTGCCTGCCCATTATTTCTATATACTTCATTTTTGATTAGCACAGTTCTACGCTAGACTTTAGTTTTGTAAAAACAGTATTTTGTTTAGTCGCCCTTTATCATTTGTCAACTAAACATAAAGACTGTTTGATCCGTTTTTCTTAGTCGACCTCTAAGCTTGGTCGAAATTGAAAAACTGACCGGAGTCGAGCGTTAATCTTAGTAGAACCGATGGTCGACCAAACAAAAGCACCCAGCCCTTTTTACGACATCTCACACCTAAAATGCATAAATTTATATATGAAAACAATCAATTAATATAGCATTTAAACACCCAAGTTGGACAGGACGACCAAAAACGAGCCCATAAATTGCATAGCAATTAAAATGGAATACGCTTTCATGTATATATTTATCTCGCGCGTGCGAATACGTTTTAGGATAAGGGAGTGTCGGAGGGAGTCAATAACGTCGGTCAGATTTCTTCCGAATTCGTTCCGTCGTCAACTAAGACACTCCCCAAACCTCCCGGTGCCATCTCCTCTGACTTGAATTGCACAATAATTCCCACCGTCCCCTTTTCCCCACCCGTTCTCGACGAAAGTTCCGTGGCCTCTAATCAACTAGGTGGAGGCGATAAGCAGGACACAACCTGCCCCACCACCAAAATACCAGCCAACGGATCTCGAAAGAAAGGTTTGCTTATATTAGTAATGATATACAGATATATTAGTGTCATAAAAACGGCTGGGTTTTGTTTGATCTACCTTTAGTTTTAGCAGACTAAACATAGATAGAGCAAAGATTTGAAACATAAATAGACAAAAGATTTGACATTGGTCTTTTTATGCGACTAATAAAAACAGACCAAAAATTATTGGTCTGTTTATGTTTAGTCGACTAAAACCAAAGTTCGGCCCAACAAAACCCAGCCGTTTTTACAACACCACTCTGCACCATCTGATAAAACAAGCAGTCGGTTGCGCATATTATTTCGAATACCTCTATCATCGCGTAATTTAGCATTTATTCATAATTTATTTTTATTTCCTCCCCAATCGCAGGCAACAAAGCCAAGTGGGTACCCATCCAAATCACGCGCGCCCCCTTTCGCGACGAGTTTTTCTCGTCGGGCCAAGGCTCGTCCGGCGGCGGGCCGCCAAAGCTCGGCTTCGCACCCGGCAAACGAGAGGGCAATAACGGCGGGCCGGCGGCCCCAGCCCATTCCTTGGGCCCCGGGGGCCGAAGAACTGCCCAGGCCCATCAAGCCACAGGTACCCCTACGCCCCCCTTCAGGCGTCAAAATAGTCAGTACAACGGTTCTCAGCCTCGTGACTCTCCAACCCCCTCCAACAAACAACAGTCCTCCCCATCCCACGATCAGACTAGCTCTATACTCGACGATCAGTCCAATAACGATCATGCCACTACCCTAACCGCTGCTAAAGGAGGTGCGATGATGGGTTAATTTTTTTTACTTGCCAGAAGCATTTTACGTGCATAGAATAGATATAGACTGCTCATCAAGGCACAAAATGTGTATACCCCTTTTAACCCCCACCATTTTAATGATAACGTGGTGAAGGGTGATTATATATGGATGTTAGTAATTTTTGTAAGTTAAATGCTCTTAAAAAGGTAAATAAAAAATATTGAATTGGGTAGATATCAAAAGCAGCATTCTAAAATAAATATCTTTTACACAGCACATAAAAATTAAAAATGTAAAAACTGTGATTAAAGTTTGCTTAATAATATAGCATCATCTATATTATCTATAATATTAATTTTTTGGCGTTCGTTCAAATTTATAAACTAGTGAGGAAGGCAAATTGACTGTTATAGCGAATGACATGGTTGAAATACACCAGTTTTTGTCTTCAAAATGGAGGAAAATTTGACCACAATTTACCATATGGCATGAGCAGTCTATCTAGTCTATGTTTACATGAGCTTTTTCTGCCCTGTCCAACTTGGATCTTTTGTCTATTTATATACATCTTGGTCACATAAGTCCGTTTCGCGAGTTTAGTTAATAATTTACTTTTGGTAGTTTTGAGTGCGTGCCAAATTTATAAT
The DNA here is from genome assembly GCA_964036665.1 of Gordius sp. MW1. Classification (NCBI taxonomy): domain Eukaryota; kingdom Metazoa; phylum Nematomorpha; class Gordioida; order Gordea; family Gordiidae; genus Gordius; species Gordius sp. MW1. The sequence continues at coordinate 2,973,628 of OZ038531.1, forward strand.
TTATGCATACTATATCTTAGAGTTTTAGACAATTTGCCCTAGAGATAGGGGGTAAAGAGGTATCGATAACGTTAATGGTGCGTGTTCTTGATAGGTACCTTTTTATCATGTAGCAAGTTGGTGTTTGGTTCATTTGCATATGTTTTAAGGTCTACGGGCACTTGCTCTTCCCTTCTAACCTTTATGCCTAGTAAGCTCAAAATCTTGTTTAAACTTAATAAAGCGGATAAAATTTTAAAGACAGGGCGAGTAGAACAATACTTTTTGTTTAGATTCAATTGAGTTTCAACTACCAACCCCTTTAAATATTCAGGGTATTACGTGATGTTAAACAAACCTATCATAGCGTTTCGTTGTAAAAACGCCCGGGTTTTGTTTGGTCGCCATTTGGCTCAACTAATACTAACTAACGGTCGAGTCTGGTCTGTTTTCAAATTTCGACTAAGCTTTGAGGTCGACTAAGAAAAACACACCAAGTGTAATCGACTAAAACCGAAGGTTGACCAAACAAAACTCAGCCGTTTTTACGACACAACCCTCATCTAATTAAAAGTGGCCATTCCGTAGTTTTAAACTAAAACATTTTTTAAAATTGGGGTGTGTTTTAAACCCATGATAGAACTGGGTTTGGTCGCATGCTTAAATTATCCTAAATATTACAAAATATTATCAGAGGCAAAATATTTATTTCCATTTATTATGATATGTTTTGCACGTAGCAGCGAATACGATAACTTCGATGATGTCCGAAACGGTAACTAGTCAATCACCCCCCTCCTCGGTGGGCTCTACCACAACAGACCCCAACCAAGCCAAGAGTGGGGTAGGTCAGGGGGAACCAAACCCAACGAATGCCACCCCTTCCAATTTCCCTCTTTCTTCCCCCTCCTTCAGGTATTTATTTACTCGCTCGTGTTTCCTTAAAAAGACCGGGGGTTCGTTTGGTCGACCTTCGGTTTTAGTCGACTAAACATGACCAGACCACAAAGGCTTTTTGGTGTCTGTTTTCCATAGGCGACCTCTAGGCTTAGCTGAAATTTGAAAAACAGAGACCAGGTTAGTTAGTCCTAGTTGAACCAAAAGTCGACCAAACGAAACCATGTTTTTTTACAACAATAATTAATGTAATGAAAACGCGACATAAATCCGAGCCCGCCCGATGCTAAGTTAAACCTTTTTTGGCCGGTAATAGATTTAGAATAGAAAAGAATTCGATAAAGGACTAATTACTAGAATGATTATATAAGTAATATTAATGATGATAGTAATAAACCGAGACTAAGAAGATATTGCCCTCATCGGAAACCATAAATGGCCGGGGTGAGTTTTTATTTTAAATCGAAAAGGGTTAAACAAAGAAGTAGTAAAACATATGTGATTTTATCAACATAGCTCTAATATAATTACACAGGTCTAAAAATATTGACTTTATGATTCCATCCCTCAATCTGATCAATAATTCTGATAGAGAAATTTGCGCTGAATAAATATCTGTTTTCAGTTTTTCCCCAAACCTTCCAGTTTTTTAGATAAACGAGGTTTATTAATAGGTAGATAATGATGGTAAATAAATGATATTTTCATAAATCCTTGTTTATGAGATTCATTCAGACGCACTGAAAGCCTTTATTGTGATTTCTGATGAAAATTTAGGTCCTCCATTGGTGGTAAACCGGTTCAAAATGGGCCCGTTAAAGTGGGAACTGGCACATCCTCCACTCTGCCCCGTCGACCCTCTTCCCATTACCCCAATAATGTCCCAAATCATAGATCATCCGGGGGTTCGTCTAGGGTTAGTCAGACCCTCGCGGATGGTCCGGGCACCACGGGACCTGCTCCATACAACAATCATCACATTTCACATAACCTGCCCCTCTTCTCCGGTAAGAATTAAATTTTAAACTATTTGGTGGGCTCGAACTAAATTTTGCCGCTTCTGTTCACAATGCCAATCGTCCATAATGCCAATGCTTTAGACCGCCAATGGCTTAACCAATCAAAATTAAGGGGTAGGGTTAGGGTTAGGGTTAGGGGATAGTGTTAGGGCTAGGGTTAGGGAATATTATAAGTACAATAATGACACATGGATATAATATAATCATTATAATAGAATTAACTGTAAAATGAGCTATTACTTAAAAATAATACAGTCATTGGCATTGTGGATGATTGGCATTATGAATGGGATTCAATTTTGCAATTATACCCATTAGTTTTAATTGACGAACATCGGGGAAATTTGAGGCTTTAACAGATAATTTATCGATTCTTAGCTATAGCGAAAGCATAAAAACATGCTTTGGTGATTATTATTATTTGGCCCGTTTATGTTCAGTCGACCAAACAAAACCCAACCGTTTTTATAACACTCATTATTACCCGCATCTTTAAGGGCTCGTCTTACTCAATATAGGATTTTGCTGCGCAGCAAAAATCGTCGTACGGGTTATAATATAGCCGCGTCTTAACTTCGAATTCACAGCAGATTTGCATTTTAAACGCATATGTTAGATGCAAAATTTTTCCTAAGCTTAAAATCTGTATGTTTTTAAATTTTTAGGTATTAGCAAAGTTTAGATTTAATCTCAAGAGCTGAAATAAACAAAAAAAAGTTTTTAAACTATCAAAAAACAAAATATTAAGAAATAAAACCGAGTTTTACCCATGTAATTGAATCGGATATTTAGACAAAGATAAATTCGCGCGATTTGAATCTGAATCCGATATTAAGACAAGCCCCAACTTTTACCAGCCATTTGAAGATTAATATGCTAGTCGTCTTCTATATACGTATGTTTGTAATTGTATGTACAACTTACTACCTCAAAGGACACCCGGGATTGACGCGATTGCATTTGAACGGAGGACACCCGTTACCGGCTTACATAAGCCCGACCGCCCATCACCAACACCCCATGGCAGCGGGGTCGGGGCCCGCTGGGGGGGCTACCTTTCAAATTCCTCTCATGGCCCCCTACCCCTACGATAACGAGGCCTACTACAATTACAACACCGTCCTGGCGCACCCCTTCTTCACAACCCACCACCCCCACCACCCACCTCATCTGTATTACAGGTATGTCCGGTATTATTATGTTAGTATGAAATACGTTAGCGTTTGCCCCTCCCCCCCCCCCCCTCAACTTACTTTTGCCAATTTTTTGTTTGATCATCGATCGGTTCGTGTTGGCAAATTTGAGCTTAGCTAGAGGGTAGAGGGTTCGAAACGTGTCTAGAGGGCAGAAAGGTTTCGTGATCTTCTTATCTAGTCTTTTAAAAACGGCTGGGTACCAAGGTGTTTTGGTCCGTTTTTCTTAGTTGCAAAAAAGGACCAAGTTTACGTTTAATCTACTGAAACCAAAGGTCGTTGACTGAGTGCTCATCTTATACTTCCTTTCCCGGAGGTGGGTGACCCTACAACATTAATTTATAACATTAGATTACGTTAAATATGTTATTTTGTCGAGAATATGTAATCCGTACATACTAAGAAGTGAAATATGAGAGAAGTGTTTCAAATATAGCACGAAATGCAATGTGGTGAGTGATTGTGACAGGCAAGAACTTTCCCAATAAGTGCATTGATTAAATGTAGTATAAATATCATTTCAATTGTTGCTTTTGTTGTTGTCGCGTTTAGGTCTATAACCACTACCCCCGGGCTCCCGATTCACCCCCAACACGGTGTGGGTATCGTGAATAATGTCGGGCCCGCCGGTCTCCTACCCTTAGCCCCCGTGCCCGGTCTCAACCAAAGTCAACAACGTTGGAATAGCGATGCCGGCAATAATAACCCCAACAATACGAACGACGGTGAGAAAATAAAACATGGGCGTAATTAGGGGGCGGCAGAGATGGGTGGCTGCCCCCCTCTAATCCAAAACGATTGTTGAAATTTATTAAAATTATGGCTAAAAATTTAAAATTGACCATTATGCCCCTCCCTAAATCGTTATTCCCTCCCCCTCTGATTCCAATGCTGCTACGCCCATGGTATAAATTATTACGATTCATATTGAAAAGATTTAAGAGGATATTACAACTTTAGGAGCGAAGAGGGGATAGTTTTAATAATATTATGTGCATTGGACGTTGCACGTACCCAGGCTTTTTCTTCATGTTCGGCACGGTGTTTTGGACGATTTTTTTTTTTGGGGGGGGGGGCTCTAAAAGAATCGCCGCACCTAGGTTTTGTTAAGTCGACGTAACAAATCTTTTGGTCCTTTTTTCTCGGTCGACCTCTAGGCTTGGTCCAAAGCTAAAAAACGGACCACAGGATTTTTGTCGGTTTTCGTTTAATCGGCCGTTAGTCTTAGTTGTAACAAAGGTCGACTAAACAAGTTAGTCGACATAAAAGCTTTTGGTACTTTTTCGTTAAGTCGGCCCATAGTTATAGTTGAACCAAAAGGTCGACTAAACAAAACCCCCCGGGTCTTTATATAACTAACACTCACATCAACGTAATTTCTCGCAAATGTTTAGGAGGGTCGTCCGCCATTAAAGCATCACCTAGCCAACACACTCGTAGCAATAGCGTTGCCGCGCTGGGGTACATTCCCACGTCCGCGGGCCCTTCAGTTCCCACCAACCAAAATACAACCGTAGCCGCCGCCCCCGTGAGTGCTAACAAAAATTCCACGACAGTTGACGAGAGTATCGCTGCCGCGCGCGCCACCACTTCTGCCCTCTCGCCAACTACCCTAGCTCCCCCCAAATTACAGCAACAAGCCCTCACTAACGTGGTATGTCTGGCAGTAGTTTACGAAATATTTTAACTAACTTTTTTCCACTTGTTTTTCGCTTTTAAATCTGGTGGATTTATGTTTATACAATTGACTTCTCTTTGTACGAATAAACTTTAAAACTAACTAAAGGACCGAAAATTGCTTTAGTCTAATTTCACATTTTAGTTAAGTAAGGCTCCACCCTGCTGACAATAGTGTTATTCGATACCCAGTTTTTTTTATTAGAGAATGGTTTATGGAACTGGACTTGATTATCATTGAGTTGCTTTATCACGTAGAATTTGATATTTCAAATTGGTTGTGGCTTTACGCGATATTATAAAGTTAATAACCAACCGCCTCGGTATATTAATTTATAAAATGGCTTAAATCCAAAATGGGAAAAAGTTCAAAATAGCTATAAATCCAAACTCTTCGCCACACGCTTGAATTCCTTTAAAAAGGATGGCCTTTTACATTTTAAACTTTCTCTCCTCTCTCCAACATCTTCTACATTTAAACATTCTCGTTCTTCTTTAGCGCTCCAAGTCTGAAACCAGCGCCGCGACAGCAGGCCTCAGCAAAGACCTAGCACCCCCTCCTCAAGCCATTATACCAGCAGCTCTACCTTCACTCATGAGCGCTCTGCCACCACGCCAATCCCAGCCCCTGGTTCCCTTATTGGCCCCGACCGTCGGCCCGTCTACCGCTCATTATTTCGTGCAAAATTCTCTCCCTTCCCCCCTGCCCGGCCCCTTACTAGGACCATCTCTCGCGTCCGTTGGTCAGGCGCCCGGTCCAGCCATTTTGGTGGGGGGCGGAGGACCTGAGCCTAGCCCGATCATAGTATTAACTGGCGGCGGCGGTGGTGGTATTAGCCCGCAATTCAACGTACCGCTCGTTGATCAGCTGAGGAAACAGATGTGAGTGTTGGTTTTACCCTAGCGCGTTGCTATTTTGTGGTAAAAATTAAGAGTCTTAGGTTGTTATTGTCAATCTAGGATTTAAGTTACAAAAGAAAGCGGATTTATTTGCCAATCGAGGCTTTTTTTAGATATTATTAAAGTACCAAAATATTAAATCTCGATCGCTGTTGATGATTTTATTTTTTCTGCCTCTCAAAACGGTGAAATCATTGAAAAGCTAAATGTTTCAATCGGCAAGAAATAGGGTTAAAAAGTTAAAAACAACGTTCATTATTATTCTTTTTTCTTTGAATATTTGCCTAGATATGCCTTAAGGAATCGTTTACAAATCAATATTTTTTATTTTGCGGTAGATATATTTATTATGAGAAAACTCATGACGCTTAGTTTAACGTTTAATGCTTGTTTGTGTGTTATTTAATAAATTTATTTATTTAAATTTATTCGTTTAGAGAGTACTACTTTAGCGAGGAAAATTTGCACAAGGACCTCTTTCTGCGCCGAAACATGGATGCCCAAGGCTTTATCCCGCTCTCCCTCATCGCCACATTTCACAGGGTTAAGATGCTCACCCCCGACATTTACCTTATACGTCAGGTATGTTTATTTAATATTTAATTATTTCCCACATCGTAATCGCCCCCCCCCCCCTCAACTTTTGCATGCTATGCAATCATAGACTAATAAAACCATAGACTGCCGAACAGCTGATTTTTACTCTTAAAATCATTCAGACACCATAATAGCTGCCATCTTGCAGGAAATACTCAACAACAGGTATATTTATACTTCTCCACGATATAATATCTAAGGAAATAAATGAGAATATTAGCTTAAATTATAAATTAAAAAAATAAAAACAGAACAATAAATTATGTTGAGTTCTATTTTTGTTGCTGAATAATTATCAGCTGTTCGGCAGTCTATGGTTTTATCAGTCTATGTATGCAATTTATGGGCTCCTTTTGGTTGTCCGTCCTGTCCAACTTGTATGACAATAATCAATGCCGTTGTGCGATAAGCTAAAGATATTCTTTAGTTTTATCGGCGTGCTGCTCGCTGGATCTTCGATACCTTAATACTATAAAGGGCGCGCGGTAGTTTGGGTTTGAATTGATGCTTTTGGCGCGACCGAGACATATTTCATCATCAAAGATTTTATTAGAGTTTATAGCTTGCACCCTTTGGTTCCTTCTTACGGGTTTTGCTTGTTACTTACGGGTTTTGCTTGTTAAATCTATCATAAGAACGTCTTTTTCGACCGACTCTTTAGAATTTTGTGAAAATGTAATAGATACTATTAATATTGTGTGACACTCTTAAAGTTTTGCTCATTTGAACAACCACTACTTTTATAGTCGTGGGGGCTAAAAGATCAAATCTAAGGTTTGAATACTCTTTAAATTTATCCATTTTTACACAGGCCATAAAACTGAGTACCGAAGTTGACTTCGTGAATGACAGGGTGCGAACAAAGCATAATCCCACAATTTGGCCCATCACCCTGGCGCCACCACCCCCACCCCCACAGCAGCCCCACCACTCCAACCCCGCCCACGCTACGGGACCCCCCTACGCTCAAACTCCTCCTCCCTCACAACAAGCACGATCGGGTACACTCACTTTTATTAACCATAATTCAAATGATTACCATAATTACGATACTAATTTTATAATGACAAAAAGATCAACTGAAAAACGGTTAACCTACTTTCACAAAGTTTTTGTGGTAAGAACAATAGACTAATAGACTGCTCATTACCCTTTAAAAAAAGTTCCAAATTTTGGCATCTATTTTGAAAAGTGAAACATGAATTTTGGCCAATTCATATGGTTTGGTGAATTTTTAAAATCGCTACCATGATTAAAATGGATTGTTTCATGTTATATAAGATCAATGATTATTGTCCAATACAATCCATCGATATACAAACTCTACTTCACTTATCAAAATGGCGGTCCTTTTTGCAACATTTTTGATGCGTGAATATAGAGATGAGCAGTCTATTAGTCTATGGTAAGAACGCGAATATTTTTTTCGTTTTTTTCCTATACGTCAAGTTTTTGAACGATTTGTTTTTTCGACACACACACACACACCTGTAAAAAGGGGCGAAAACGCTCATTTTCGCAACTTTAAACTCAATTATTTTAAAAACTTGACGTATAGGAAAAAAACTAAAAACATGGTCGTGTTCACCACAAAAAACTCTAAGTTTCCCGGGGTTGATTTCACAAGACCATTCATTATCTATTGTCTAGGGTAATTACAACTTTTTTTTCCAAATATCTTATAGAATCCTCAATTATCCACCAGCAAAGCCGTAGAAATGAAACCGTTTCTCAATTCCCATTTCCTTCCACCTCCACCTCCCAAAATCCATCAATTGACTCACTCCCCCACACGCCACCACTCTCCGACGATGACGTAATTTTCCTTAAAAACCGGTTACACGCGTTCTAGTGTCGTAAAAACGGTTGGGTTGTGTGTGGTAGGCCTTTATTTTTTGGTCTGTTCTTCTTAGCCGACCACTAGGCTTAGTCGAAATTTGAAGCTTAGACCAAGGAGTACGGTTAGGCTTAGTTAAACTAATGGTCGACCAAACAAAACCCAGCCGTTTTTACAACACTAATACATACATACATACATACTTTATTCTGACGCACCACTACAGGTCAAATTACTCGGCGCGTTTTTACATCGCGATCGGTCGACTCAAAACCCTCGTCAACTGGTGAATTCGCTTTCGCCTCGTTACTTTTGTCGTTACTTAACCCGTAAAAGCTACAGCCTACCCGACCTCTCAAGCCCTCAACGACCCGGCCCGTTCCAGCCCAACGGGTAGGCAAATTTTTCCCTTGGGGGCCAAGTTTTCGGCCGACCCCCTCAGATTTTTATGAAATTCTGAACTTTTTAGCTCTTTTGGACCATTACTTTTTGAGTTGTAGGGGCTGAAAGGCCAAAGATCGGTCTTTTACGACATCGGATTATGAGGCTTAATTCTATAATTTTTTTGAATTATTCACCCCCTAATCATAAAATAATGAAAAAGATTTTTTGTCAATTGGTCATCTGATAATGCCCTCCTAAATGACAAAATATCATTTCTATCGTTGCCTAGTTCCACACTTTTTAGAATTTAAAACAAATGCTTTTTACCGCCATTATAAGAATTTAAATGAAAGCGGGAGCGGGGCGACCATCAGAAAATGGTCAAAATAAGGCAAAATTGATATTCTTTTTTATACTTTTAACGCCAAAATGACCATTTTCACGCATCGTTTTTATGATCGATTTGACATCAAGCTCTGACTTTCGTACCATATTTTAGATCGCCCGCCTACCGCAGCAGCACGTTGGCTAATTGCTTCGTCGTAACGCCGACCGAACAGTTGACGAGAGGTAACATTTTTTCTCGAGCGTTTCAATCATCTTTATTATCATGAATTCATCATTGCAGCGCTGAGGCCCGACCCTGCTAACCCTTACTTCCATCTATGGAAAGAATGCAAGAGAACTTCGCTACTTAAAGCTGCCGAGCGACTTACCCAAATCTTGACCTCTACTTTCGTTCATATCAGCAGAACACAAGTATACACACACACACACACACACAGACTAGTGGTGTAAAAACAGCTGTGTTTTGTTTGGTCGACTAAACATAAACAGACCGAAGGTTGAACAGTTGATTTTTGCTTATGCCACTTAATCCGCCATTGAAATTTTTCCTAATATACCCACTTGTGGTGTGAAACGGTGATTATTAGATTATTTTTGACATTTATGTGCAACGTGACGTATAGTGTTTCGTTCGCTAAAATATGCCTCAAACATTCTTACCTAATAATTTGGAACTTCTGGGTTTTGTTTGGTCGACATTTGGTTCAACTAAGGCTAAACGGCAACTCTGGTTTGTTTTTCGAATTTCGACTAAGCTTAGAGGTCGACATAGAAAAACAGACCAAAAAACCTTTTGTTTGTCTATGTTTAGTTGACCAAACAAAACACAGCCGATTTCGCAACAGCTGTTCGTCAGACCGTTACGAATGATTATACCAATATTTTTAATTTCGTAACATTAACTTTACACATCTTGCACACACACTCTCTATTAGCATCCCGCCGATCGTCACTCGTCCTGCACACGTAGTTCAACCCGAGGTATACATTAATTTTTTAAAATCCCGTTCGCTTTAGAGCCCTCTCTTTTAAGCCTTTCATTTGCACGCGTTATTTTACATTTTTAATTGCTATGCAATTTATGGGTTGTTTCAGACGAACGATATGCTGCTTGTAGAACGAGGTCTAATTCCTATCCTCCCAGCCCCCAAACTCTGCACCACGACGACCCCTCTTCTTTTCTACCAAAATTCAGTGTCTGCACGGAGGTAATCACCCCACCCCCTCCCCCACTTTATATACTCAAAATTGAATTACGGCTGATAAAAGTGGCGATTCCGCCCATCAATTTTTATATGGTTGCCTCGATCAAATGTCGGATTTAATTGAATAATGCTTGACTCGCTCGTAGCTTGGATTTGTATGTGTTTTAAAACGGCTGGGTTTTGTTTGATCGACCATTGGTTCAACTAAGACTAATTAGCTGTTGACTCTGGTGTGGTCGACCAAGAAATTTTTGGTCTTTTAATCTTTAGTCGACTAAAGGCCGATCAAACAAAACCCAGCCGTTTTTACAAGTTTGGATATGATGGAATTAGATTGTATGTTATTATCGTGTTACCATCACATCCGCCTCTATAACAGGAGATCTATTTGTTTTCTAATTACCGAACTCTTTTTAGCCCAGTACTTTAGTTTGGTGCTACGAACGTCCATCTCTTCCTGACCTAGCTCATGGTTCAAGCTCCAATCTAAGGTATAATTTTCTTTTTGATCATCGTTAAAGTATAAATAAATAATCGTTGAATGCTTTAATACTGTAATTGTGCTGTTTCGCGAAACAGGAAAACAAATCCTGCCATAACTACTGGACAATTTAGTCAACGACAGCGGGCCGGGCTTAAGACGGGCTCGGACGACCTGCTCGCATTGCTCAAGCACGAAGGTTGGATTACTATCGTGCCCTACAATACTCTCCTGCAAAATCTTCAAAACAACGATGCCCCCGGTATGCAACTAAATCCGGCAAAATATCACAATGGAAATCGTTAAACTCAATACGATTTCCATACACACAAATCAATGCCCATCCGTTTAGTTTTAGCGCCTTTTTATATGTTTTTTTGGTCCTGAATGTAAATTTTTTATGCCATTTTAATAAAAGTAAATTTTTATAAAAAAAATTTACTTTTTTATTTTTCTCCCTTTTTTAAACCACCCTAAATATGTAAACCAAGAAGTTTACATCACTACTTTTTTATACCCTGTATATTTTTGTTTATATTAAGCGTATTTAAATAATTTTCAAATGAGAAGCTAATGATTGTTTATTATTTTGTCAAATATCGGTAATTCCTAATTAAAAAATATATCATGTTAACGTTATATATATGTAGGGCGCGAGGCTTCGCTAAAATCGTTATACGCATTTTGGTCTCGTCTCTTGATCGCGGAACGAAACGCGATCGATCAAAGCCTCCTGGATCTATTCAGAGAAACCGTCTTTAAACACTCCGACCCCTGCCCTACTTTCAGGTATATCTCTCTTCCTCCCCCTCCCCCTTATAAGGATATACAAACTTTGCATTGCATCAGTTTCGTCGCGTAGTATTTTCACTCGAAGCATAATCTCAATTTTTTCTTTTATCCCCCCAAATTATTAAAAGTGAACTTATTTGGGCAAACTTTGGCGAAGCTAATAGACTAAATAAGTTAAAGGCTTGTTTAAATATATGAAATAATACGAAAAAACAAGAATATTACATCAGTAATAAATGCTTAACCTTTTTTTTTACTGTAATTCCATTATGTCTCGCTTATTTTTGTCCACTTACTCGTGCATGATGTATAGGTTTGGAATCGACAGGCTCCTGGAAACTTGCTTTAAATGCATCGAAATGTCCGAGTCTCAACGCGGTATCCTCCTTCCCAAAATCACCAACGACCTGTCTCGAGCAATCCAAAATGGTATGCATATCCGTCTGGTAGTGTTTTAAAAACGGCTGGGTTTCGTCTGGTCGACGTTTGTTTTTAGTCCCCCACCACTAGGCTTGGTCGAAATGTGAAAAACGGCCCACAGCCAACCGTTTGTCCTATTTCAACCAAAAGTTTGACCAAAAATCCTTTGCTCTGTTTATGCGATAAGAAAATCAATGTTTAGCTGACTATTATAACCAAAGGTCGACCGATCAAAACCCAACCGTTTTTACAGCATTAGTATGCGTAGCCACTAGTCTTTTCATTGCACATTACAGTGTGTCGTCTGTCAATCATCTACCGCTAATTTTGCAAATTCCACACTGAATTCACTTTAATTTTTTTTACGCTTAATAAATAGGAGGTATATCCGCGGAAGACGCCAAAACCTGGGTCGAAAAATACTTGCTTCCTCCCCTAAATTTGAGCACCAGACTAAGGTTGGGCAAAGAAATGCCATTTCTCCGCCAAGGTCTCCTTTAAAACGTCCATCGCTCTCGCAGCCGCACAATCAAAAATGAAAAGGAAAAGTGCACATCTATCTAATCTATAATTTATCTATAAGAGGTGGGTGTGATTTCAACACACCCAATTACTTATACGCGAACTAGATAAAATGAAGAAACGATATTATGAGTTGTTGTTATGTTTTAGAGCCCCCTCCTTATTCCCAATTGCACCCATCACCAATTTAATCGTGTTTTTTTTACCTCTATTGACTATCCCCCCCCTCTCTTAATGATTTGGATTTTGTTTGGCTAAGGGCCTAGATCATATTCATCACAGTGTACTTGTTTTATTTTTCATTTCGCTTTAACGATAATGGGTTTACTTACAAACACAAACATGATACGCTTCTTTGTCGCGCCATTTATAGATTGATCTATTTTACAATTACCAACGAATAGACGATATATTCCCTTATTTTGATCGCCTCAAGCAAGCACCGCACATTTTGCTTTACCCGTAACGCGGTATTTTTATGACGCGAAAATAATGTACGTTGTTGTTTATTCTTCTTTTCTTTCATTTTTAATTTTGTACAAACAAAACCCATACACAAAAGTGATTTATTATTATTACTATTCTTCTATAATACGATTTGTTGATGTTATAATGTTTTGCATCCTCGACGCACCCATTATAAAACCCCTCTTTTCCCTCCTTACATGCATAAAACGATTAGAATACACTTGCATCATTTAGCCCCCATTTAATCATTACTTTATAGAGGTGGCTATCGCGCCTCGCTTTTATTATCAAATTTTGATTACTATTTTTTTTCCAATTTTGTTATCCCTAAAAATGACCAAAAAAATGAATTGCAAAATTTTATCATAAAATACCACTACTACCACAGCCTCAAAATCACATATGTTTAGACTTTTCCTGTCTTTTAATCCCGTTTTGGGGGAATATTAATCAATGGAAACTATAAATTATACATAAGTAGGGGATAAAAGACTCTGTGATTTGTCACTTTTATGTCTCAATTTATTATCTTTATCTCCCTCTCCCACAACCACCACCCTTTGTCAACCCTTCGATTGATTGATCTATTATAAACGCTGGCACAGCCCCGATATATAATGTGTTTTGAAATAAATATCAATTTCACCCTGCACTACCATACATGTATATTTGTGTGGAAATGCTAACTTAGGATTTTTAGGGCGAATTGTTAGTTTTTAATTTTGATTATAATATGCTTAGTGAGCTCATAAACCTTTCTTGGACGACGACGTGGTGGCCTAATTTTGAGTTATATTAGATGTTTGTAATTAAGAAACACTTGGACCTTTAAAAGTTATCTTGTAAGAGTTGTTAATAACTAGTTTGTTATTCTCCGAATTTTGAACAGAATTAGTGATTCCCTAAACTAGTTTATCATAAAATATTCTTGACTACCAATTCATAACGTGAAGAAATAACATATTAAAAGGTTTATTCATCTTTGTAAAAAAGAGCTGATCCTTCAATATTAAACTATTAGTATTATTTTAAATGCTTTATAATGATAATATCTAATAAATGAGCATATTAGTTAATCTCTAAAATAGTTCATCATTACTATTAATATAAAGTCTTAATTCTTTTAATATTAAGTCAATTCTTAAAATAATATAATTAAAGATTTATATCTTTATAAAAAAGAGCTATTATTTTAATATTAAATTATTATTTGGGAATATCAGTTATTAGTGTTATAAGATAGTTTTCAAAATTTATTTATTACCTTTTTTGGAAAGCAGATATATAATTTTGTTAAACATTCGACAAATAATAAATTAGGCTTGTTTTAGAACGAACTGAAGGAAACCCTAGCCCTCTAATCATACAGACTCATCATTTTTTTAATTAAAAATAATACATAGTTAACAAATTAAAAATCCATATGGCTTCAAAAAAATATTTTTCTTACATCATAGTCTTAAAACTATTATTTTTTATATGGATAGTTATTATATTTTTATAGATTAAAATGATTATCAATAATTAAAAATATTTTAAAAGTCGGCCTGAGAATGAATTTATGTTCAGGAAAGAATCTCATACTTTTTTTGAAATATAAAACTCATGCACAAAAATAACTTTATAGGATTTGGCAGATGCTAATAATATTCATTTTTAATCCATTCACAATACGTTTTCTTATAAAAATTACAAAATTTTCATGTAGTAAAGTTAATAGAGCATTAATCGTCATTATAAACGAAGTTGTATAATCTATGTACATATATAAAAATATTTAAGGTTATGAAGCTAAATTAGTATTAGTGTTGTAAAAACGGCTAGGTTTGTTTGGAGACTAACAAGTGTTTTGGGGTCTTATTTTTGAATTTCGACTAAAACCGAAGGTCGACCAAACAAAACCCCGCCGTTTTTACAACAGTAATTAGTATAAAATAGGCGATGGCTATTTCAAAATTTTTTGTAAAAATTTAAAAGTCAATTGCAATTAGTAGTTTGCTAGTGTGGTGTTAAACTTAAATCGATATTGCAGATGAACGGTCATGATATGATAATAATAATTCAATTGACATTATTGTCCAGTATCCGTTCCATGATTGGTAAGACCATGTCAAATGTTGGCCTTTTAGCAGGGATTTCGTTCATTGCTATACGCGCAAGTTTGGAGAGGTGGGGTGAAAGCATTCCATCTACGCTTAAGCGAACGTCGTCCAGACATACCTAGAGGACAAAAACAAATATTATATACTCATAGCCGCCCGAGCCCTTAAAAAATTTTATGCTAAAACTTATAAAACAGTTTCACATAGTTTTAATTCTATTAAAGCCAAATTACCATTTTATAAACCAAAATAAGATATAAGGGCTCGTCTAAATATCGTACTTTGCTGGGCAGCAAAAGTCGTCATACGGGTTACAACATAGTCGTGTCTTAACTTCGAATTAACAGCAGAACTACATTTCAGACGCATAACATAACAGCAATTTTGTAAGATGCAAAAATTTTGCCAAGCTTAAATGTTGTATGTTTTTAAATTTTTCGGTATCAGCATTGTTCGGATTTTATCTCAAGATTTGAAATATTCACAGATCTATTATCGGGAACGTTAGAGGTAAAACGAATTATAATTCTAACATTCCCGATAAAATCTATGAAGAACATTGATTATGAGGGTAAAAATTTTCTAAAACAAAAAAAACGTTTTTAACTATCAAAAAACAAAATATTAATAATTACAACCGAGTTTCACCCATGAAATTGGATTGGATATTTAGACAAAGATGAATTCGCGCGCTTTGAATCTGAATCCGATATTAAGACATGCCTTAAAAAGTCATGCAAATTAAAATTTGCCTATCCCCTTGCAAACAAAATTAATTTTAGATTCAAACTACATACGGTGAATAGTGTTGGTCGTGATTAGCAAGCTAAACTTATAAGACAAAGTTAATAATAATTCGACTATTGTGATTAAGAGACTATGTAATTTTTAGTTTTATACATGCAGTTTAAGGTTCGATTGATTGATAAAAAGCCACTTATATAGTAATAAATAACTATTGAATACAAAAATATCTGGAGCTAATGGTCAGGAGTAATTTAACAAAGAATAATTACTACAAATCGGAGCAAAAAATGAATACTATATATAACTTATGCAGGTATAATAATCGTATTGACCAAAGTGGCCCAAAATTTTAACTCTACCATGGCATCCACCATTAAACAAAAATATTATCTATATAAAATGTTCGATTTGTAGGTTTAATAAAACTAGTTTTCACGTACAGCACAAACAATATAAAGTATTCAATTATTTTTAACCACTAAAAATTTTTTAAAGGAAATGCAAAAGTGAGTAATTTATTATGTACCTTCATGCCGATTTGCATGTTAGACAAATTGTCGTATGGTATTTGACGAGTGTCCAATTCCCACAGAATTACTCCAAAACTCCACATATCCGCACTTCGTACATTTAACGTTTCGTGTTTTTTCTTCAAAACTATCATCACGAAAAATGATAAATTTTTGTGATTATATACACAATAAATGGTGTTTAATTTCCCCCCCCCCCCAAACGTTTTTTAAGCGAGAAAATCTCGAATTATTTCACAAGAAAATGAAAATTAGAGGCCCCAAAAATTACAATTCTATAAAGTTTCCAGGATAATAGTATAAAGGACAAAGTACACGGTTCAACAAGAAAAATTGAACGGCAAACTGTTTGGAGATTTTGGTAGAGTTTTTCGCGGTGAATACAAGCATGATTTTAGTTTTTTCCCTATACGTCAAGTTTTTAGAATATGTGCTGCTGTCAAAATAAGTTACTAAAACCAGCGATTTTAACATTTTTCAAACGTCAATAACACTTGCAAATTAATCGTTAAAATTTTGGTATGATCAATTTGTTTGATAAATAAAGAAGAGATTATTCCATTAAAAATTTTTTTTACCCTAACTCTTCTAATTTGATATATGTTCAAAATTTACTTATCTCTATCGTTTTCCATCATGACAAATTACCCAAGACTTAAGGTGGCCCTCCCTCCCTTATAACACCAGGAATTAAGTGCCTGTTGTAACTCAAACAAAAACTGGCCGGGCTCGGACTCAAAATGTTGGAATTTTCAGATGTCTGCCTGCCCAATACGTATTAGTGTTGTTGAAATGGTTGGGTTTTGTTTGGTCGCCCTTTGGTTCAAATAAGGCTAACTTCAAATTTTGACTAAGCCTGGAATCGGCCAAGTAAATCAAACCAAAAAGCTTTTGGTCTATTTAAGTTTAGTCGACCGAAAACCAACGGTTGACCAAACAAAACCCAGCCCTTTTTACAACACTAAAGCACAGACCTACCTTCAGGCGCCATCCAATTTACGTTGTAGAGCCGGCCTTTGTCTTGAAACGAAAATTTAGCATCGGCCATGTTAATTTGCGCGTTCGAATTTTCGTCCAGCTAGATGCAAAGTAGATAAAAAAAATTTATGACAAAATAATGTATCTTTTTTAACTCATATTTACCAGCCAAAAGTTAAGTGCTTCATTTATAATCGACAATTTAAGCTTTAATTTTCGCATAAACCCATAAAACCAACTTAAGCATGGGCGTAGCCAAGAAGAGGGGAGCAGGGAAGGGCATTTATTAAAATTATGGCTAAAAGTTTAAAAAATGATCACTTTGCCCCTCCCTAAATTATTTTTGTCCCCCTCTAATCCCTATGCTAGCTACGCCAATGAACTTAAGCGTTAACATGCATAGAGAAGCAACCAAGTTGCACTAAAGATAGAAAATTTAAACAAGTAAAAAATTCAATGACCAGACATTTAAAATATTTATATAACTAATATATATATATATTAAGTCATAAAGCATATACACTCAAAATTCATAAAATTATCTCTATAGCTACACATTAAAGCACATAAATTAACACGAAGCCAAGTTAGGTGATTAATTTAGTATTATACCTCATTCCTTTAGCCTATTATACCTTTAGACTAATTATACAGGCTTCGACATTAAAATTTATTACGTAACTTAGGCCTTAGTGCAATAGACTGGCGAACAGCTGATAATAATTAAGTAAGCATGTAGGCCGCCATGTTTGAGGCATATATATTAATAAAATGCAAAAATCAGCTGCTCGACAGCGTTTAGTACTATTTGACGATGATTACACCACCTTTTTGGAGAATTAAAAATGAAGACGAGTTTTTAAAGAAAGCGGTATAGTGTTTTTACCATGATGTATTTGGTACTCAAATAGAAACGCGGGATCAAGGGGTTGAGCGTATGCAAGAAAGACATTCCACGGGCAACGTCTAAAGCTATTTGCAAGCCTTGCGTACTATCTATTTCCAGACCACCTGGATTCATTAAAACAATTATAAATTTTATATAAATAAGTACAATATTAGTCAAAAAATACATATATACATATAAAGATGAAATAAATGAAGGAGTTAAATTTTTTTCAGTCCATTATATTTTTTTGAGAGATAAAGTTAGTTCATTGGTGTATATCTAACATAATATTAAATACTACAATTATATAATAATAATAATAAATTTAAAAACATTATATGAGTAATATGTCTTCATCTCCCTTTTTTAGAAGAGGCCATAAATCCAAAAAAAATTTGAAATTAAATTTTGCAATCAACTAGCTATTGATTGTTTCAATAAAGTTAAAAATTCCATATACGTAAAGATGGATAAAATAAAAAAAAGTTAAGTATTTTTTCAATCCTTTATAATAAAAATTGATTTTTATTAACGGTATCGA
Organism: Gordius sp. MW1; assembly: GCA_964036665.1. Taxonomy (NCBI): domain Eukaryota; kingdom Metazoa; phylum Nematomorpha; class Gordioida; order Gordea; family Gordiidae; genus Gordius; species Gordius sp. MW1. The sequence continues at coordinate 2,992,134 of OZ038531.1, forward strand.
CGGTTTGATAATTAAAAACATTTTTTAATAGGACCCCCTAAAGTCAGTCACACAAAAATTCCCTTTAAAAACGTTCAAAATCTGAGCTAAAAATCTACGGTAAGAATTAAAACCAATCACACAATTGAAGATGAAGTTAATAAAAAACGTCTTCCCTTTTCGTAATATTTGTAACAAATTTTGTATTATAAAACCATGTAGACTAATAAAACCATAGAGTGTGGAACAGCTGATTTTTACTATTAAAATCATTCAGACACCATAATAGCTGCCATCTTGTAGGAAAAACTCGACAACAGGTATATATTTATACTTCTCCACGTTATAATATATAGGAAAATAAATTAGACTAATAGTTTAATTTATAAATTAAGGAAAAAATAAGTAAAATAGAACGATAAATTATTAAGTGGAGTCCTATTGTTTGTTTAAAATTTCCCTCAAATGACGCTTTCTATACTTGCTAAAAAATTAACAGCTGTTCGGCAGTCTATGGTGTTATTCGTCTATGGGCTTGTCTTAATATCGGATTCAGATTCAAATCGCGCAAATTTATCTTTGTCCAAACAAGCGATTCAATTTCATTGGTCAATCTCGATTTTAATAATTAATATTTTGTTTTATGATGATAGTTAAAAAGATTTTTTTGTTTATTTTAACTCTTGAGATTAAATCCAAACTTCGCTGATACCTAAATTTAAGAACGTACAACATTTAAGCTTTGGCAAAAAAATTTGCATCCTACAAAATCGCTGTTATGTTATGCGCCTGAAATGTAAATCTGCTGTGAATTCGAAGTTAAGACTCACGGCTATGTTATAATTCGTACGACGATGTTTGCTGCGCAGCAAAATCCGATATTAGAAAGAGCCCTTATATCTAATTTTGGTTTATGAAATGGTAATTAAATCCTAATATAATACAATTAAAACGATGAGAAATTGTTGTATAAGTTTTAGCAAAATCCGATATTAGGACAAGCCCCCCCCCCTCCTCTGTATAAAACCGAATTTTTTGATTTGTAATTACGTCCCGTCTTTTGAAAGGAGTGCAGTGCGTGGAATAGAGAACCGTAAGTCCTGAATTCGCTGATAACTATAAGATTGGGTGGAGAATTGCAACAGCCCAAGACGGGTAAAACGTTTGGGTGTGAGAAGACGCGTAGCCTGGGGTACTGTTCTTGAAAATCTCTGGAAACGCGACTGCTTATGTCTCTAACGCTGAGTATGCGAGCCACTATGTCCGTATTTTGCCATTTACCCTTCCACAACTAATAAACACAAAATATTGTGCAAAAACATCTAGAATTCTTTTATGTATAAGGTGTAAGAATACTTGAAATTTGAAGATAAGTTATACTTTATATGCATATTAATACATTTCAAACTCGAAAAAAACGGGTATATTTGTTAAAATTTTTCTGCCCAAACCCGGCCTAGTCCAATTTTACAACAAAATTACGAACCAGAACACTATTAAGTGTCGGCCCAGTTATGCCCAAATAAATATGATTTTAAATTTTTATTTATAATTTTGTGATATTTTTCCAAAAAATTTCAATTTAATTCTCGATATTATACAATCAAATAGAAAAGTGAGAAAATAATACGCGTAAACATGTGTTAAAGTTAATTGATGGTGTTTATAATTTTACATTAATAAAGTTAGCATGACCACGAGATAATCAACTATAACCTGCTATCATTAAACTCTTTTGAAAAACGTTTACAACCAAGAAAGCTACATACTAATTTAATTTTTAAACTATATATAAGGAGACATGGGCGTAACCGAGGGGGTGGGGAGGGAGAGGCGGCTGCCCCCCTCTAAATCCAAAAATTTGTTAAAATTTATCAAATGTATGACTAAAATTTCAAAAAATGATCACTTTGCCCCTCCCCAAATCATTATTGCCCCTCCCCCTCCTAATTCCAATGCTGGCTACGCCCAAGAAAGGAGATATTACGTCGTGAGAATGTCCCGAACTGATCCTAGATTCCAAAGTCAGCTGTTCCATGTCGATGCCAGAACAACGCGATAACGTCGCATCTCCTAAAAATGATTGAAATAATATACCTTAATAATAAATTAAATTTTGAATTTATTAATTTTTAAAAATCCAACAATTACATAGTACCGAACCGACTAGTGTTGTAAAAACGGCTGGGTTTTGTACGGCTGACATTTGGTTTTACTCAACTTAACGTTTCTTGGTCGACCACTAGGCTTAGTCAAAATTTGAAAAATAGATTAGAGTCGACCGTGCTAGTCTTAGATAAACCAAAGGTGGACCAAACGAAACCCTAGTAACGACCAAAAAAGTTAGGTTCATATTAAAAATGGGAGAAGCTCTTAATAAAAATGTGCCTTACGGCTCCGCTTTTTAGTTCCCCACCAACTTTGGTTCTTGTAAGGTATTGTACGGGTTAGATCTTGACCACACGCCTCCGCTTTTTCTTTAATATGGGGTATATGAGTTAACATGGTATTTACAATTTACAACAAGGTAAAATTTCTAATAATAACACTGGTCGACAAATAATGGACTTGAAAAATCAGCCGGCAAATTGTTCCCAGATTCTGGTAGAGTTTTACGCGGTGAACGCAAATATATTTTTAGTTTTTTCCCCTATACGTCAAGTTTTTGAAATATTTGCTGCTGTCAAAGTTGCTAAAAACAGGATTTTATCGTTTTTCAAACGTCAATAACTTGCAAATTAATCGGTAAATATTATTTTAATAAAATTAATTTGTAGATAAAGGGGAAAGGAATCCCTAGAAACATTTTTAACCCTAGCTTTATTAAATTTTTGATATATATTAAAAATTAACTAATTTCTATTAATTGACAAATTTCCCCAGGCTTAAAGTCGCCCTCCCTTCCCTATGTGCGTTGTTGTTTATCTACTACCATGGGCGTAGCCAGCATTGGAATTAGAGGGGAGAGGCAATGGAGGGGCAAAATGATCATTTTTTAAAATTTCAGCGATAATTTTAATACATTTTAACAAATTTTTGATAGAGGGGGGCAGCCGCCTCTCCCTGCCCCTCTCCTTGGCTATGCTCATGTCTAATACTAATAGAGACCTGCGGGAACAATGCTCACAAAAACGTCCCACGTAATATCACTCAGGCACGTGACACAACTCACACATGACACAACATACACCCGTAATAGATCAGCTGAAATACCTGCGACCGAGGCTGCGACGAGGTGGGAAAACACTTTGGCCACGTCGAGGGGCGTGGCCCCGTATCGATTGGCTTGCGTCACGTGACTGCCCCCCTTCTCCACCAACTCTAGCGCCGTGTTCACGTGACCCCAAAAGCAGGCGTAGTGCAGGGCCGTGTTACCGTGTTCGTTCGCCGCGTTCGCATCCGCCCGGTGCGTCAACAACTGTAAACGTGCGCGAACGCGAGAGAGAAAGTAGTTCGAAGCATATGGGCCAACCGATATGCAGACGATAAAATCTTAACTTATTCCCATGTGGAATTTCGTTGTTAAAGTTTAAATTAAACACATATTACCCATTATTACATTATATTTTTAGCGATGAATACGCATTATATTTAAGCATGATTTATGCTTTAATACAAAAATTGTCATTTAAAACGTTAAACGGTTATTTTATAATTACAACAACTGCTATAATTCTCCCATAATATTTAAATGGACCTAAACGAAATATGTCAAAGTATTAAGAAACTAAACAAACATAGCCTTTAATCTTGAGCTAAGCAAGCAAACTCTGGTGTGAAACTCAATTTTACGCAAGTCTAAGTACAAGCGTCTTCACTTTGATGCCACTCATAATCAAATCTACTTTTAAAACGTTCAAAAGTGACGATGATATTAGCTTTAAAGCCAACATAGACAAAATTTAAGCAAGTATTAACCAAAAAAGATAATTAATTTGATAAAATATTTAACATTTCATTTTTCAGCTCTTATATTTCGCATATTAAAAAATTCAAAAAATGTTAGGTATATAACCTTTTTCACAATTTCCGTATGTCCCTGACTAGCTGCCAAGTGTAGGGGTGTGTCGTCGCCCATATTGGTAGAATTTACTTGGGCCCCCCTGAGCAGCAAAATGTCCACCACATTGGCCCGCCCCTCTCTGCAAGCCCAATGCAATGGGCTAAACCCATGTTCGTCCCTATATAAAGAAGAGCGATAAAACAAGCATAAATTAAAGTTAGAATTAAACTAAATAGAATCGCCCATTTAATAATTTAGGAATAATCATACGTTCATGGGCGTAGCCAGGAGGGGGCAGGGAGGGGCGGCTGCCCCCCTCTAAATCCAAAAATTTGTTGAAATTTAATATAATCATGGCTAAAATTTTAAAAGATGATCATTTTGGCCCTCCCTAAATCATTATTGCCCCCCTCTAAATCTAATGCTGGCCACGCCCATGATCATATGTTAGTTTACTAATAACGAGTAACAAGTTTAATTATTTTAAGGCTAATAAGGGTTTTTTTCTAAATCATTGTATGTAATACATGCTAAAATATAATAAATTTATGAGCAGGCATAGAATAGAGCTATGGATCAAAAATGCATTAGATTTTACAATTTCCATCATGGGGGTAGCCAGGGGTAGAACTAGAGGGGGGCAATATTTTTTTTGAAATTTAAGCTATAATTATTGTAAATTTTTTAATTGGGTTTAGAGAGGCAGCTGCCCCTCCCTGCCTGCGCCTGTGATTTCCATAATGCCTTATTTCAGCTCAAATGATATGCGTATAAAGTGTCTATTTTACTGAAAGAAGTGACCGTTAGCTGAGGGAGGGAGTTTTAAAATACAAACATAGTTTGGCCGTTTAATTTTTAAGGCGTCCCTCCAAAAAAAATCAAAAAGTTTGTAACCCATTATTCATTTAGAACTCTCACATAAAGTGACGTAAGAAGCGATGTATCTCGACTACAAAAAGCAGAAATAATACCATTTATAAATTGAAAAATATATTGCAAATAATAAACCAAAATATATGTTGACATAAACAATAGTGTTGCAAAAAGGGCTGGGTTTTGTTTGGTCGACTTTTGGTTTTAGTCGACAAAGCATAAACAGACCAAAGCTTTGACCAAAAAAACCTAGAAAAATAGACCAAAAAATCTTCGGTCTGTTTATGTTTAGTCGACCGAAACCAAAGGCCGACCAAACAAAACCCAGCCCTTTTTACAACACTAACACCAATATATTTGCTAAATCAAGTTATTGACGCCCGAAAAACGGTCAAATTTAGCTGTTTTTAGCAACTTAACAGCAAATTTTCCAAAAACTTAACGTATAAGGGAAAAAATTAAAAACATATTTGTGTTCACCGTAAAAAAACTCCACTAGGACCTGGAAACAGTTTGCCGGTTGATTTTATAAGTCCATTATTTGTTGACCAGTGTAATTGATTCTACAGACATGCCATTTAGAAATATATATTGTAAAAAAAATTGGATTTTCTTAAAACATTTGACGAATAAAATTTGATAACAGGTTATGTATGAGGGAGTCCACATTTGGAAATTAGTAATTTTATATATTAAGTAATCATTTTCTTGGTTTATCCACAGAAAATTAACCGTAAAATCATAAGGTTCTATGCTAACTAACTTAAAGATTTCGTTAGGAATAAAATTCACCTAAAATTCGAGAAGATAGCGCCAATACTTTAAAACATATATATATATGCAATAGTAAAGTGAGTAAAATGCGCCCGAGTGTGATTTTGGCCTCTGAGTGTCAAAACCCCAAAAAGTATTGACGAGGAATGAATACATATATGGTAGGGTGTGTGTGAGAAAGACTTTGAAATATTCAAAAAATTTAGCGAATTTAAAATAAAAATTATTAACAAGATATTAAAACATCGTTCCAAAGAAACTAAGTAAATTATTTTTCAATCTAACCTCCTTTAAAATGGTTTACCTTACCTTGGTAGAATACTACAAACTTAAAAGTTTCAGCTATAGGCAGCAGACCTACGAAAATTTGAAAGGTCAGATTTATAATTTTATTTTGAAAAAGTGCTGTAAAAATGGCTGAGTTTTGTTGGGCCGACCTTCGATTTTAGTCAGCTAAACACAAACTGACTGGAGATTTTTTGGTCTGTTTTTCTTGTTCGACCTCTAGGCTAAGTCAAAAATTGAAAAATAGACCAGAGCCGACCTTGAGTTGTAGTCAAAGGTCGACCAAACAAAATCCAGCCCTTTGCACAACACTACTTAGAAATATATTTATATCTATGCAATCTATCGTATTGCAACAGGTGCAAAATGGGAGAGATGGTTCTGCTGATAAAATAAAACAGGAATTTTTTATGGTGGTTATATTTCAACGTTTTTTATTAAGAAAAAGAAATTCAAATTAATAAAATATAACTATGCAAAATTTAGACATTTTTCACTTGGATAATTTGAGCCTGTAAAAATAGCAATCACTTTTAAAAAATAAAATATAAATGAAGCCTTTGTTGGTTTTTGGTCTAAAGTCCATTATACTTAGAACCCTTTTAGAACATAATTTATCAGATTTAAGGGTCCATAAAATTTTACATATTACACCTTTGTATATTTTTGTGCTTTTTATTGATTAATTTGAATTATAATAAGAAATTTACCAATTAAATATAACTTGATTTTTTAAATTTAAAATAATTAGGTTAATTTCAATTCAATTCATTGTATAATTAGACTATAAGTAAATTGTTTAATAAAACTGTCTCAAAATTCTCTAGATAAGCAGAGGAAGGCCAAAAATAGTTGTCTCCTAAAATTTAAAAATTTTAAGGTTTGTATATAAAATAAGCATCATCTTGCCCTTTGTTAATCATTACCAAACACAGCTCTCCTCCCCCCCCCCCAAATCTTTTCAAATGAATCCTGCATGTGCCCATACTTTGAAGCATTAGCAATGTATGCCTATATTCAGAAAAATAATCCTTCAATACATACAAACTAAATAAAAAATTGTTAAACTTATCATTAATGCAATTGCACATAAAATTGAGTCATTAAACTATTTAATAAGAGTATAAATGAACATGAAAAAATATCTAGATTTTTGATTTTATTGATAATAATGGTTTTTATATAATATAAACTTAAATCCTAATTATATGTCAACATTTATAAATCTATTATATAATAATGGCATTAAACTGACACTGAATATTTTATATCATTTACTAAATGATAACTCTGGCAAAATGTTTATAAAAGCCTTACCCTTGTAAAAGATCATTTTCTGGATTATCCAACCAATTTCGAATTTGCAAAATGTTGCCTTCCTTACATAAACTAAATATGTCTTCCATCAAAAATAAAAATCCTTGCTTTGCATTGCTAATGAATACGATGAAAAGAGGTGAACAGATGTTACAATCTAAATAAGTGCTATTCAAATAGTTGTGTTTACAAAAATATGGTACAAATAAACTCTTCCCAATACCACAGGCGCGCCAAGGGGGAGGCAAGCGGGACTTATCCTTCCTCTCGACCCAAATTTTATAAAATTTTTGATCAATAATTAGATTAAATGGACTAAAATAATAGTTTAGCTGCATAACAGATTTTGAGACACTTATAAAAGCCTAGAAACATAATATATACATTCTGTTTTTTAAAATTAATTACTAAATGCATTGTAAATTTTCTAAATATGATAGTGAATTGCTATAAAAAAACTTGGTTGAACATTTTTTTACGTAAAAACATTAGACCTCCCCATTGCTAGAAAGTGACTAATTAAGGGATTTCTTATACATCATCTGTTATAAATATTATGGTTTGTGTTTTAAGTTATTACTTGTGCATATATAGTTAAAACATTTGCATATCCAACCCTAATTAAAAGTTGACTAT